>JANAVB010044620.1:10696496-10914001 GCA_029216955.1 Iris pallida | reverse complement strand
AATCCGGTAGCTTGGACCACGAGGACCTTCAAGGTCAAATGTCAAATATTAAAATGTTACTAAAATTCGGAGACAAATTCGGCCTCAAACTAAAGCTAAATCTAACTAAACATTTGTAGCTGGGTCAGGTTCTGCAAACTCCTCCTAAAAGGCAAGGTCAGGCTCACTACATCTTCCATATATGGACCATACTGATAGGGCACTCGTCCTCATCATAATCACCTAAAATATTACCCAGTCAGGATGGAACAGGACATTCATTGAGTGTAGTTCTAAATTATGATGATGACTATAAGACAAGGGTTAGTCATAAATATATGATAAAGAGAACTATCACATGCTAATATGATAAAAAGTAGATAAAAGATATATGAGAATCTGTAAAGAGTGAACAAGAAAACCCAACAATCTAATGTGTCAAAGTACTCCTTTTAATGTGTGATTGTCTGGGACACTACACCACACAGTCGACATAGGATTTTTTTTATAGTCCTAAATAGCAAAATAAAATAAG
The DNA here is from genome assembly GCA_029216955.1 of Iris pallida. NCBI lineage: Eukaryota > Viridiplantae > Streptophyta > Magnoliopsida > Asparagales > Iridaceae > Iris > Iris pallida. Next base: position 10,913,487 of record JANAVB010044620.1, on the reverse strand, counting down.
CACGGTCTACTGGTCTAATCACACATCTACTTGGTACTTTTCCGCCCCGACACGACATGTAAGAAGCATGACAAGATATAAAAGAAAGTACATAATATGATATTCGTGTAACGAGCATGTCGAGAATCAAATATCAAATAACTAACAATGAACTATAGTAATTAACAATACTAGAAACAAACAATAAATATGTAACGCCCTAGTCCCAAAATACGTAGGACTAAGTACGTAGATATGCCAGCTGTATACATACGAAGTATAGGAGCCTTGTATGTATACATAAGCTGTAAAATGTAGTAAACCACAACTATCTAATCTCATACACAAAATAAGAGAATAAAAGATATCATATAATGAATGTTCTGATACAATATGTTGGGTGGAGACACATTCACTATCCACTAAAATAAAAAGGAAGAAGTACATGATATATAAAAGGACTAAGTGGAAGTAGCAAGGAGGAACCAAGTCACGTCATCTTCGAATAAATAGAGAAGACCACGATCTCAGCTAGGATACCTGCGGAAGACATGAACACACACCTGGGGAATAACCAGGTCCTCAGAGGGACGTAATAAGATACAGGAAGAATAAGCTAATATGAACTGTCAAATAATAATAATATGTAAGACTCTCCTAGACACCAATATGCAAAAGGAAATGCTAACCATCTATTGTGCAATTTAGAGGACAACTTTCATGCGCATGGGTGGGATTTAGGCTACATATACGTAACTGGCATCAAGTCATCTGTATCCGTCCGTAACGTCCAAGACGTTAGAGGGTATCTGCAAATATAAATTGCCACAGTTCCATCCGGAGACTGTGGTTCACCTGTTTGGATTCCCATACGCACTAGCGACTGTCCTCCCCCAATGTTCCCCACTGTCCAAGTCATGCCCATGGCTCGTCCAGTTTTGTAACTGCTTGAGTCTCTAAAATCCTTGTCATAGCAGTTACGAACAACTACCGTCACACGACTTAGAGATGGTCAGTCCATAAGTCGTGCCTCTAGCAAAATATCTCAAACCATGTAGTGTGAGTGTCATGGCCCAAGGAGATATAAGGATATCCCCCAACAAGAAGGTAGTCCGCTAAAACTAAGTTAACATGCATATAGTAAAGTAAAGCGACTAATAGAGTCGCTGGCACCCAAGTGTGGCTTGGACGCGCAGTTTATAACAATTAAAAATAACAAATATAAAACAAAGTAAATAATATAAAAAATAAATAATATGATAGTTAATTAGCAAGGTATACTTTTTTGAGTCCTGAGCACTATGGTTGCGAAGATCAGATAGGAAAGTAGGTGGAACAACGGCTGCCGAGGAACTAAGGTCTAAACAAACATCTCCGGATGCTGAAAATAGTCTATTATCTAATTATAATTAATACTGTTCCTACTAGATGTATTTAATAAATTTTAAAATTAAGATATGGTATAGATTTTTGTATCAACTTTTCGAAAAAACTAAACGGATCACATTTTCGTGCCCAAAATATCCCAAAATCACGAAAATGGCGAAATACGTTTTTTTCGGATATCTAATACTCAAAAAGTTTTATAGAAATCTACAGAACGAATTTTGTCTATTAAAATACGTTTTTGGAAACCTTACCTCGATACACTTCTTTTAAAAAAAACTGGAGGCGAAACGGAGTTCGGAGCTAGGAGATATCGTCGTTCCAAGTTGCTCTTGCTGCTAAAAAGCGGAATTGAATTCTAATGACGAATTTTAGAGTTTCTATTGGACTAAAAATAATTTCGAATTATGGCTGATACAAGGGGGATATATTGGGTTTATATAGGTATTTATTTCAGATTTATCTCCTAAATTAGATAGGATTGATTTAAATAAATTAGAGTTTGCTTTGTTAGGATAGGATATAGATAGAGATGTTTTCCTAGTAGAAGTAGGATTAGTATTTATTTAAAATATTGTTTATATTTATCTAAATTATCTATAACATTATTTAAAATTACTATAGATAATAAATAGAGTTAATATTTATTTAAACAACTTTCATCTAATCTCATTTATACAAGCTGAAATATTTAATACTAATTTGACATTTATTCTATATTATGTAAATAGTGTACAATATAAGTAACATGTAAAAAGTAATAAAATCTATGAAATAAATCCTAAAATTTTGAGAAAATTCTATAATAAAGTTTAGATCCTTAATGTACTAGAAAAATATTTTTATATATTTTTATACTAAATTCATTAATGAGCACTATACTAAATATATGTAAAATAATACAAATTATATAATAAGTCAATAAATAGTTATTTAAAATCCAAAAATTTCACAAATATTTATTTTGAAAAATCAGGGGTTTTACAAAAGTCTTATCTAGATAAGGACTAAGAAAAGTTTTAACTCCCCTTGGATTTTCCACTATTTAATTAAAATTGAATTAAAAGTAACTCAATCAAATGTAATCTAATGTAGATAGATTCTACCTCTAATTTAAACTGTATTTAAATAACTTAATATATTTTTTCAACTTAAATTACCATAATTAATTACATATTAAATCAACCCATATTTAATATACTTTTTTTGAAATAATATATTAGTGATAATAATTAATTTTGAAAATATAAATATATATACACTCGCATGCAAAATAATACTTACATAAAATACAGTTTTTCTAAATTACTAGTTATACTTGTACCATAAAATAAAATGGCCTTTCTTAAATAAAATAAAGTTTGGCAATCCTCGGCGCGACGCATTTACAACTTCAAACAATATAAAATATTTATCGTCTATTATTTTGAAATATTTTCTACATCTATATAATTAAAATGTTTTATAAAAATATGTACTTCGCACTTATTCGTACTTGATGAAAAATTTACGAAATGCAAACTCATACGCGACGTAGAAATACGAAGTACAAAAATCAATATCATATTTATTAAAAAAAATCGTAGTAAAAATTTAGGGATTTTACATCCTACCCAACTTACAAGAATTTTATCCTCGAAATTTAGGAATAGCTAGGGTAGGGAAGATAGAAAGAGTTCATCAATACCGAAATACGATTAAATTTTTGGATGAGGCGAAGAAACGACGTTCGACACAAACATTCATTGGAAGATCGTGATTTTGATATCTGCGAAAATATATCATGGTTATGGAATTGAAGAAGGGTTGCTAGTTAAGGTAATAAAATTATGATAACACGAATTAGAGAATAGAAAGGAATTGAGTAGGTCAAAGAGAATAATTTAGACATTTAGGAGAGATGGTTTCTTGAACGAATATAGTCGTCTAGGTTTAAGGTATGGTTAAGGAAATGATTTGAATCATTTTCAAGTTTCAAGAACGATTAGAAGGTTGCGATAATAAATCTAGGGTAGAGAAAAAAGGTAACTCAAGATGGGAATATAGTCACATTGGTTGGTCAGTGGTTAACTATCTTGGCAATAGATGGTGGTCAACTAAGGGGATATCAAGTACGAGTGTTTGTCTTTCTAATGTAGACGAAAGACGAAAATAATAAAGAGTTCGAAGAAGATATTATCGAATACGAATAAGTGGTTCAAAGACGATTGAAAATTTTCAAAAAGAATTGCCAAGGCATGTTTGCAAAAAACAAAAAATTGTTTTTATTCCAAACTTGTAAAAGAGTACAAAGTACAATGAATTCTAGGGAAGTACAACTTTAGAAATCTGATCAGAAGACGATCACTTTATCCCTTGGACTATGTGAACTTGAAGACTGTAGCCTCTAGAGAACGCAGCAGCAATTTTTGCAAGAGTTCTTGATCTCCCTTGATGATGATTGGAAACTCTATTTGTAGAGTTCAGGAAATAACTGTTTTAGCAGTTATTCTGATGTGCGCGAGGCTGGATTGTGCCATACTGGATTGAGCCAACCTCCTGTTGTGCCAACTTTCATTCAGTTGTCAATCGTGTACTAACTGTATTTAGATGCGTGGCATCGTATGATTGACATGCGCATGGTCGTGTACAGGATAGTAGACACGTCTTGAGAGATTAGTGGCATGTGCGCCACGTCATCCTGCTTTAGAATGTAAGTTGTCTCAACTTTATCACGTTGCGGGAGCTTCAGTCAACAAGTCAAACTGTGCTTGATTTGAGCGACGCCTACACACATGGCAGCTTTTGATCAAAAGTCGTTCAGGTTGTGCCCAGGCGCAACTAAGGTTTTTATTTTGATTGCGCCTGGGCGCAACTCACGAAGTGTACAAGACAGCTGACCAACAACTTTTCTTTGAGTGGCACAATTCACGGAATTCTAAGAGATTTTTCTCGTTCTCTTATGTATCAGTCGTCAGTATGGTCAGGTAATGATGACTATTAAGTGTCAGATGCCACGTAGGCTTTGGCGCAAAAAGATTGGGCACAGTCTGATATCAGGCACAATCTGATCGGTGGCACAGTCTGCTTTATATCAGTGGCGCAACTTGATTTTTGGGGTGCAACTTGATCATTGATCAGTATATTGAAGGCGCAACTTGATTTTTAGGCTCTACAAGACTCCTTTTAAAGTTTTCAAAACTTAAAGACATTGTAAAGTTTTGGAATACTTTGAATTTATAAAAGTTTAACTAAGTCAGGTTGCGTCGGTCTCATGTTCGGTCATCATGATTAAATACCTTTCTCAAAAATATTCAATCTTCTCTTCGTCTTCCAGACTTTTATTGATTTCTTTCAGTTTCCTAAGAGGAATACGAAGAGTCAATTTGTTAATATATATGTAGTTGATCTCCGTACTTTGGTCTTCACTTTTGTTCTTCAATGGCCCCCAAGAAGAAAGAGATGGAGACTAATACTGATACCACAACCAAGTCTCCTGAAGCGAGATAAGATATTGCGCCTACAACCTTTTTGTTGGAGGCTGACCCAGCTTTGAGGGCAGTGAACTTTCTGAACTGTTTCGGTTTAACTCCGTCAGTCTTCAATCGCTCGAGTGGCGGATCATCCTCTAAGGAGCATGCCAATTCAGAGGGATTTCTCAACCTGATGCGTCGCTCGGGGATCTGCACTATACAAGAATTGGACGTCGCCCTTTGTCAGACTGATGAAGGCAAGGACAAAAAATAATGTTACACGCTTTTTAGATGCCCATTTTTAGTTCTTTTCCAAAATAGGATGCTAGAACGACGCACCGATCTCATTTTTATCCTCTTTAAAAAGGACATTCAGAAAGGAACGAACCATTTATACTTTCTCAAAACCAATGTCTTCCCATAGGGTTTTACTTGTGCTACTTCATTCTGACATTATTTTCTTGCATGCTGTGTCTTCAAAAATTGGTAAGTCTTGATGAAGAATCAATAGTATGAGTACTTTTTTTTGTACCACTTCTGGAGACAAATATTAATCTGCATATTGTAGACACTTATTGATGTGTGCTAACTATTTCTGAGAATAGGCGCATACTGTGGCCCAGTGTTTAGCTCTGATCAGAGGCGCGTATTGCTTGTTATACGCCTGTTCGATCAGTGTTCAGTGCTGATATACGCCTGCTTGTAGGTACATTGCTGATGTGTGCCTGTTTGTAGGCGTATTGCTGATGTGCACCTGTTTGTAGACGTATACTGCTGATGTGCGCCTGTTTGTAGGCGCATTGCTGATGTGCGCCTGTTTTAGGCGCATACTGATATGCGCCAGTTTGAAGGCGCAATGCTGATGTGCACCTGTTTGTAGGCACATACTGATGAGCGCCAGTTTGTAGACGCAATGCTGCTGATAGATTCTGCTAACTTCTCCTATTTTATTGATATTTACAGAGACTTGGTTAGCGAGCTTTTTCAGAACTGGTATTGGTGATTTGGATGTTGCAGGGAACATTCTTTTGACACCCACATCAGGCAGCTCATATGGTTCTGACACTCAAATCAGACAGCTCAGGACTCTTCATGTTAAGAAGGGTCTTCCTCAGATGGTAGGAAGAGCCTGTATACATGAGAGTTGGATGGTGAAGAGACAGAATTAGGAATCGTATCACAAGGGTAATCTCGTTCCTAGTTCCCCTAGCGGGTCGTCTCCTTCCACCAGTTGTATTGACAGCAGCTCATCTTTGGGCTGCTGTACTCTGGGGTTCTCCTTTCACCTTTCTCAGAGAGAAAACCAGAGTTAATTCCATTGTCTGGCTCGTTGCTTCAGGCCGAGACGACAAGGAATGGCCACCAACAAATAAGAAGATCCAAAGATGTAATAGACCTTCATTATCGATGGGAAGATCCAAAGATGTAATAGACCTTCATTAGAATAAAAATCAAAGATGTAATAGATTTTCATCAAGATGTATCTATGTTTTTAAAGAAGAAATAAAGAATGATTTTCACTTCTTTACGATTTTATTTTGATGTGGTGATAAGAAACATAGAATCAAGAAAAAATGTGGATGACAAGTTGCTGATGTAATACAGAATTTCAAAAGTATAGAGAATGTGAACTTTCATGAGGAAAAGTGAACGGTCACTTCAATTTTCGAGATAAGGACACTAAAAATGAATGGACAGTCACGAACAGTTATAAATGAACGAACAGTTATAAATGAACGAACAGTTAGGCTTCTTTCAAAAAGTCACATCAGTTCTCGAGATTGACTATCTGATTGTTTTGTCTATAAAATAGAATAAAACTTTCGTAGATATCGTCACTTTCTTTCTTTTCTGTACAAAATGTCCTCCAAAGATTTGCTCATCCCGAAGCTTGAAGGAAAGACTGAGACACCACCTGCTGAGTCCTCAGTACCTCCTCAGAAAGGCAGGGGTAAAGGCTCAACTGTTCCTGCACCAGGAGAGGACTTGATTTCCAAGCTAGTAGAGCCTGGGAAGACTGCCGAAGAAGAGGCATTGAGGATGGCTGCCTGCAAGTTCTTTGTGAGTTCAGACAATGAGATGTTTGAACTGTTGGCGAACTATGTATTTAATCATGAAGGGTCAGGGCCTCCTTCCCGTCCTTAAGATTATGTAATTCCATTCTGCTTTTGAAATAAAAAATAAACTTTTATTTACATCATGTCTCTGAAAATAAAGTATATGTTGTCTTTATACATAATATTTCTTGAGAAATTTGCCATTGATGGGCATCATAGCAACTCTGCCATCCATATCTGTTAATTGATAGGCTCCATTAGAAAAGACTTTATTTATCACATATGGTCCTTCCCATTTTGCCTCGAACTTACCTTTGCTCATATGTGTCATAGTCATAGGACGTCTGACTGTAAGAACCAACTCGCCTTCTTGAAATGTTCGTACTCTGACTTTGCGATTGAAAGCTTTTGAAATCTGCGTCTGATAAAGTTCAATGTGTTGTTGAGCCAATAACCTTTTCTCATCGAGTGCCTCCAATTCCTGAAGCCGAAGACGATCATTATTGTCTGTAGTAAGCTTATTAGCAATGGTGATTCTCAATGATGGGATTTGAATCTCCAAAGGTAGTACCGCTTCACATCCATACACCAGAGAAAAATGTGTACAACCTGTAGGGTTACGGACAGTAGTGCGATATGCCCATAGACATTCTCCAAGTTTATCACTCCAATTATGTTTATTGATAGAGACAAAATTTTTGAGGAGTTTGATAATGGTCTTGTTGAATGCTTCAGCCAACCCGTTAGCCGCATGATTATAGGCTGTTGAGGCAACATTATTGATTCTGTTGTCATCACAGAACCTATGAAACTTCTGGCTGATGAATTGCGGCCCATTATCATGAATGATTTGGCGAGGGACACCAAATCTATATATCACATGATGTTTGATGAAGTTGATGACACTACTAGTTTTTACTTCATCCAAAGGTATAGCTTCTGTCCACTTGGAAAAATAATCAGTTATAGCTAAGATAAACCGATGTCCTTTAGATAAAGGAGGATTGATAGGGCCAATTATATCCATACCCCAAGCTTCAAAAGGCCACGAGGCTGTAGTTGGATGAAGAAATTTCGATGGTTGGTGAATAAAATCTACATAAATTTGACTTGCACGGCATTTCCTTGCATAATCAATAGCATCTGATACCACAGAAGGCCAGTAGTAGCCCATACGTCGGATACGATCCTATAGTTTAGGACCAGGTTGATGTACTCCACAAACACCATCATGAGCTTCATGTAATATCTGCTTTGCTTCATCACCAGCAAGACAACTCAAGAGTAATCCATCAAAAGTTCTTCGATAAAGAGTTTTAGTAGTATGATTATAATAGAATCGAAGTGATCGACGACGGATACTTGTAGCTTCCTTAGGATCTTCTGGCAATATGTCATGTACTGTAAAATCAATGAAAGGTACTCTCCAATCCTCGTTAAGGACATTGACTTCAGTTAGGTTGCTGAATTCAATGTTATGGTTGTTTTCAACACAAAATAATTCTCTATTAGAGATAACCACCATTTGTTGTCTTTTGACTGGAACTGCCAATACTGCAGCTAGGTTAGCTAAAGCATCAGCTTCTATATTGCATGTGCGATGTACATGTTCGATGAAGAATCCTTTAAATGAAGAAGCTATTCTGGTTGCTGCTTCATGGTATGGTACCAAATCTTGATGTCGGACTTCATATATGCCTCTAACCTGATTAACAATCAGCTTAGAGTCACCATATACTTTGAGATATTCATTATTCAATTATTTGGCTAATTGAAGTCCATTGAGCAAAGCATTGTATTCTGCCACATTGTTGGAGCATGATTCGTCTAAAGAATAGGCCCTTTGAATAGTTAACCCATCAGGTGAAACAAGAACAATTTCTACTCTAGCAACAAGAGTACCTCCAGGTCCAATTCTAGAAGCTCCATCAAAGAACAACCTCCAAGTAGAAAATTCTTCTGAGATCATATTTGATTCCAATGTTTCGTCCGGAATCTCATCATAGTGTTTAGATGTCTCAGGGACAGGATGAGCTGCTAAAAAGTCAGCAAGTGCTTGGCCTTTCACAGACTTTTGAGGAACATAAACCATATCATATTGTGCTAGCAATATGGCCCATGTGGCAAATCTAGAATTGAGTGTGCTTGGCTTCTTCATTAAGACTCGAAGAGGATTGACCCGGGATATGACACGAATAGTTTGGCCTATGATGTAATGTCTTGTCTTGTGAACAGCAAACATTAAGGCTAAACATTCCTTCTCCACTGGACTATAACGATGTTCAGCTCCAATCATCATTCGGCTGAGATAGTAGATGGCTTGTTCATGACCTTCCTTGTTCTTCTGAGCCAGCAAAGCTCCCAATGAATAATCCATTGCTCGAACATACATTAAAAAGGGTATTCCTGAGATTGGTGGTACAAGAACCGGTGGACTCATTAAATACCGATTTATGTCATCAAATGCTCGTTGACATTCTTTCTACCAAATGAAAGATACACCTTTCTTCATTAATTGAGTAAATGGTCTGCAATGTCCAGATAAATTTGAAATAAACCGCCTGATGTACGCAAGCCGACCTTGGAATCCTCGTAGCTCTTTTAGATTGCGTGAAGGACGCATCTCTTGAATGGCTTTGATCTTCTCGGGATCAACGTGTATACCCTTAGAGGTAATGACGAAGCCGAGAAACTTACCACTAGAGACACCCAAGAAAGACTTGGTGGGGTTCATTTTGAGTTGATGCTGGCGCATTAGATTGAAGATAGTTCTTAAATCTTGAATGTGATCTTCTTTGAGATGACTTTTGACAGCAATATCGTCAACATAGCATTCGACAGTCTTTCGTAAATGATCTCGAAAGATAGTGCTCATAGTCCGCTGGTAAGTTGCACCTGCGTTCTTATGACCAAACGACATGACCGTATAACAGTACACACCCCGAGGAGTACGAAACGAAGTATGTTTTTTATCTTTAGGATCCATCCAGATTTGATTATATCCAGAAAACCCATCCATGAAAGAAATTCGTTCGAATCCACATGTATTGTCGATCATAACATCAGTAATTGGGAGAGGGAATTCGTCTTTGGGGCAAGCATCATTGAGATCCCGAAAGTCTATGCGAACTCAAACTTTTTTGGTCTTTTTCAGGACAGGGACGACATTGGCCACCCAGTCAGGATGTTGTTCTTCTCTGGTAAAGCCACAAGCTATAAGCTTTTTGACTCCATCATCAATTGCATCCATCATTTCAGGCTTGAAACGCCGTTGTTGTTGTTTGACCGGTTTGACATTCGGCAAAATGTTAAGCTTGTGAGTTGCAAGTTGAGGATTTAATCCCGGCATATCTTTGTAACTCCAGGCGAAGACGTCAATGTACTCACGAATAAGGTGAATTAATTCTTGTTTATCATCTTCTGGGAGATTCTTGTTGATGAAGATTGGTCGTGATACACCTTTCTCTCCAATATCAATTTGGACCAGTTGATCTTCAGTAGGTGGTTCTCGTTGTTCAAAACGAAGTTCCCACTGATTGTCCATCCTTTGTGCCCAAGGGTCCATTTCAGTAGCTTCTTCAATGTCACTTTCATCATCTTCTGAGAATTTGGTGGACACCATGTTAGAAGATACTGTGACCTTATGAATATGATCGATGCTGGTATCAGAATCCCACGAGATAGAATCAGAAGAGTTTGAACGTTCTTCTTCATCAGATTCAGAAGGTTCTGGAGTTGGAAGTGGTGACATATAACCGAGTCCTCATTTCGTTTTACTGTGGTATTGTTGTGATTTTCCTCTTGGAACAACAATATGAAGAGGGGTTCGCCTTCCTTTACCATTGTTGAGACCTGTTCTGAAATCATAGCCCATTTTACGGATGATGGCTTTAGATTGTGGACTATAGCGTCGTAATTGTAGCCTTCCTATATCATCTCTATTATCATTATAGAGTATGATTTTTGGTTCTTCTCTTTTGTTGAAGAATATAGGCTTTTTATCTTTCTTTCGAGATGGTACTAAGAAGTATGACTCTTGTATTAAATCCAGTGATACCACATTTCGTCAAGATGATACAACTTCTATTGCAAGTGGTTTAAAGCTATCTAGCATATCCAAATAACACTGAGTATAGTAAAAGACATCAGTATACTGCAAAGGAGATGCTTTATTGATCTTTACACCATCATTTACAACAGGGACTTTAGCTTTAGCAGGCTTAGTCAGATTGATGACAAGAGGGGAAGAAGAAGAACGAGAAGGAGGAGGGAGCTTCTTGCGACGAAGATCGATTACAAGCGGCTCAGAAGAGGTAAGCTCCCTTTGTTACTGACTATCACCTTTAGGTCGCTTCTCATGGAAAGGTAGAAAAATATTTAGTGGTTGGGAAGACTGAGGACAGGAGGTACGCCCTTTGACTGGAATCACCAGAGTATCATTAGGTATACTCTTCTGTTCTTTATCTGTGTCCATTGCTAATACCACCTTCATAAATTCCTCTTTGTACATACGAGAATCATTGCAATATGCTTCAACTCCTTTGAAAGGATTCAAATCTGCAATCTCTTTTTGGACTTCTCTATTACCATCCACATATTTGAAACATTGGTGGAGTGTAGAGGGTACAATATTGTGTTCATGGAGAAATGGCCTTCCCAACAAAGTATTGTATGAGCCATGATTGTCAATAACATAGAAAGTTACTTTTGTACGAAGATTGCCAATTTAAAGTTTTAGGCGTATCTTCCCCAAAGGTTCACTTCTTCCTTGATTGAATCCCAAGATGGTAGTAATAGTTGTAGAAAGATTATGTACTGGAATTTTCAAAGCGTCCAATAAGGACTTTGGCATGAAGCTAAGTACAGACCCAGAATCAATCAGAATACGGTCGACTTTCATGGTGTCCACATATCCCGTGAATTAGAGAGGACGATCATGACGATTGTCTTCTAACAGCATGTCATCTTGTGTAAAAGTGATATTGGGCATTAATTCAAATATACTATGACAATGTGCACAGCTGACAGGCTCCTTTTCGGGCTTCTTGAGAAAAGTTAAACAAGTGTCAGCCTGCATCAAAGCTTCACTTAACGTCTCACGAGTTTCTTTTGAGAGACGTAAAAGTTCAAAGATTGACAATCTTGCTGGAGTATTGGCCAATTGAGCCAATATGTCAAAATTGTAAGGCTTTTCAAGTCCAAGAGATGATGACTTCTTCAATGCTTTATCAAAGCGAATAGGTTGCTTTCCCTTGTCTGCTGATGTTGGTTTAGGAGGAGATGGCTCTACCACTGGCACAAATATAGACGGTGTATCTTCAGCAGGAGAAGATGATGGAGATAGAACATTAGAGGATGGATCTTGATTTTCGGAATACTCCCGAAGATAGGGTTTCCCAGATCTAGTGCCCATTAGGATTTCTTTATCTGTTAATGGTTCAAAGGATACCATATTACAGTTCTTTGATTTAGACTTGGAATGCGTCTTTTGTTTAGAAGAGGAAGCCGTTTCAAATTCTGTAACTAGATCTGGATGAATCCATATGATCTCTCCTTTGTCAGTTGACATCGGAACAAGACCTTCATTTTGAGGAGGCAGGATATTCACAATTTCTAAAGTAGTCCTTGGAATGGGGACAGCTCCATTTTGTACGAGTTGTGATAGAAAATCACCAAATTGGAGAGAGACCACATTAGCAGTCACTGTTTTCTCGTCCTGCTGTAGAGTAATTGCTCCAGAGTTGACCAACTCCTGAATTTTGCCCTTGAGCACATAACATGCTCTGGTTGGATGTCCTATGAATCTGTGATAAACACAGTATTTAGGGTGATCAGTTTTACCAACTTCTTCTGGTCACTTTGCCTCTGGAAGTTGAAGCTTATTGCTTTTGATCAAGCAATCGAAGATGCTTAACGTATCATCTTCGTCGAAAGAATACTCTTCTTTTGGACGAGTTGGCTTTTGCAGTGGTGCCGATGGGGTGGATGCCGTCTGAGTAACATTGACAGCCAAAGACTCTTTGCCTTTAAGATTGATGGCCAATGTTTCTTTATTCTTGCGGTTATTCTGGCGATTACTACCCCCAGGTGTAGAATGTTCATCTTGGTTAGGGTGAGTCATCTGGACTCCTAACTGTTTAAACTTTTCGGCACTCACTTCTGCCGCCTTTGTATTAACAATGAAAGACGGCCAATCCTGGAATTGTGTAGATCCCGTCCAAATACTGATAATAGGCAACAAGTTTCATTTGCAAGTGTCTATTATTACAATAGATGGAGTACCTAAAGGCATTTTGAGTGCCTCTTGGCGGAATCTTTCAATGAAACTCTCTGTGGATTCATTGTGCCTCTGTTTAATTTTGATGAGGGCAGACATTGTCATGTCATTGACTCCCTCATAAAATCGTTCCAAGAACATTTGCTTGAAACCAGCAAAAGAAGTGATACAGCCATCCGGTAGGCTATGTTACCAGTGGTATGCTGTACTGGCTAAACAACCGACGAACACTCTGGTAAGGAGAGCATTATTTGGCTGTAATTGATCAGTCATCACTTCGAAATGATTGATGTACTGACTTGGAGAAGTGCTACCATCAAACAGCATAATGGTTGGGAGTTTATACTTAGGAGGAAATGGAACTTCCTTCCATTCTGTAGGATATGGTTGCTTTATACCCAATCTTTGTAGACCATCCTTCTGCTTAAAAGCCTCAAACTGAGTGCGTAGAAGTTTCACAGCCTCATTGGCATCCCCTGATGTTTGGGAATTGGTAGGCTGGTTAGAAGTATTGGGAGGAGAAACAACATGATAATTACCACCCCAGCACCAGACTGACTTGGATCAGCTTGAGTTGGCACAGAAGCGACCTGAGGGGCCGGTACCCACAGACTAACAGGTACAGAAGATGCTATAAGCTCCGGATTTTTAATAGGGTTTACAATCGGAGGTACTGTATCTTGAGCCACCATTATGGTATGCATACTTGTAACCATTTCTACCATGGTTTTTAATTTGTCTTCTAATGCAACAATTCGTTGCTCTTGGCTGGTTGATGTAGAGGCATCTTGATCTTCTGTAATGGTATATGCTGTCACTTCTCTTATAGCTATTGATAAGATAGTTTGTTCAGAACTTTCATGATCTGCATCAAACTCCGAAAGAGAGTCCTCTCCCACATGGGTGATAGGAAGATCTTCTTGATTAAAGACACCTTGGATCAAATGTCGATTTCTTGATCTTGTGTATTGAAAGACACCTTCACTGGATGCATGGATCCGGTCTAAGTATTGTTGACTAGGATTACGGGATGCATTACGTCTCGGACGTTTTCCACCCCTATTGCCTTGAGAAATCATGTTAACAGAAGCATATAATAGTTCATCTTCGTCTTCTATTATATGTTCAGGAGTTGAAGCATAGTTCAGACGATCGAAGACAGATCGTCGAGCCGATTGGCAACAACAGTTGATAACGACTTCATGTAGGCAGTGGCAATTTGAAGCACGATTTGGAGGTGAAGAAAATATTTCCGTAGTTTTCCGCCTTTGTGTAAGACGTTGCCGGAGATCAGTTACAACCACAGGATGAGAAGAAGTCGGAGGGACATATTCCTTAATGATGTTAGGAACATGTCTCCTATTCTTCAGGTGTTTGGTTCCTTGAGTGTACAAGGATGTACTCAACTCATTAGCATAGGTAGAAGGGTCTTTCTTTTCAAACTTTGACTTTTTATGCAGATTGGCCTTTGGCATAGGGTTCTTGCGTTTTACCAAAGCTGATATTGGTTGACGCCTATTGAGATAAGCGCGTAAATCTGAAAATTCTGCTCCCGGTGTCTCTGTTTGTGATACCTTCAATTTTCTTTGTTTGGATCTTGAAATTTATAAGGTAGAAAGATCTTGACCAGACCCCATAGGAGTAGGCAAGATACCTCTGTGATCAATATTCTTTCCAGTATCAGAGATCCGAGGACCTCTGTTTACAGGAATGGAATCTGATACATCTTCCTCTGAATCATAGACCAGGGAAGTTTGAGGAAAGACCAAAGGGTGCTTTCCTTTATTTTGAACAGGGTTAGCTAAGAAGCGTTTTCCTTTGTTCTGTTGTGTGATCATTTTAGGCATAGATTGTGCCAATTGAGAAAATGCCATAGGACTTTTTCCTTTGTTCGGTCTAGTGTTAGCACTAGGACATGAATTCTCTAAGTTCAGAACTTAAGAATTGGAAGAGGGTATAGCCAAAAGAATAGTTCCCTTAAGTTACGCCGGAGTAGCAGATTGCTTGGGTTGTGCCATAGTCTTACGGACTACTGGTAGCGCCTTGGTAGCAACTTTGGTAGACTGTGCATCAACAGCAGCTTGAACTGACTGCGTTTTAGCAGCAAAAAAGTGGTAGACTGCACATGGGCAGCAGAGTGAGCAGATTGTGCCCTAACAACAGAAACAGGCTGTACTGGAGCCACTGAGGTAGATTTTGCCTTGATCATTGAGCACTCAAGTTGTGCCTAGGCAACAGTGACTGTGGGGGATTTAGGAGTCCACACAGTCCTGTTCTTGGCAATAGCCACCGTGCGCTTGTTGCTCTTAGTGTTGATCATATTCTCGTAGGTTGTCTGGTTGACTTGAACAAACAGAGTCTTCTGCGTCTTGTCGATCGACGCAATGTCACATTGAGTTGTTACTTTCTCGTCGGAGGAGAAAGTCGTCCCCAGCAGAGTCGCCATTTTGTTTGCAAAAAATAAAATTTTTGTTTTTTGGAAACAAATCTTGTAGAGCCTAAAAATCAAGTTGCGCCATCAATATACTGATCAGTGATCAAGTTGCACCCCAAAAATCAAGTTGCGCTACTGATATGAAGCAGACTGCACCACCGATCAGATTGCGCCAGATATCAGACTGCGCCCAATCTTTTTATGCCAAAGCCTACGTGGCATCTGACATTTAATAGTCATCATTACCTGACCATACTGACGACTGATACAACAGAGAACGGGGAAAATCTCTTCGAATCCCATGAATTGTGCCACTCAAGGAAAAGTTGGTGGACAGCTGTCTTGTACACTTCGTGAGTTGCGCCCAGGCGCAATCTAAACAAAATCCTTAGTTGCGCCTGGGCGCAACCTGAACGACTTTTGATCAGAAGCTTCCACGTGTGTAGGCGCCGCTCAAATCAAGCGCAGTTTGACTTGTTGACTGAAGCTCGCGCAACCTGATAAAGTTGAGACAACTTACATTCTAAAGCAGGATGACGTGGCGCACATGCCACTAATCTCTCAAGACGTATCTACTATCCTGTATACGACCACGCACGTCTCAATCATACGATGCCACGCATCTAAATACAGTTAGTACACGATTGACAACTGAATAAAAGTTGGCGCAACAGGAGGTTGGCGCAATCCAGCCTCGTGCACATCAGAATAACTGCTAAAACAGTCATTTCCTGAACTCTATAAATAGAGTTTCCAATCATCATCAAGGAAGATCAAGAACTCTTACAAAAATTGTTGCTGCGTTCTCTAGAGGCTACAGTCTTCAAGTTCACATAGTCCAAGGGATAAAGTGATCGTCTTCTGATCAGATTCCTAAAGTTGTACTTCTCCAGAATTTATTGAATTTTGTACTCTTTTACAAGTTTGGAATAAAAACAAATTTTTGTTTTTTTGCAAACAAGGCAGTCGCGGATGGAATTCTAGATGCCAAGTTTAACTACGTCTCCATCCACGTCGAACAATATATGAAAAGCGAACCAAAGTGCACTAGGTTGATCAGACCATCATGTACCAGTTCTGATTAGACAATGTATTAGTGGGCGTCCCCAATAACACATATGTCGTGAACAAGCTCGATAAAAGAATAAGCTTACAAAACTAAGGCTAAATTAGCATCATAAGATAGTCAAAATATAAGTAAGGAATACTAATGAAGGAAATTAAATAGTGGAAGATCCATTAAAATCTAAGTCTTTCCCGAAGTTTGGGCTTATGCAGTCGTCCTAGTGCTTTCTTATCTATGGCTTGGTTGACTAGATAAGTTAGGGTCCTCTGAATTCTATAGTCTAAGTAAACTTATCAATATAGGTCACAAGGACAAAGGTTTGTTAGGTCATGAGGTATTCTACCCAACTTGCAAGAGTCAAACTAGTAGTGTGGTGGGACAATGGGTCAAGCAATCAAGATAAAGCTCAAAGTTAAGCATTTAAGGAATTAAGTAGAACAAAATCACATATCGGATCGAAAGAATTGAGTCGAGGTTGAATCCCTATCCTTGGTCAAAAAATATATCGGTATCATGGTAAAGGTTACAGTTTAGTCTTTTTGGCCCAAAAGTCATATCATAAAAATAGAGTACAAGAAGACGTGTTTTAGTGGCACGTGATATACCTACATGAAGGTGAGCTCATCTAGGTCTTACATATGAAATTTGTTGGAAGGTAACATCTAGTATTATACTCCAAATATCAAAGTCACGGTAAAGGACACAAAAAGATCTAAAATAGAAAGTGGGAGTTCATGAAATGACAATTAATGCACAAATATTAAAAAAGATCAAGTTGAAGCATGAAATAAAATTAATTAAGCGATCTAGTAAAATAATTTAGGGACAATTTTCAGAGAGGAGATAGTCTCCTAAGTGGATAAAGTCAAGGAACGATTAATTCATTTCTCAAATTTCAAACGGTTAGAAGGTCACAATAAAAGATCTGGATTTGGGGAAGGTCGAGTAAGTCAAAATTGAGATATAATCACATGGTTTGGTAGATGACTAACTTCACTTGTGTATTTGCAATGATCATGAATGATATGTCAATTAATGGGGTATACTTCCATCTCATTAAGGTGACCACATGTCTATCTTGGTTTCTTATCAATACAAGTCTAAAGTTCTAATTTTTCAAGCTCCCTTAACAATTCTCAATGGGATTCTCAAATTAATTTACCAAAAATCATTTTATGTCGCCAAGTATAATCATACTTTAAAATTTTAATTCCATCAATAAATCTCGAGGTATCCCTTTAGATTATTGTCAACACCTTTCCTCTCCTCATTTTTTTTTACCAACATTTAATACACAAATCGAAACCTTAAACTCAAAATCTAAATAACTTTATTTTTAAATCACATGACATGAAAAACTTAAGATATTTTTTTCTCTTTCACATCTCCATGTATCATAAGTATTTCTAAAACCTTCAAATAAAATTTTGTTTTCTCTATCTTATAGGATTTATCGGTCCTTTCGTGAATACCTTCCAACAGTCTCAAATTAACCTTTATCATAACACCAATAAATTGTTCATCAAGTTTTTAATGTTATCAATCCAACTTTAAACTCAAAATAATCTTATCAATCAATCATCAAATATAAATTTAAAATTTGAAATTTCCTTCAATCAATTTTATATCTTCCAAAATATTTTAAACCAAAATTTTTACTATCATCCTTCAAAAATAAACTTGTAAATTGTACCACTAAATTTAAAAATCTTAAGCTATTTCTTATATCAATTTCATACTCAAATAAATCGTAACTATTTTATAAAAATCAACATTTTGTTTTCTCAATTTATCAATCCTTTAGTAGTATCAAGATAAAATCCATCTCTACTACCCAACTTAGAATTTACTAACTCTTAAGATCATACTTTTAGGAAACATAAATGCTTTTATACACAAATAAGACCTCAATGCATACTAATTGTCAATGTAATCCTTCTAGCCATGAGTTTAACCTATGAGCATATATTAGTGTAGTCATCTTCCTAATTGTCACTAAGCACGAAACTAAGAATTTACGATAGAAGGAGTCAAACAAGATGCAAATCAAGGAGGTCGAACGAGAGTTCGGAATTTGGAGTCAAGAAAGGATGTCAAGTAGATGGATGAGATTCTAGACTCTAATACTATATGCAGGCTCACATCGGTACAATAACGTAACCGAAGTGATAAACTTGACCTGCATGGGCCACCACAAAAACATGTAACGCCCCAGTCCCAAAATACGTAGGACTAAGTACGTAGACATGCCAGCTGTATACATATGAAGTACAGGAGCCTTGTATGTATATATAGCTGTAAAATGCAGTAAACCACAACTAACTAATCCTATCCACAAAATAAGGGAATAAAAGATATCATATAATGAATTGTTCTGATACAATATGTTGGATGGAGACACATCTACTACCAACCAAAAAAAAAGTACATGATATATAAAAGGACTAAGTGGAAGTAGCAAGGAGGAACCAAGTTACGTCATCTTCGAATAAATGGAGAAGACCACCATCCCGGCTAGGATACCTGCGGAAGACATGAACACACACCTGGGGAATAACCAGGTCCTCAGAGGGACGTAACAAGATACAGAAAGAACAAGCTAATATGAACTGTCAAAATAATAATAATATGCATGACTCTCCTAGACACCAATATGCAAAAGGGAATACAAACCAACTATTGTACAATTTAGAGGAAAACTTTCATGCACATGGGTGGGATTTAGGCAACATGTACATAACTGGCATTCAATCATCTGTATCTGTCCGTAACGTCCAAGATATCAGAGGGTATCTGCAAATATAAATCGCCACATTTCCATCCGGAGACTGTAGTTTACCTGTTTGGATTCCCATACGCAATAACGACTGTCCTCCCCCAATGTTCTCCACTTTTCAAGTCATGCCCATGGCTCGTCCAGTTTTGTAACTGCTTGAGTCTCTAAAATCCTAGTCATACCAGTTACGAACAACTGCCGTCAGACGACTTTAGAGATGACCAGTCCATAAGTCGTGCCCCTAGCAAAATGTCTCAAACCGTGTAGTATGAGTGTCATGGCCCAAGGAGATATAAGGATATCCCCCAACGAGAAGGTAGTCCGCTAAAACTAAGTTAACATGCATATAGTAAAGTAAAACGACTAATTGAGTCGCTTGCACCCAAGTGTGGCTTGGACGTACAGTTTATAACAATTAAAAATAACAAATATGAAACAAAGTAAATAATACGAAAAATAAATAATATGACTGTTAATTAGCAAGGTATACTTGCCTGAGTCCTGAGCACTGTGGTAGCGAAGATCAGACAGGAAAGTAGGTGGAACAACAGCTGCCGAGGAACTAAGGTCCAAACAAACATCTCCGGATGCTGAAAATAGTCTATTATCTAATTATAATTAATACTGTACCTACTAGATGTATTTAATAAATTTTGAAATTAAGATACGGTATAGATTTTTGTATCAGCTTTCCGAAAAACTAAACGGATCACATTTTCGTGCCCAAAATCTCCCGAAATCACGAAAATATCGAAATACGTTTATTTTTCGGACATCTAATACTCAAATAGTTTTACAGAAATCTATAGAACAAATTTTGTCTATTAAAATATGTTTTTGGAAACCTAACCTCGATACGCTTCTTTTAAAAAACTGGAGGCGAAACGGAGATCGGAGCTTGGAGATATCGTCGTTCAAAGTTGCTCTTGCTGCTAAAAAACGAGATTGAATTCTAATGACAAATTTTAGAGTTTCTATTGGACTAAAAATAATTTCAAATTATGGCTGATAGAAGGGGGATATATTTGGTTTATATAGGTATTTATTTCAGATTTATCTCCTAAATTAGATAGGATTTGATTTAAATAAATTGGAGTTTGCTTTGTTAGGATAGGATATAGATAAAGATATTTTCCTAGTAGAAGTAGGATTAGTATTTATTTAAAATATTGTTTATATTTATCTAAATTATCTATAATATTATTTAAAATTACTATAGATAATAAATAGAGTTAATATTTATTTAAACAACCTTCATCTAATCTTATCTATACAAGCTGAAATATTTAATACTAATTTGACATTTATTCTATATTATGTAAATAGTGTACAATATAAGTAACATGTAAAAGTAATAAAATTTATGAAATAAATCCTAAAATTTTGAGAAAAATTGTATAATATAGTGTAGATCCTTAATGTACTAGAAAAATAGCTTTATATATTTTTATACTAAATTCACTAATGAGCACTATACTAAATATATGTAAAATAATACAAATTATATAATAAGTCAATAAATAGTTATTTAAAAATCCAAAAATTCCACGAATATTTATTTTGAAAAATCAGGGGGTTTACAAAAGTCTTATCTTGATAATTAGGACTAAGAAGAGTTTTAATTCTCCTTGGATTTTCCACTATTTAATTAAGATTGAATTAAAAGTAACTTAATCAAATATAATCCAATGTAGATAGATTCTACCTCTAATTTAAAATGTATTTAAATAACTTAATATATTTTTTCTAACTTAAATCACCATAATTAATTACATATTAAATCAACCCATATTTAATATACATTTTTCGAAATAATATATTAGTGATAATAATTAATTTCAAAAATAAAAATATATATACACTCGCATGCAAAAATAATACTTACATAAAATACAGTTTTTCTAAATTACTAGTTATACTTGTACCATAAAATAAAATGGCCTTTCTTAAATAAAAATAAAGTTTGGCAATCCTCGGCGCGACGTATTTACAACTTCAAGCAATATAAAATATTTATCGTCTATTATTTTGAAATATTTTCTACATCTATATAATTAAAATATTTTATAAAAATATGTACTTCGCGCTTATTCGTACTTGACGAAAAATTTACGAAATGCAAACTCGTACGCGACGTACAAATACGAAGTACAAAAATCATTACCATATTTATTAAAAAAATCGTAGTAGAAATTTATGGGTTTTACAAAATGTACTCGCCTGGTGTCCTGAGTTGATGATATAGGTCTGGTGCCAAACTGGAGTCCAAATAACCTAGTACATGAATTAAAATGTCAATGGCGATTAGAAATAATTAGTTACTAGGTTCTTAGGTCATTTACTAAACAAATTTGTTTCAGTATCACCTACCTTGTCAAACCTATATCTATATCTATATATACATATAGAGGTATGCATCTTGGGTTACCCACTATTTATACTAGGATATCCCTATTTAAAACTCATGACATTAGACTCCCGGTGTTTTGCCTACAACAGTTGATGCATGATGCAGTATCCTGCAGGCCACACACACCTATATTGCCATCACTATCCTATACCCTATGTTGTATATACATACATTACAACTATTACTTCCTACCATTTGAAATGCATGAATTTACTTCACATGTCACTCATTCCTAACTATTGTTGCACCTTATGTTGTTGGCATCTCCTGTAGTATACAAGCAGGGCTACTCCTTTCTATCCTACTCAAGTCTTGCAACAGGAATTGTAATTCCTTGTATTACCTTTTTGTCATAATACCCGATGGTAATATACCCTTCTCATATATCCATAGTCATATCTATTATTTTCCTGATGCCTCACTATCCTACAATTGGTTTGGTTTTACAGAGAACCTATACTAGTCATTGTCCCTTGATCAGTCTACCCCAAAATAACCCCCTTCTCTGTACATTAATATGTGCACTTGTGGGTGCACACACCCTTGTGGAACTAATACCTTTTGTTGTCAAGTACTACCTATGCTGCTACAATTCTCATTGTCTAACTATACCCCTACTCTATCAACTAGACACTAACATCCCATACCCCCAACTGTATCTGTTGTAGTATCCACTATAACTCCTTTCTGTGGTACGTACCCTGATTTCCCCATTTTCTGATTTGATACATGCCTACATTTACCTGTGATCCCTGAGTTGTGCATATGTGTTTGTACTTCCCTATACATAGAATGACCTGCACCTATATAGAGACTGCCACCTAGAGTCACCTATTATTGCAGCTACTTTGTTGTGCTAATTCGCTTCTTGCACACGAGTAGGTACCCCTTAATCTAATACTTCTATCAGGCTTGTTTGTATACTGTTTGCTGCAATAGTATGCTGCTGATATAAATACTACTTTAGTAGCTAATGTAACTACCACGCAAAACCTCACATTGATAGGATCTAAATTATTAACTCTAGAACTGTCATATGAAGCATTATACGGTTAACAAGATCTTATAATTGTTTTTAGAGAAACCTTCACAAAACTCACTATCCTTAATTAAACAGAACATGAAGGTCAATGGTTAGATCGAGTACCTGCTTAGAATTTTCTCTGGCAATTGGCACGAGAGGATGGTATCGGACATAGGAGTTGATCTTCGAGTTCCTAGCGAGATGGAAGGAGTGATTAGAATTTCTAGGGTTCATAGAGAGGAAGGTTCGGCTGCCCTCAACATATATATACTTAGTATTTAGATTTGATCATAAGGGAAATAGATAAAGGAAAATTGGATTTAAGAATCAGATTTGGACTAATCCCTTTAAGGATTTGATGAACACCCTTATTCAAATTGAAAGTTTGAATACAGGGGGAAGGTTCGGCTCTAAAGAGACCGCCCATTTGATTAGAAATTTGAATTTTTAAGTTGACACTTAAACCCTTGGTAATGTTCAGTTTGCAACAGCCCTCTTCCTATCTAATTTAATAGAACCCTTACATTACTATATTAGAATAATTATATATTTTCATATGAAATTAAAATTGGGCTCATGGACTTACAAATCTATTCTCCTTAGAAAATTTTTTGTCCTCGTAATTTAAGATAGGCACAAGATGGAAACGTACCTCATGGCTCAAAAAAATAGGCGTAACACTCGTGCATCTCATCCTCTCTCTCCCATGTGGATTCGCCCGGAGAGTGATATTTCCATGCGATATGAACCAAGGAAATCATCTGGTTCTGCAGCACCTTCTCTCTGCGGTATAAAATTTCCATGGGCTGCTCCTAGTAGCTAAGACTCGATCCCACCTCGATCTCTAAGTGATCTAACACATGGCTGGGGTCTGCCACGTATCATCTCAGCTGTGACATAAGAAACACATTGTACACTCCCTCTAGTACAGGCGATAAAGCTAGTTGGTATGCTACTACTCTGATTCTCTCAAGGATATCGAATGGCCCAATGAACCTTGGACCGAGTTTACCGTCTCCACCAAAACAAATCGTACTACGTGTCGAAGATATCTTCAAGAACACCAAATCAACAACCTAGAACCATACAGGATATTATTACATAACTTATAAGTACACACGTATTTAAAATATAGAAAATATATACCTCGAACTCTAATGGTCTTCGATGACTGTCGGTCCAGTATTTTTGTCTATCCTGAGCAATACGAAGTCGCTCTCTAATATGCTTTACTTTCTTTGCAACATCCACTACCATCTCTAGCCCCAACAATGCTCTCTATACTGGCCCGGTAGCTATTATTGTATACAAACCCTACCAGGTGAAGATGGTCCTCCCATGATCCACCAAAATCTAACACACAAGTCTGCAGCATGCCATCAGGCGTCCGAATAGTCCTCTCTAACTGTCCATCCGTCTGAGGGTGGTATGTAGTGCTAAACTTGAGCTGTGTACCCAAAATAGCTTGTAGACTCTCCCAAAAATAGGATATGAATCTGCTATCCCGATCGGAGATGATACTTACTGGAACTCCGTGTAATCTGACTATCTGCAACACGTATAGCTTCACGAACTTCTCTGCAAACAATCCCACTTTAAATGGTATAAAGTGGACTAATTTGGTCAACGTGTCCACAATGACCCAAATCGCATCCTTGTCTCTTGGTGAGCGTGGAAGACCGAAAACAAAATCCATCATGATATGTTTTCACTTCCACTCGGGGACCGGTAATGGTTGAAGCAACCCTCATGGTCTATGCCTTTCGGCTTTGACCTGCTGGCACACTAGACATCTAGCAACGAAGCGTACCACCTCTCGCTTCATACCATACCACCACACGTGGGCTTTCAGATCCTTATACATCTTGTTAGCTCCTGGATGTAAAGTATACTGAGAATGGTGCGTCTCCTATATGACCTCCTTTTGAAGCTCTCCACTAGGTACACATAATCTCATCCTGTGCCTCAATGAACCATCCTCTGTAATGGTGAAGTCTTCTAACAAACCAGCCCGTGCCTGAGCTATGATACTCAGATTCTCGTCCCGGTGTTGTGCCTCTCGAATCATGTCCACCAATTCGGACTGAATCTGCATACCCATCATCTGCATCTTAACTTCCAAAATGACG
Organism: Iris pallida; assembly: GCA_029216955.1. Classification (NCBI taxonomy): domain Eukaryota; kingdom Viridiplantae; phylum Streptophyta; class Magnoliopsida; order Asparagales; family Iridaceae; genus Iris; species Iris pallida. Next base: position 10,888,497 of record JANAVB010044620.1, on the reverse strand, counting down.
AACTCAGTGCCCAAACTCTCCAAGTCTGCTAATAAGTGACGATCTCGAGTCAACCACATAGCTACTGGATACCTACTCAAGGCATTCGCAACTACATTGGCTTTCCCTGGATGATACTATAAAGCAATATCAAAGTCACTCATCAACTCCAACCATCTATGATGTCTCATGTTCAACTCTTTTGTGTGAAGATGTACTTCAAGCTTTTGTGGCCAGTAAAATTTTTTACTCGCTCTCCGTACAAGTAGTGTCTTCACAACTTCAAGGTGAACATCACAGCTGCCAACTCTAGGTCGTGGCTGGGATAATTCTTCTCGTGTGGCCACAACTGTCTGGACGCATATGCTATCACTCTCTTATTTTTCTCTAGAACACATCACAGTCCCATACCCGAAGCATCACTGTAAATGGCGAAACTACCTGATCTCGATGGCAATGTCAATATGGAAGCTGTCGTCAACCTCCTTTTCAACTTGTCAAATGCAGCCTGGCAGTCCTCTGTCCACACGAACTCAACATTCTTTCGAATGATGCCAGTCATCGGCTCTACGATCTGAGCGAAGTCCTACACGAACTTCTTGTAGAACCCCACCAATCCTAAGAAGCTTCGGATCTCTGCCACAATAGTCGAAGGAGTCTAATATTCTATGGCAGCAATCTTCGTCGAATCAACGGATATACCGTCTCCTGTCACCACGTGTCCAAGAAATTCTACTTTGTCCAAGAAAAACTCATATTTTGAGAGTTTTTCATAGAGTCGCTCCTTTCTGAGGGTCTCCAGCATGATCCTCAAATGCTCTGCATGCCCCTTCGGTGTCTTTGAATAGATCTGTATGTCATCGATAAACACCACCACAAACTAGTCAAGGTATGGGTGGAATACCTGTTCATCAAGTTCATGAAGACTGTTGGGGCATTAGTCAACCCAAACGGCATCACCATGAACTCATACTGGCCGTACTTGGTCCGGAAGGTTATCTTCGATACATCCTCCTTCTTATCTTTCAACTGATGGTATCTGTCATGCCCCAGAACCAGAATACTGGAGAGCGGGGGCAGACATAGCCAGCTACGTATAACGGAATGGGATCCATACCGCTATACGGTCACGGCTGTCTAGATATATGAGGGTTTCACTACAATCTATCAGTCTCTTAAGGTCATAAAATAGCCTATTGTCTCAATCTCAACCAACTAATAATAATCACAAGATATCAGATCTCCAAATATACAATTGTAAGGCGTCCCAAACATTACATATCCAGATGATCATGAAGCTAGTCGTTACAAAATGTGAGGACAAGCAAGAGTTCAGTCATACATGATCAACCCCCGGGGCTTGTCAATCATGTTACAGCCTGTAGGCAGACAGTAAGTAAGTACAATCGAGCTAACACTTGCTCGTCGGCTAAACGCCTCAAAAGAATAATTTATAATATTACAGTGGGAGAACAAAAGAAACCCACTCGATGCCCTGGTTACGCCTGGTGACCACCATCGGGCTGGAAGACAGGTAGATCATTTGTTGCTGCTCCGGTATCTGGCCATACAAAACCAGCTAGATCAGACCCCAGGAAGAGCAAGTGCCACAAAGGAGGCCACAAAATAAGAACCAAAGCCAGCAAATTAGCACAATAATATAATTACATAATAAGAAACAATAATTTAAGAAAAAGCATGATAGGTAATTATAAAAGACAATCTTGCATAGAATCACTAAAAGACAGGACATATGGAAAAGTATGTCAGGATGATATACGATGAGATAGCCATGGGACTATTCAGATAGCTAGGTTACAACCCGTAAACCAAACAAGGACCGGGGTTGTAACCCTTCGTCTGAACGGAACTTGGTTTCTCTCACCATTTATCGGCAAGATAAATGTAAGAAATCAGGTCAAGTAACAATCTGGAGTGACAATCATTATAGTGACAATCTGGAGTGACAATCATTATAGTGACAATCTGGAGTGACAATCCTTCAATTATTCTGGTACAATCTTACAATCAATCAATTCTAGACAATACTATACTGGACTAGACTCCATCTAAGCAATCACGGCCAATCATTGCCTACGGCTTTCTACATTAACTAACTAGGGTTATCACAATCCTAGTTACTAGCAAGATGCAATGAGATGCTCCAAGTAGTCACAGGCCCTGCAGCTATCCAGGTTATCCAGGCAATCATTATAGTGACAATCTAGAGAGTACAATGCATTATAGTGACAATAGAGTTCAATCATTAAGTGACAATGGAGGGTGTCCCACATAACAGTGGGCTGGAAATGTGCCCTACTCGTCGGCAGGCTACAAGTCCAAACATTTACGGCCGGGATAACGGGATTGCCTGTAACTGGGGAACATCTCTTCATGACTAGTGAATTATACTAATTATTAACCTTAGTCCAATTCAGTAGGTACTCCTGACCGTGGTATTCAGGAGTCCCCTCCTAGACATGATGTAAGACAGGACAAGTGGATTATTTGTACAAGCACAATCGCCCACGGTATCAGGATTAATTATACAGGTCATGTCATATCAGGTAGCCGTCGCAACAGCTATTCAAGATGTATCAGGTCAGGTTATCATATCAAGTGTACTAGTCAGGAGTGCGCCACGATGGGCCACTTATCAGGTTATGCTCAATTATCAATTCCAAACATATCCAATAAATTCGTGATTATCAAGTTTTGGACAAAAGGCGTAAGGATATAAAATGGACGTAAAATATCTAATAAAATATCAATATACAGGGCTATAGAAGAGCCAAGCTTAAAGAATTAAGACCAAAACTCCAAGAGCCAATGGGTTAAGCAAGGGGTCAGGGGAGCAGCGTAGGTGAAAAGTCACGCACACTGAGAGAGCAGCGTAGGTGAAAAGTCACGCACGCTGAGAGAGCAGCGTAGGAGAAAAGTCACACACGCTACAGGGAGCAGCGTAGGTGAAAAGTCATGCACGCTGAGAGAGCAGCGTAGGTGAAAAGTCGCGCACGCTGAGAGAGCAGCGTAGGTGAAAAGTCACGCACGCTACAGGGAGCAGCGTAGGTGAAAAGTCATGCACACTGAAAGAGCAGCGTAGGTGAAAAGTCACGCACGCTGAGAGAGCAGCGTAGGTGAAAAGTCACGCACGCTCAAGGAGACACGCTTCCAACAGGAAGCGTACCCAAGTCTGCGTACGCACGCTAAAGAGCGCACGCAGCTCAGTGTGCGTAAGCTAAACAGCTCTGCACACTGCTCACTGTCTTCTCCAAACAGCAAGAACACCATGGCTGAACCCAAAGCTTCAAAAGCTCACAACTTGGCCATCCGAACTCCAAATCCAGATTTCCAAAGCTCCAACTTGGGTGAAACTGAATGCTCTTCCACATAGAAGCATCGAAAACCCATAAAATCCAACTAAAGTAGATCAAACCATGCAAAATCCGAAAATAGCTAAACCTAGATCTAGAACAAAGGAAGCTCCAAATCACAAAATGCTAAGTTCTAATGTTGATCACCATGTCCTAATCTAGCAAAAGGACAAATGAAAGAGGGTTCTCATGTAGTGGCAAGATGCACTTGCCTAGGATTAGGAGAGTTGTGGAGAAAGGAGAAGAAGAAGAAGAAGGAAATTAATGGTGGAAGTTATGAGGAGAGAGAGTGTTAGGTGGGGATTATAAAGAGGGAGAGTTATGGTGGAGATGAGGGGTAGCATAGGCTAAGGTGATCTAATACCTATAAACCAACCAAACCGAACCAATCCAATAAAACCGAGCCATGCCAAAACCCAAAATACGAGAAATACTGAAATTCTACAAGTCGAGAAAAATAAAAATACATGCCAAAATCCAGATACGAATATAAATACGAAATATAGAAAATACGAAAAAATGAGGGTGACAACTCTACCCACCTTAAAAGAATTTCGTCCTCGGAATTTAATCAAAGAGCTAGAGATTGTCACGACAAGCTATACTAAGCACAGGCAAGCTACACTAAGCAATTCAATCATACAATGCAAGCAAGGAAGGGAAAATGTAAGGCATAAGGAAGATATTACACCTCACGAGTCAAACAAGTAGGGATAACGTGATCGGATATCATCCTCACACTCCCACTTTTGACTCTCCCAAGGAGCGATGAACGCAAGCAACATGAACTAAACTGATAGTCTTGCGCTTGAGGTCTCTCCCCTTGGTCAAACAGGGACACGGGCCTATCCTCATACGAAAAGGTTAGTACTAATAACCAGTTTCGAATGACCTAGGATATGGCTCGGGTCCGGGATGTACCGTTGTAATTAGGATACATGAAATACGTCATGCACCCCACATAATGACGGTAGAAAAGCAAGATGAGAGGACACATATACCTCTCGGTCGATTCTGAACCTAAGCCTGGGCTAGGGCAAACTGCTGCGGGTTCTGTTGCTGGAAAGTCTGGGCCTGAGTCGGCAATGGCCTCGGGAACGGGAACTGCTATTGCTGGTGAACTGGAGCTGGTACTGGTGCTGGTGCTGGTGCTGGTGCTGGTCCCCTAACCGAGGGACTAGATACTGTCGATGCTGAATCAACTCTGAAAGGACAGGATCGTACCCTATGATCCGATGCTCCACACAATAAACACAATCCCAACGCCTTACGATACTCCGCTACCACGTGTCCTGGCTTCCCACAATAAGAACAGCCTACGACGGAAGACTGTGCTTGCTTCTGTTTCTGCTGAGGGTACGTCAGGGTTGAGTGCTGAACCGACATAACTGAGGTTGCTTGCCTCGGAGTTCCAATAGTCAAAGCCCTAGCTACCGGGGCTGGTGTTGAAGACTGATTCATTTGACTATGGGACCGCTTTCGACCTCCAGTCCTGTCCACTATTCTCTGGGAGGTATACTCGTACCTCCTTGCTGCTCGCAACACCGCATCATAGGTCTGATGCTCGAACTGTTCGACTGCCAATATAATCTCTAGGTGAAGTCCCTGCTGGAACCTCTGCGCTCTGTCAAACTCGGTTGCCACCAAGGTGGGAGCAAACCGACTGAGTCTGGAAAACTCGGCCGCATATCTATCGACCGTCCTCCCCATCTGCTTAAGATTACTGAACCTGGTCTGCAAGTCATACCGAGCCACTGCATCATAATACTTGGTCTGGAACCTTTCACTGAACACTGTCCAGGGGACAGGTGTTGTCAATCCCACTGCTTGTGCGGCCCACCAACTGCGGGCTAGATCTAATAACTGTAGGCGCACCACAGCCACCTTCTCTTCTTCTGGAGTCTTTGCGGCTTCGAGAATCACCTCTATATCTTGTAGCCAAGCATCGACAGCAATGGCATCCTCGCTGCCATCGAAGAATGGAGGGTTCAGGCGCTTAAAACTGTTGACCGCACTGTTCCCTCGGGGTCCACTTCTATTCAGAGCATCTTCCACTGCCTGGTGCAATGCATCACCTCTACGATCCTGGGAAGCTAACAATGATCTGATGAGACCCACCAAAGTGCCATCATCAGGATCTGCAGGCTGGACTGACTGAACTGGCGGCTCTCCTCCAGTAGGTACGACTCGGGAGGCTGCTCCTGAGTGCTGGACCTGATCTTCTGGTTGCTGCTGGTCCACGGGAGGTGCTCCTCCTTGCTGATTGGCAGGTCCAGGTTCAATGCCGCTGAAGAAGACGACATGGGAACAATAAGAAAGGACCAGGACAGATCAACAATTACAAGCATGTGATCAGGACAAGAATTTTTAGGAATCAAGAGGATACGAGCAGAGATCAAGGGCGAGTACCGATTGAGACATCTATTTGGTAAACCCTCACACATCTTGATTAACAAGACCTGCATGGGCCACCACTTAAACCATGTCACGCCCCAGAACCAAAATACTGGAGAGCGGGGGCAGACATAGCCAGCTACGTATAACGAAATGGGATCCACACCGCTATACGGTCACGACTGTCTAGATATGTGAGGGTTTTACTACAATCCATCAGTCTCTTAAGGTCATAAAATAGTCTATTGTCTCAATCTCAACCAACTAATAATAATCACAAGATATCAGATCTCCAAATATACAATTGTAAGGCATCCCAAACATTACATATCCAGATGATCATGAAGCTAGTCGTTACAAAATGTGAGGACTAGCAAGAGTTCAGTCATACATGATCAACCCCCGGGGCTTGTCAATCATGTTACAGCCCGTAGGCAGACAATAAGTAAGTACAATCGAGCTAACACTTGCTCGTCGGCTAAACGCCTCAAAAGAATAATTTACAATATTACAGTGGGAGAACAAAAGAAACCCACTCGATGCCCTGGTTACGCCTGGTGACCACCATCGGGCTGGAAGACAGGTAGATCCTTTGCTGCTGCTCCGGTATCTGGCCATACAAAACCAGCTGGGTCAGACCCCAGGAAGAGCAAGTGCCACAAAGGAGGCCACAAAATAAGAACCAAAGCCAGCAAATTAGCACAATAATATAATTACATAATAAGAGACAGTAATTTAAAAAAAAGCATGATAGGTAATTATAAAAGATAATCTTGCATAGAATTACTAAAAGACAGGACATATGGAAAAGCATGTCAGGATGATATACTATGAGATAACCATGGGACTATTCAGATAGCTTGGTTACAACCCGTAAACCAAACAAGGACCGGGGTTGTAACCCTTCGTTTGAACGGAACTTGGTTTCTCTCACCATTTATCGGCAAAATAAATGTAAGAAATCAGGTCAAGTAACAATCTGGAGTGACAAGCATTATAGTGACAATCTGGAGTGACAATCATTATAGTGACAATCTGGAGTGACAATCATTATAGTGACAATCTGGAGTGACAATCATTATAGTGACAATCTGGAGTGACAATCATTATAGTGACAATCTGGAGTGACAATCCTTCAATCATTCTGGTATAATCTTACAATCAATCAATTCTAGACAGTACTATACTGGACTAGACTCCATCCAAGCAATCACGGCCAATCATTGTCTACGGCTTTCTACATTAACTAACTAAGGTTATCACAATCCTAGTTACTAGCAAGATGCAATGAGATGCTCCAAGTAGTCACAGGCCCTGCAGCTATCCAGGTTATCCAGGCAATCATTATAGTGACAATCTAGAGAGTACAATGCATTACAGTGACAATAGAGTTCAATCATTAAGTGATAATGGTGGGTGCCCCACATAACAGTGGGCTGGAAATGTGCCCTACTCGTCGGCAGGCTACAAGTCCAAACATTTACGGCCGGGATAACGGGATTGCCTGTAACTGGGGAACATCTCTTCATGACTAGTGAATTATACTAATTATTAACCTTAGTCCAATTCAGTAGGTACTGCTGACCGTGGTATTCAGGAGTCCCCTCCTAGACATGATGCAAGACAGGACAAGTGGATAATTTGTACAAGCACAATTGCCCACGGTGTCAGAATTAATTATACAGGTCATGTCATGTCAGGTAGCCGTCGCAACAGCTATTCAAGATGTATCAGGTCAGGTTATCATATCAAGTGTACTAGTCAGGAGTGCGCCACGACGGGCCACTTATCAGGTCATGCTCAATTATCAATTCCAAACATATCCAATAAATTCGTGATTATCAAGTTCAGGACAAAAGGCGTAAGGATATAAAATGGACGTAAAATATCTAATAAAATATCAATATACAGGGCTATAGAAGAGCCAAGCTTAAAGAATTAAGACCAAAACTCCAAGAGCTAATGGGTTAAGCAAGGGGTCAGGGGAGCAGCGTAGGTAAAAAGTCACGCACGCTGAGAGAGCAGCGTAGGTGAAAAGTCACGCACGCTGAGAGAGCAGCGTAGGTGAAAAGTCACGCACGCTACATGGAGCAGCATAGGTGAAAAGTCACGCACGCTGAGAGAGCAACGTAGGTGAAAAGTCACGCACGCTACAGGGAGCAGCGTAGGTAAAAAGTCACGCACGCTGAAAGAGCAGCGTAGGTGAAAAGTCACGCACGCTACAGGCAGCAGCGTAGGTGAAAAGTCACGCACGCTGAGAGAGCAGCGTAGGTGAAAAGTCATGCACGCTGAGAGAGCAGCGTAGGTGAAAAGTCACGCACGCTCAAGGAGACACGCTTCCAACAGGAAGCGTACCCAAGTCTGCGTACGCACGCTAAAGAGCACGTGCAGCTCAGTGTGCATAATCTAAACAGCTCTGCACACTGCTCACTGTCTTCTCCAAACAGCAAGAACACCATGGCTGAACCCAAAGCTTCAAAAGCTCACAACTTGGCCATCCGAACTCCAAATCCGGATTTCCAAAGCTCCAACTTGGGTGAAACTAAATGCTCTTCCACATAGAAGCATCAAAAACCCATAAAATCCAACTAAAGTAGATCAAACCATGTAAAATCCAAAAATAGCTAAACCTAGATCTAGAACAAAGTAAGCTCCAAATCACAAAATGCTAAGTTCTAATGTTGATCACCATGCCCTAATCTAGCAAAGGGACAAATAAAAGAGGGTTTTCATGTAGTGGCAAGATGCACTTGCCTAGGGTTAGGAGAGTTGTGGAGGAAGGAGAAGAAGAAGAAGAAGAAGAAAATTAATGGTGGAAGTTATGAGAAGAGAGAGTGTTAGGTGGGGATTATAAAGAGGAGGAGTTGTGGTGGGGATGAGGGGTAGCATAGGCTAAGGTGATCCAATACCTATAAACCAACCAAACCGAACCAACCCAATAAAATTGAGCCATACCAAAACCCAAAATACGAGAAATACCGAAATTCCACAAGTCGAGAAAAATAAAAATACATGCCAAAATCCAGATACGAATATAAATACGAAATACGGGAAATACAGAAAAATGAGGGTGACAGTATCCCAATCTCAAGTCAATCTTTGAGAATACATGTGCGCCGCTCAACTGATCGAAGAGATCGTCAATCCTCGACATCGGGTACTTTTTTTTATTGTGAGATTATTTAAGGCCTGATAGTCATTGCACATCCGCATCGTCCCATCCTTCTTCAGCACAAATAGAACCGGGGCTCCCCATGGCGATGAACTCGACCTAATGAATCCTTTCTCTAACAATTCATCGAGCTACTTCTTCAACTATCCTGCCTCCTTATTATTGATCTGGTACACATGATGTACAATTGGTTCTATGCCTGGCACCAGATCAATAGTGAACTCGACATCCCTATCAGGCGTCAATTTTGACAATTTTTTGAGAAATACATCAAAAAATTCTGCGATGATAGGATGCGGTATCTCTTTCACCTCAATCATAGCTCCACAAATATCCTCGCTATGCTTCTCTACTACTCCTCTGGCAAATTTAAATAGAAAGTCTCTAGGAGGCTAAATACAATGCATCCTCGATGACAGTCTATACTGGCATGATTCCTACTTAACCAATCCATTCTGAAAACGATATCGAAACTCGAAAATGGCATTACGAGCAGGTCGACACGCAATTCTCTACCTCTCAATGTGATGTGACACTCGAAGCAAATATCCTTAATTACGATAATGCCCATGCCCATCATAAATTTGTAACTACTATCTAAGGGCTCAGATCATATGCTATGCTTGAACACAAAGGCTACAAAAATAAAGCTATGGGATGCACCACAATCGAACAAAGCTATACCTGAAAAAGAATCGAGTAGTATGGAACCTGCTATCACATCTAGGGTAGGCTCTGCTTCCTCGACTGTTATAGCAAAGGCTTTGTCCTGCTGAGGTGCACCCTGCTGTTGGTATTGGGCGAACCCCTGCTACTGAGTAGAAAGTGGTGGGCCTTACGGTTATGGAGCTAGTAGTGGTCTGACTGGTCCTCTCTGTGCTGGTGTCGCCTTACTCCTAGTCGTATAAGAGCTAGAATACAGTCCCTTAGCTGTTGTGAAGGTGATCTGCAGTATAAACATGCTTCGAGCCTCTTTCTATAGTCATCCCGGACATGTTCGGTCTTTCCACCGTGAGTACAATATGGAGCCTCCTGTAACTGCCTCTAAGGCTACAGTGTCTGAGCTCTAGCCGAGGCTCAGTTCTACTGGTGTGTTGCAACCTTACCAGAGGGCGGAAACAGCTGCTGGTGGTACAGAAAGATCTTCGGCTGGAATTGGGGACACTTCGTCGGTCCTGATTGGTTGCTAACTCCTCTTTATACATCTCGGACTCTTTTTAGCCTGGGATCCATCTCTTTCTCTACTACTTGTGCGACCTTCAAGATCTCCTCGTGGGTAGTGTCTCGACTGGTAGCGACAACTAGGCGAATCTTGCGAGATAAACCCTTCTTGAATCTTTGAGCTTTGCTTTCAGGGATGCTGACCATGATCTCTGCGAAGCAGTTGAGCCGACTAAACTCTGTGGTGTACTCGACGAAGGTGAGGTTTTCCTGCTCCAGGCTCTCGAACTGACTATCTAAAGCCTCTCGGGCTACGTCGGGGTAGAACATCTTCTTGAATAGTTGCTTAAACTCTGCACAAGTCACATCCAGAGCGGAAAGTCAGGGCTCGTCTCTATACCACATCCGGGCAATATCGAAAAGTTGTATGCTGGCTGAGTCTATCTTCAGGTCTTTAGAAACTCGAGCCATTCAAAGAAATTGCTCTACGTTCTCTAGCCACTCATTAGCATAGAAAATCCCCTTTTTCTAAAGAATTTTAAGGGCCTGAGGTTCATAAAGTCCTTGGAAGTTCCTGGGCAAGATTGGGGAGCATATCTAGTCTGAAGAGCCTCTCTCAAACTGTCGCAAAAGATGTTGGCCTGCTCAGTCTGGGAATTGATGAGCTGGTGGAAGATCCCGAGAAGTTGGAAATTGTCCAATGTAGGTGCTGGAGGCAGTACAGGTGCTAGAAGTGGAGTTTGCGGAGGAAACTGTGAGGGCGGTAGAATGTTATCTCTACGAAACCTTGAGATCTGTGGGTGTGACTGGTCGATCAGATAGTTAAGTTAGCCTCCATGTGTCGGTGGAGTCCTATCTGTGGAAGATCCGTTTGCAGTTGGTAGGATGTTCATGGGAGCGGTATTCCTGTCTTGAGAATCCATTGACTACAAATAAAGAAAATCATTAGACGGTAGGAAGATTCAAATAGGTTACAAACCAAGAAGTAATTGAAGTCAAACATGAAGATCAATAACGTGTTAAAGTCCTTAAATCCTAATCCATTTTGCAGGATTGCAGTATTACGACTAACTTAAGTACTACCATGAGTTTGCAGTCTTTACGAAAATGACCTGTATGGGCCACCATAAAAATATGTCATAACCCGTACCCAGTATTTGGGCTTGAATCGTACGCATGCCCAGCCTATGCTGCAGAGTCTGCGATAGAATACTGTATAATCAATATATGATGAACAATCCACGCAATTGATATTCAACTCCACTTGGAAGGACAATAACATGAAAACAAACCAAAACTCAATCACAGCTCTAGAATCGATGGATAAGAAATAATAAGACTAAAATCTATAACTAAATAAAACTCCAAAGCTACATGTCCATCAAATGTCAAATATCAAAATGTCACTAAAATACGGAGACAAATTCGGTCTCAAACGAAAGCTAAATCTATCTAAACATTTGCAGCTGGGTCAAGTTCTACAAACTCCTCCTGAAAGGCAAGGTCAGGCTCAGCTACATCTCGCATATATGGACCGTACTGATTAGGGCACCTGTCCTCATCATAATCACCTAAATATTTACCCAGTCAGGATGGAGCGAGTATAATTCATTGAGTACAGTTCCAAATATATGATAACGACTATAAGAATAGGGTACTACACTACCCGGTTTACAATTCATTGAGTACAGTTCCAAATTCATCGAGTACAATTCATTGTGTTATCGTCTGGGATACTACACCGCCCGGTTTACGTAGGATATACATCCTCACGGTCTCAATATCAAAATAAAATAAACATGGTCTATTGGTCTGATCAAACACCTACTTGGTACTTCTCTGCCCTGACATGACATGTAAGAAGTATGACAAGATATAAAAGAAAGTACATGATGTGATATCCGTTTAACAAGCGTGTTGAGAATCAAATATTATATAACTAACAATGAACTCTAGTAATTAATAATACTGGAAACAAACAATAAATGTACTCATCTGGTATCCTGAGCTGATGATACGGGTTTGGTACCAAATTCGAGTCAAAATAACCTATTATATGAATTGAAATGTCAATGGTGATTAAAAATAATTGGTTATTAGGTTCTTAGGTCATTTACTAAACAAATTTGTTTCAGTACCACCTGCCTTGTCAAACCCATATCTATATCGATATATTCGTATAAAGGTATGCATCTTGGGTTACCTACTATTTATACAAGGATATTCATATTTAAAACTCATGACATTAGACTTCCAGTGTTCTGGCTATAGCAGTTGTTGTATGATACAATATCCTGCAAGCCACATACACCTATATTGCCATCACTATCCTATACCCTATATTGTATGTACATATATTACTACTATTATTGTCTACCATTTAAAATTTATGAATTTACTTCACAGGTCACTCATTCCTAGCTATTGATGTTTCTTATGTTGTAGGCATCTCTTGTAGTACACAAGCAGGGCTACTCATTTCTATCCTATTCAAGTCTTACAACAGGAATTGTAATTCCTTGTATTGCCTTTTTGTCATAGTACCCGATGGTTATATCCCCTTCTCATATATCCATAATCATATCTATTATTTTCGAATGACTCACTATCCTATAATTGGTTTGGTTTTACAGAGAACCTATACTAGTCATTGTCCTTCGATGAATCTACCCCTAAATGGTCCCCCTCTCTGTATATTAATATGTGCACTTGTGGGTGCACACACCCTTGTAGAACTGATACCTTTTGCTGTCAAGTACTACCTATGCTGCTACAATTCTAATTGTCTAACTATACTCCTACTCTATCAACTAGACACTAACATCCTATACCCCAAAACTGTATCTATTGTATTAACCACTATAACTTCTCCCTGTTGTATACACCCGGCTTTTCTCCTTTTCTGATTTGATACATGCCTGCATTTACCTGTGATCCCAGAGTTGTGCATATGTGTTTATACTTCCCTATACATAGAACGACTTGTACCTATCTAGAGACTGCCACCTGGAGCCTAACACCTACTTGTTACTACAGCTACTTTGCTGTACTAATTCCCTTCTTGCACACGAGTAGGTACCCTTTAGTCTAATACTTCTATCAGGCTTATTTGCATACTGTTTGCTGCAACAGTATGTTGCTGATGTAACTACTACTTTAGTAGCTTATGCTACTGACCCTGTAGTTCTGATACTTCCTCCGATTAGACAAGAATTTATACTCCCTGTACACTAAACAGATATTTGGAAGACTACCTATACTCATGTACACAAGATATGTTTGCCCTCTATGTTATCAGCCTAATTTCAGGTAGTTTAGTTGACACCTAACTGCCCACAGTTGGTCATTGGTACTCAGTATAGTTACATATAGCAATTTAAATTATTTATAACTATCAAAACCTAATTGTACACCGTCGCTACCTACCAAATCTTGTTACTACCCTACGTTAACTGATCATAAGCAAAATCCTCTTAGCTATTGGAGGATTCAAATTACCTATGTCTGGAACACCTATCCCTAATTGGGTTTAGACATTACCTTAACTTCTTACATGAAACTTGTACTGATACTTAGATGGCTACCTATGTGAAGATTACCCTACTGCCCTTTAGTTTGCATTACAAATTTCCTTCTCTTTGTTTATTGCATATGATCCATGTTTCTTTAATAATCCGTGTAGGGCCTAAAAATCAAGTTGCGCCATGAATCTACTACCCAGTAATCAAGTTGTGCCCTAAAAATCAAGCTATGCCACTGTTTTTTAAGCTCAGAGATCAAGCTGCACCACTGATCAGGTTGCACCTGATATCAGAATGCGTTCAGCCTTATTGTGCCAAAATCTACATGGCATCTGACATTTAATGGCCATTATTACCTGACAACACTGACAACTGACACCACAGTGAACGAGAAAAATCTTTTCAAATCCTGTGAATTGTGCTGCTCGAGGGAGTTGGTTGACAGCTGTCCTGTACACTTTGTAAGTTGCGCCTAGGTGCAATCTGAATGACTTCTGCTCAAAAGCTACCACGTGTCTAGGCACGGCTCAATTAGGTGCAGTTAACCGAAGCTCACACAACCTGATAAAGTTAAGACAATTTTTATTTATAAAATAGGATGACGTAGCGCACATGTCACTAATCTCTCAAGGCGTGTCTACTATCCTATACACGACCATGCGCATCTCAATCACATGATGCCACGCGTCTAAATACAGTTAGTACACGACTTACAGTCGAATGAAAGTTGGTGCAACCCAGTATGGCGCAATCCAGCTTCGCGCATATCAGAATAACTGCTAAAACAGTTATTTCCTGAACTCTATAAATAGAGTTTCCAATCATTGTGAAATCATCAGATACATACGCACAGAGATCAAGAACTCTTATAAAATTGCTGCTGCATTCTCCAGAGGCTACAGTCTTCAAGTTCACATAGTCCAAGGGATAAAGTGATCGTCTTCTGATCAGATTCCTATAGTTGTACTTTCCCAGAAATTATTGTACTTTGTACTATTCTTTCACAAGTTTGGAATGAACTTTTTGTTTTTGTAAACAAAATGGCGACTCTGCTGGAGACGACGTTCTCCTTCGACGAGAAGGTGATAACTCAATGTGACACTATGTCGATCGACAAGACGCAGAAGACTCTGGTTGTTCAAGTCAACCAGACAGCCTACGAGAATATGATCAACGCTAAGAGCAACAAGCACATTGTGGCTATCGCCAAAAAAAGGACTGTGTGGACTCCTAAATCTCCCGCAGTTGGTATTGCCCAGGTGCAACTTGAGTGCTCAGTGGCTAAGGCACAATCTGCCTCAGTGGCTCCGACACAGCCTGCTTCTACTGCCAGGCAACAATCCACTCTTCCTGCTGCCCGCGTGCAGTCTACTACCCATGTTGCTGCCAAGGCGCCACCAGTAGCCTATATTACTAGGGTGCAACCAGTAGCCCGTAGGACTATGGCGCAACCCAAGCAATCAGTAACTCAGGCGCAGTCTGCTGCTTTGGCGCAACCCAAGGGAACTAGTCCTTTGGCTATTCCCTCTTCTAATTCTCAAGTTCTGAACTTAGAAAATCAATGTTCTAGTGCCAATACTAGACAAAACAAAGGGAAGAGTCCTTTGACACTTCCTCAATTGGCGCAATCTGTGCCTAAAATGGTCTCATAACAGAATAAAGGGGAACACTTCTTAGCTAACCCTCTACAAAATAAAGGAAAGCACCCTTTGGACTTTTTTTAAACTTCCATGGTCTATGACTCAGAGGAAGACACATCAAATTCTATTCCTTTAAACAGAGGTCTTCAGATCTCTGATATCGGAAAGAATACTGATCAAAGAGGTATCTTGCCTACCCCTATGGGGTCTGGTCAAAACCTTCCCACCTTGTAAATTTCAAGATCTAAGCAAAAAAAATTAAGCGTATCACAAACAGAGACACATGGAGCAGAATTTTCTGATTTACGTGCTTATCTCAATAGGCGTCAACCAGTATCAACTTTGGTGAAACGTAAAAACCCTATGCCAAAGGCCAATCTATACCAGAAGCCAAAGTTTGAAAAGAATGACCCAACCACTTATGCTAATGAGTTGAGTACATCTTTGTACACTCAGGAAACAAAACATCTGAAGAATAGGAGACATGTTCCTAACATCATTAAGGAATATGTTCCTCCAATTTTTTTTCATCCTATAGTTGTAACTGATCTCCGGCAACGTCTTACACAAAGACGGAAGATTACAAGGATGTCTCCCTCACCCCCAAATTATGCTTCAGATCGTCATTGCCTTCATGAAGTCGTTATCAACTGTTGTTGCCAATCGGCTCGACGATCTGTCTTCGATCGTCTGAACTATGCTCCAACTCTTGAACGTATAATAGAAGACAAAGAAGAGCTATTATATGCTTCTGTCAACATGACTTCTCAATGCACTGAGGGTGGAAAACGTCCAAGACGTAATGCATCACGTAATCCCAGTCAGCAATACTTAGATCGGATTCATGCATCTAGTGAAGGTGTCTTTCAATACACTAGATCGAGAAATTGACATTTGAACCAAGGTGTCTTTAATCAAGAATATCTCCCCATCACTAATGTAGGAGAGGACTCTTTTTCAGAGTTTGATGCAGATAGTAAAAGTTTTGAACAGACTATCTCATCAATAGTAGCAAGAGAAGTGGCGGCATATACCATTATGGAATATCAAGATGCCTCTACTTCAACTAGTCAAGAGCAACAAATTATTGTACTAGAGGACAAATTGAAGACCATGGCAGAAATGGTTGATAGCATGCACACTATAATCGTGGCTCAACATATAGTACCACCGATTGTAAATCCTACTATAAATCCTGAGCTTATAGTATCTTCTGTACCTGTTAGTCTGGGGGTACCACCTCCTCAAGTTGTCTCTGTGCCAATTCAAGCTGATCCCAGTCAGTCTGGTGCTGGGGTGGTAATTACCATGCTGTTCCTCCTTCTAATACTTCTAACCAACCCATCAATTCCTAAACATCAGGGGATGCTAATGAAGCTGTGAAACTATTACGCACTCAGTTTGAGGCCTTCAAGCAGAAGGATGGCCTACAAAGACTAGGCATAAAGCAACCGTATCCTACAGAATAGAAGGAAGTTTCATTCCTTCCTAATACAAGCTTTCCACCATTATATTGTTTGATGGCAGTACCTCTCCAAGTCAGTACATCAATTATTTTGAGGTGATGACTGATCAATTACAGCCAAATGATGCTCTCCTTACCAGAGTGTTCGTCGGTTGTTTAGCCGGCGCAGCATATGACTGGTATCGTATCTTGCCTGATGGCTGCATAACTTCTTTTGTTGGTTTCAAGCAAATGTTCTTGGAACAACTTTATAAGGGAGTCAACGATATGACAATGTCTGCCCTCATTAAGATTAAACAGAGGCATAATGAATCTACGAAAAGTTTTATTAAAAGATTCCGTCGAAAGGCACTCAAAATGCCTTTAGGAACTCCATTTGCTGTAACAATAGATACTTGTAAATCAAACTTGTTCCCATTTATCAGTATATGGACAGGATCTACACAATTCCAGGATTGGCCTTCTTTTATTGTAAATGCAAAAGCGGCGGAGGTTAGTGTCGAAAAGTTTAAACAGTTAGGAGTTCAGATGACTCATCCTAACCAAGACGAACATTCTACATCCGAGGGTAATAATCGCTAGAATAACTGCAAAAGTAAAGAAATATTGGCCATCAATCTCAAGGGCAAAGAGTCTTTCGCTGTCAACGTCGCTCAGACATCGCCCACTCCATCAACACCACCACAGAAGACAACTCGTCCAAAGGAAGAGTATTCTTTCGATGAAGGTGATACTCTGAGCATCTTCGATTGCTTGATCAAAAGCAATAAACTTCAACTTCTAGAGGCAAAACGGCCAGAAGAAGTGGGTAAAATCGATCACCCTAAATATTGTATTTATCACAGATTTATAGGGCATCCCACCAGAGCATGTTATCTGCTCAAGGATAAAATCCAGGAGTTGGTCAATTTTGGAGCAATTACTCTTCAGCAGGACGAGAAAACGGTAACCGCTAATGTGGTTTCTCTACATTTTGGTGATTTTCCACCACAACTTGTATAAGATGGTGTTGTCCCCATTCCAAGAACTACTCTTGAAGATCGTGAATCTTCTACCTCCTCAAAATGAAGGTCTTGTTCCACTATCGACTGACAGAGGAGAGATCATATGGATTCATCCAGATTTGGTAGCAGAGTTTGAAACGCCTTCATCTTCTAAGCAAAAGAAGCACACCAAATCTAAGGACTGCAACATGGTATCCTTTGAACCAGTAACAGAAGAAGAAATTCTAATGGGCACTAGATCTGGAAAACCCTATCTTCGAGAATATCCCAAAAATTAAGAGAATCCAGCTCCATCTCCTGATGCTCTTCCTACATCATCTTCTCCTACTGAGAATATACCATCTACATTCCTGCCTGCAGTTGAACCATCTCCTCCTAAACCAACATCAGCAGATAAGGGGAAGCAACCTGTTTGCTTTGACAAAGCACTAAAGAAGTCCTCATCTCTTGGACTTGAAAAGCCTTACAATTTTGACATATTGGCTCAATTGGCCAATACTCCAGCAAGATTTTCAATCTTTGAACTCTTACGTCTCTCAAAAGAAACTCGAGAGACGTTAAGTGAAGCATTGATACAGGCTGACGCTTATCTTACTCTTCTCAAGAAGCCTGAAAAGGAGCCAGTCAGTTGTGAGCATTGTCATAGTGTATTTAAACTAATGCCCAATATTACTTTTACACAAGATGATATGTTATTAGAAGATAATCGTCATGATCGTCCTCTCTATTTCACGGAGTATGTAGATACTATGAAAGTCGATCGTATTCTGATTGACCCCGGGTCTGCACTTAGCATCATGCCGAAGTCTTTACTGGATGTTTTGAAAATCCCAGTACATAACCTCTCTACAACTATCACTACCATCTTGGGATTCAATCAAGGAAGAAGTGAACCTTTGGAAAAGATACGCCTAAAACTTCAAATTGGCATTCTTCGTACAAAGGTAACTTTCTATGTTATCGACAATCAGGGCTCATACAATGCTTTGTTGGGAAGGCCATTCCTCCATGAACACAATATTGTACCTTCTACTCTCCACCAATGTTTTAAATATGTGGATGGTAATGGAGAAGTCCAAAAAGAGGTTGCAGATCTGAATCCTTTCAAAGGGGTTGAAGCATACTACAACGATTCTCGCATGTACAAGGTGTTTGCCATTAAAATCTTTTTATTATAATTTCAATTACAAACAGAACAGTGTTATAATGTAGGACTTAGATGTAGTCCTAGGAGAACACTTTTGTTTATCTGGGTCCCTGTGTCGATGGAGCGAGTGGTAATGCGTTTACTCCGTTGACGATCTGACGACAGTTCTCGGTTCTCTGAAGATCTGGGTTGCTCTGGGTGCTGGAGCTTACGAAGAGGAAGAAGACGTTGAGTGCCTGTATCTGCCTCTTTCACTGTGTATGTAGGCCTCTGTCCGTAGGTGTGCCTCTGTGTGTCTTCCCGTGTGTTTCTCTGTGTGTGTAAGAAGGAAATGATCCCCCTATTTATAGCTTGTAGGCTGGCTGCTCATGCGCGCATATGTAGGATGCGCCTGTACGTGGGGACGCCACTTGGTTGAAGCTGCGGGAGGCGCATGGATGATGCACCATCATTTGTGGGTTGAATCCTTCATGCTGCTTTTGTGGTCTGGCATGTAGCAGGGGAGAGGATCCTTCTGTTGCTGAGATCTTGGGTGATTAGCACCCCTTTATTGACTGAATTGAGTCAAAGGACACGTAGTACACGTCTATGGCTCAAAGATCTCAGATTTGGTGGAGAATAATCTGATAGGATGCGCCTGGGATCGGACGCATGAGAAGACTTTGGCTCACAACCTTCAGGAGTCATGAACCAGTCTGGGCGCACGGCTTTTGAGGTGCATGCGAGTCTTCAGACGCATGGCCGCTGAGGCGTATGCGAGTGGTTGGTCGGCCACGTGGGTCGTAGCTGTCGGAGGAAAGTAATGATGATGCTGATGTCAGCGACGCTTCTTCTTTTGAAAAAGCTGCTAACTGTCCAGTCCTTGGGGGATGTGCTGCCAACTCTGTCACTTGAGCATCAATTGCTTGATGGGTGACGAGCCGAAATGGGCGCATGGGTCTATGTTGATTAGGACGCATGGGTTTGTGCTCTGTTGGACGCATCCATACGGGGCGCTTTGGAACCGATGGACGCGTCTGTACGATGCGCGGTGTCTGACCGGTACATCCTTTTGCATGACGTGCTTTTATTGGTCCGACTTTTGTGTTCTTTAAGTGCTTTAAATAGCCATTTTGACTTGGCTAAATTCGAAGCATCAGGTTCATCACCATAAATACAAATTCATTGCACGGGATTCGGAGAGCCCGCCACTTGGCACATGGGTTTGATTTGCCCGGCCAATAAATAGTGGCAAGGAGAGAGTTTGCCTCTCGTTCTCTCACGTCTTTCCGAATGAACTTGTTTGCTCGAACACATTCTGTTGACGAGATACTCCCGAGGGTGAAGATGCGATGCATTGTCTTCATTCATGCACTCGTGAAGGTGACTGTTACATCCAAAAGTCAGGGTCGAGGGCTTCTGAGGCAGGTGGAATGTGTCTGTTGCATCCAAAGATCGGGATGCTCGAGCCCTGCGTCCGTTATGCTGGAAGAGATGCAGATCAGAATTAGGTGCTCTCATCTTCCTTGGCCTTTGGAGAGCTCTTCCTCCTGCAAGAGTGGGTGTTGCCCATTCTGGTTGTGTTGAAAGCTGCTCCTTTAGCCTCGGAGGAGAGCTCTTTCTCCCGCTAGGGTGGGGTTGATCGCGCACCCAGGTTCTGCTCAATAAATGCTTCATTAGTCGAAGCATTTGATCGGGTCGAAGTAAGGCGTATATGCTGAGACTTCATGATGCGCATAACTGAGACGTTAAAGAGACACGCCTGACTGAGATGCTGAAGTGATGCACCTGCCTGATGATACGCTTGGTGGGGGGCGCATGGTAGTTTGCTGCGTCTGGCTGTAGTCTTAGGATGTTCTTTTTGTAGAAATTCTCCTATGTAAAGCCTTTCCTTTAGACAGGTAATAGACTTTTATATGAAATAAAAATCTTCTTTTGATTGTCTATACTTTTGCTGTCTTGCTGTGCTAAGTACTTCGTTTGAGCTCCCTGGTGCATGTTCTTTGAGCGCATAGGAATTCTGGCACATAGATGTGCCCTGAAATTCCATGCTTCTACAAGACCCCCTTCAAAGTTTTTAAAACTTTTTGTCAAGTTTTGGAATACTTTGAATAAGAAGCATGGTGGTGTCTTCAACGGGTCCGCCGTCTATCAGAATACCTTCTGTAACTCCTGCCATGACGCCTCAAGTGCTGGCTGATGCAGACGAGTACGTTCAGTTTGTTGTTGAATCAGTGTACAAGATGCTGCAGAAGGGCATATCAACGGTGCTGAATGCAAATGGGAGTTTTACAACGGCGAAAGCTATGGCGCTCTCTTCTATTGGTTTGATACGTTTGTACCGTGGCCACAATCACATAGTTGTAATTCTGGAGAAGTCGGTGGTTGAGCTCGACCAACGTCTTTCTGAACTACAGAGTATCCAGCGGAATGACTTTTCCGCTCTGATAGAAGCAGACCAGAAAAAGTTGATTGGTGAGGTCGAGTCATCTTATCAGGACACGGTGGCCATCTGGGACGACGAGGTGGACGCTGCTGAGGCTGCAGTAGAGAGACTGTCTCAATCCACACAGGAGCAGGTGGAGCTGTGGGCTATATTGGAGGCAAGTATAGCAGAGGTTACTGCCAGGATTTGCCTCCTAGAAGACCAGAGGGCCCAACTTATGTTAGATCTTGAGCGGGCCCAGGCTGAGCACATCTCATCCAAGAAGGAAGAGGCAGTTGTTACTCGCCATATTCTTTCTCTGACTCACCAACGGCAGGAGTTGGACACCAAGCACGAGAACGATACTGCTCCCGAGGCTGTGGAGATGATGCGGCAGGAAACTGAACGCCGGGTCCTGGCGACTGCAGAGACTCGGGCTGCAGACTTGAGGCATCAGATCGAAGAGCTGTCCGCCAATCCCAATAATGCCTAGGGATTTGTAGTCTTCTCCTTTTTTTGTTATATGCTGGGGATGTAATCATTTACTTTTTAGATAAAAAATAAAGAATTTTGTGGCATGTTCATCTTTTTTTGTCATTAACTTGTGATTTGTGTGGACCTATTATCTTTTGTGCACCTTGGTTGTTAGGTACAGATAATAAGTTTGAGAGAACCGACATGTTTGCTCAGAGGTAATGTGGACGTAGCAAATATGGGGTTCGAATGATGGAATCTTCCTACTCATAGGTGTTATGGACGTGGTAGGAATGACTCTGGAAAGATACGCGAAACTACTCAGAGGTAATATGGACATGGAAGTTCTGCGATCAATGTACGGCAACACAGGGGTTGTCTGTACGGGATGTTTACTCAGAGGTAATGTGGACGTGGTAAACATGATGGGTAGCATAGTCTTACGGTACGTAAGATTCCGCTTTGTAGGGTGTAGAGGAGCAACTCAGAGGTAATGTGGACGTGGTTGTCCTTCTACTAGAGATAGAATGCAATAGAGCAACTGGGTTCCGAAAGCATAGGATTTTTATGAAAGGGAGGTATATGTGAGCTCTGATGATCAGGTCCACTGATTCCCTTGCTAGGTAGAGGTAGAAGTACATATCTGAAAGATGTCAAGAGTAGTACTTCTTTAGAAACATGTCGTTGATGGGCATCATGAACAAGTTCCCGTTTGATCGGGGAAGGCGGTAAGAACCGTCTGAGTATACCGTCTCTATGATGAAAGGTTCCTCCCATTTGGGTTCGAACTTTCTTGGTGTTTTGTGAGTCAACACCATCTGTCTTCTGACTGCCAGAACCAGGTCGCCTACTTGGAAAGTCCTCTGCTTGACCTTCTTGTTGAAAGCCTGTGATATACGGACTTGATAGAATTTGATGTGCTGTTGAGCTAGGAGACGTTTTTCATCAAGTGCCTCAAATTCTCACAGACGGCGACGTTGATTGTCTTCTTCTGTTAGTTGATTTATGATCGCTACACGGAGTGAGGGTATCTGGATCTCGAGAGGCAGTACCGCTTCGCTCCCGTAGACTAAGAAGAATATGGTGTTGCCCGTCGGAGTCCGTACCGTTGTACGGTAGGCCCAAAGGCATTCGTCGAGCTTTTTGTCCCAGTCGCGTTTGTTAGAAGACACGACATTTTTGAGTAGCCTGACGATAGTCTTGTTAAAAGCCTCGGTCAATCCGTTTGCTGTCGGATTGTGGGCGGTTGATGCCACGTTCTGAATGCGGTTCTTGTCACAGAATATGCTGAAAACATGGCTGATGAACTGAGGACCATTATCGTGGATAATCCTCCGAGGTACCCCAAAACGGTAGATGACATGATGCTTGATGAAGCTGATCACCCTAGAGCTTTTTACTTCCGCCAGTGGAACTGCTTCTGCCTATTTGGAGAAGTAGTCAGTGATAGCTAGGACGAAGCGGTGTCCCCTCGATGAAGGAGGGGTGATAGGTCCCACGATTTCCATGCCCCAAGCTTCAAAGGGCCAGGAGGCGACCGTAGGATGTAGTGGTTTCGACGGTGTATGGATGAAGTCGGCGTGGAGCTGGCACGCATGGCACTTTTTAGCATAGTCAATGGTGTCGGCTGCCATGGTCGGCCAATAGTAACCCATACGTCGCAGTCGATCCTGTAACTTAGGCCCAGGTTGATGAGCCCCGCAAGTTCCGTCATGAGCTTCTCGAAGGGCTTTGACTGCTTCTTCGTTGGATAGGCATCGAAGGAGAAGTCTATCATAGGAGCGTTGGTACAGCATTTTAGTAGCTGTATCGTAATAGAATCGAAAGAAACGCCTCCTGACTGAGACGGCTTTTTTCGGGTCTTCTGGGAGAATTTCGTAGACAGCAAAGTCGATGAACGGAAACCTCCAGTCTCGGATATTAACACCAGTACTGGTTGACATGGCATGGGCCATTTGTGAGCATAGGTTGTTTTTGGGACAGACCAAGTCTCGACCAACTACCGTGACGTAGTGTTGAGTCCCGAGCGGTGCTGCCAATAAGGCTGCGTGGCCAGCCAGAGCGTCAGCCTCCAGGTTTTGTAACCGAAGTACGTGTTCTATGAAGAACTTGGTGAAGGTTGAAATAATATTCAATGCAACTTCATGGTAAGGAACCAGATCTTCATGGCAAACTTCGTATTACCCTCTGAACTGGTTAACGATGAGTTTTGAGTCGTCGTAGGCTTCCAGATGATCCTCCCCAGCTGTTGCGCTAGCTGGAGTCCCATAATGAGAGCATTGTACTCGACAAAATTATTGGAGCACGGCTTCAAAAGGGAGTAAGCACGCTGGATGACCAGCTGATCGGGTGAGACCAAGACTACCCCCACTCCGACGATGATTTGGCATTTGGGGCCTGTTCTTGAAGCGCCATCGAAAAACATCCGTCAGACGGAGATTTCTTTGGTGACGTTTGATTCTTGGACCTCATCCGGGATATCTTCATAGAGTCTGGAGGACTCTGGGATGGGGTGCACAGCTAAAAAAGTTGGCCAGAGCTTGACCCTTGACGGCTTTTTGTAGAACGAACACCATGTTGTACGGCGTCAACAGGATCGCCCATGTAGCTAGCCGGGAGTTCAATGATCATGGCTTCGTCATGAGAACCCTGAGCGGATTGACTCGGGAGATGACATAAATTGTCTGGCCCGAGACATAATGGTGAGTCTTCTGGATGGCGAATACCAAAGCCAAACACTCCTTTTCAACGGAATTGTACCGGTGTTCGGCCCCGATCAGTGTCCTACTTAGGTAGTTGATAGCTTGCTCGTAGCTTGTATCGCTGTTCTGAGCCAGCAGAGCACCGAGAGAATGATCCATGGCACGAACGTAGAGGAGAAATGGTTTACCTGCGACGGGTGCCACCAGGACTGGCGGGCTCGTCAAGTAAGCCTTGATATCATCGAAAGCTTTCTGGCATTCCTCTGTCCAGACGTAGGAGATCCTCTTCTTCATGAGCTGGGTGAAGGGTTGACATTTTTCAGAAAGATTTGCTATAAACCTTCGGATGTATGCAAGACGCCCCTGCAGGCCTCAAAGTTCTCGGCGGTTCTTCGGAGGGTCCATGTCAAGGATGGCCTTGGTCTTCTCGGGATCGACATGAATGCCTTTCGTCGTGATAATGAAGCCCAAGAACTTTCTGCTAGAAACCCCAAGGAAGGATTTAGCAGGGTTCATCTTGAGTTGATGCGCTCGCATGAGATCGAAGACTGTCTTTAGGTCTTGTAGGTGATCACCTTTGAGACGACTCTTAACAGCGATATCATCAACATAGCATTCGACTATTTTGCGAAGATGTTGACCGAAGATGGTACTCATAGCTCGTTGGAATGTAGCACCAGCGTTCTTCAAGCCGAAGGGCATCACTGTGTAGCAGAAAACCCCTTTCGGCGTCCTGAATGATGTGTGCTTTGTGTCATCGGGGAACATTTTGATCTGGTTGTAGCCCAAATACCCGTCCATGAAAGACATGCGTTCGAAGCCGCATGTATTATCGATCATTACGTCGGTGATCGGAAGCGGAAATTCATCTTTCAGGCAAGCAGCATTGAGATCTCTGAATTCGATACAGACCCGTATCTTTCTATTATTTTTGGTGACAGTGACGACGTTGGCCACCCAATCCGAGTGTTGTTCTTCATGGATAAACTTACCGGTCAGGAGTTTGTCTACCTCCTGATCGATAGCGTTCATGATGTCAGGACGAAAGCGTCGCTGTTGTTACTTTATAGGCTTGGCATCAGGTAAGATGTTAAGCCTATGCATCGCGATCTGGGGATCAAGTCCGGGCATATCTTCGTAGCTCCAGGCGAAGACATCGATATATTCTTTAGCCAGTTGGATTAAAGATTCTCGGTCTGGTCCCTTTAGACTCTTGCTGATAAAGATAGGTTTGGAAAAAGATCCATCCTCCAGGTCGATCTGCTCGACTTCGTCTTCGGTAGGGGGTTCGCGTAATTCAAAACGAGACTCCCACTGCGCTCCTAGGCATTGAGACTAAGGTTCTTCCTCAAAGAATTCTAGTGTTTGGTCTTCACCTTCATTTTCTTGAGATTGTGCAGATGCCATGTTGACTGATAGTACCTTCTTGAAGACTGAGCCGATACTGGTATCAGAATCCCAGGTTGATGCTTCGGACGAATGAGAATGTTCTACTTCTTCTGCCTCTGAACTCTCTGGAGTTGCCGGTGGCGTGACATAGCCCACCCCCCGTCGAGTTCGATGATAATAGTCCTGCGACTTTTCTTTAGATGTTGGGAGCCGGAGAGGAAGACGTCGACCCTTGTCGTAGTTCAGGCCTTTGTTGCTTTTTAGGTCTTAATCCATCTTTTGGATGAGGTACTTTGCCTTGTCCATGTACCGATAGACTTATATTCTGCCGGTATCTGGTTCTTGCTCGAGTGGCGGGAGGTCTTGATGACGCTCGACTTTGCCAAAGACGATGGATTCTTCGTCTCGATTCCGCGGCAGGACTACGAAACATGCCCCTTGGGACGGGACTACTCGATTTACATGATTGACGGTCGTTATTTGTGTTTGCAATGACCGTAGAGCGTTATCTAATGTATGCATGGCATTCCAATATGGAAGACTAGATTAATTAATAGACAAAACACGAGATTTTGTCCCGCAGGATTACATTGTCCAGAGAGGGTGCATCTACATCAGCAGATATGTACTCCCCTAGATCTTCATCTGTGAGTACTGGGGTAGGTTCGGGAGAGTCTACCGTAGCTTTGACCTTGGGGTTCGAGAGGACTATGTGGGCCTTCTTCGGCAGCTTGGATGAGACGGATGATTACGGAGGCTTGCCTTTAAGACGCACCTTCAGAGGTGCCTCAACTGCGCCTTCAGCGATTGGTGCCTTCCCCTGTAGTTTTGCCACAAGGGGAGCCAATATTTGAGGCGGCTTTCCCTTGAGCCGTATCTTCAAGGGAGCTTCAGTAGGTGTTCTACCTAGAGAAGTTGGTGCTTTTCCAGGTAGCTTGATGGTCATGGGAGGCAGCGTCTGAGGCGGTTTCCCTTTGAGTCAAATTTTCAAAGGAGCATCGAAAATCACCTCTGGCTCCATGTCCTGCTCTGCTGCCGTTTCTGCTTCATCGTCAGCATCATTGGCTTCTCCTTCGTCGGGCTACTTGTACAGGATATAATCAGTGAAGTAGGCTTCGACCCCCTTGAAAGGGTCAATATTCGCAAACTCTGTCCGGATGATGTCGTTGGTGGACACATACTTCATACATTGGTGGAGTATAGATGGCACCACCATGTACTCATGCAGCTACGGATGACCCAGTAGGATGTTGTAGTTGACGTCGGTGACCACGACATAGCAAGTCACCTCGGTTCGGAGGTTACCGATATGACATTTTAGCCGTATTTTACCCAGCGGTTCACTTTTGCTAGCATTGAAACCGCTGATTGTAGTGTTGGAAGGCGCCAGACGGTACATTAGGATCCCCAGTGTTGAGAGCAGCGTCTTCGGGATGATGCTGAGGGAAGATCCTGGATCGATCTGAATCCGCTTCACCTTGACAAAACCGACATACCCTGTATAATACAGTGGCCTGTTGTGTCGGTTGTGCTTGAGCAGCATGTCTTGTTGGGTGAAGGTTATGTTGGGGATAACTTCATCCGCACAATGGCAGTACGTACATGTGGTCGGGATATCCTCGAGCTGCTTGACCTGACTGATGAAGGATTCAACATCCTTCAAGGCTTCACAGAGAGCTTCACGAGTGTCTTTGGAAAGACGAAGAAGCTCAAACAGAGATAGGCGGGCAGGAGTACTGGCCAGTTGTGCCAGTATATCGAAGTTGTGGGGCTTGGCTAGCCCCGAAGCATTCTCCTTTCGTAAAGGCTTGTCGAAACGGGCCTCTATATGCTTCTGTTTATTGGCTGCGGGAGGCCTGGATGGGCCTTCTTCCTGGGCAGCAGGGACGGTGCAAGGAGGCACCACCTCGACGGTAGCTTCGTCAGGTTGGACGTTCTGATGTGAACGCGTCTGTACAGGAAGTGCCTCTTCCGTAGAGGAATAGACCATACGGCAAGACTTGATCTTCCTGTCCTTGGTTTTGGAGGTAGAGTGTACCCCGGTTGAGTAACCTCGAAGATGAGATCGGGGTGAACCCATAAGATCTCTCCCCGAGATGTGGTGAGTGGGATGAGTCCACTCATGTTGTCATGAGTAGGTGGTAGATTAACCACCTCCATTGTCGCCTTTGGGACGGGGACGATGCCATCTATTGTTGTGGTTGACGGCAAGGTACCAAATTGGAGTGACACCAGGTTGGCCGAGACTGTTTTCTCCTCGTAGTCGACGGAGATGACATCCGCATTGATCATGCGCTGGATGTAGTTCTTGAGGATGTAGCAGTCCTTAGTTGGATGTCCGACAAACCGATGGTAGTGACAGTACCTCGGATTGTCCACTCTCCCAACCTCGTCAGGACGCTTTGGGTCCGGTAGCTTGATCTTGTCACCCTGGTTCAATATCTCAAAGAGTTACAGGGTGTCTTCATCGTTGAAAGAATAAACCTCCTTTGGCCTTGGTGCAAGTGGAGGCTTCTGAGTAGGTGCTGATGCACCTTTGGAGGCATTGTGTAATGCCCGTGGTTCGTATTACGTATCTCGGTATACGTGTACGTACTTTGACCCGTATTGTATGTCTCCCTGCTTAATTTATTTTGGCATTTCATTGATTGGTATTTGCTTTGCATGCTTTCTTAAATAGTTAGCTTGCATGCATTATTAAATTGATTGGCTTTGCATGCTTTCTTAAATGGTTAGCCTTGTATGCACGTATATAAATCATGGTTGGCAATTGACTAATGTGGCCGCATGGCCATGCATGATATTCATTTTAAAATTAGCTTGCCGTATATGCCTGCAATAGTTTCTTTTGGCCGCATGGCCTTTATTGTATCTGTTTGGCCGCATGGCCCCCTTTAATTTAATATTGGCCGCATGGCCCCTTTCACTTGCATGGCTTATTATATACATGTAATCATTGCTTCACGTGGATCATTAATTAAATGGTTCACGTGAACTTTCCTTCCTTGCTGCATTGATTTTTGGGTCCCACTTGGCTAGAATATATATAATTTAGGCCACAAGGCCTCTGTACTTGAGTGGCCACGTGCCCTTTTCTTTTTACTTGAATATAAGTTTGCATGAAAGAGGGTCCCACTATCTTTTGTCTTATTTGCTTGCATGCATTCTTGGCCGCATGACCCTTTCAGTTTATTTTTGGCCGTATGAGCTTTGGTTGGCCGCATGGGACCCCACCCACTCTTGGCCGCATGGAGTCCACTTTGATTGTTTATTATTTTATTTGCTTATCCACTTTGATTGTTTTAATATTTTATTGCTTGAATTGTGGTCGAAATTTCTTTCCACTCCCAACATGAAAGTTGTAAATCTTTTCCTTGGCTTCAAGGATATGTCATTTAATTATTTTATTGCAAGTTCTCTCATCTTAATATGGAGCTTATAATCACAGTATACATTTTCTATTCTGGCCTGAATTGTGATGACCCACTTAATAGCTTGTTATTTCTTTAATAATGAATTGCTTAACACGATAGTGACCCATTGTGATACACTCTAGATTGGTAACAAGATGAATAATAATGACTTGATAGTGGTCCGACGTGGTGCACTCCTGACAGTGAACCTGACATGATATTTTTCGAAATGTTGTTGCGACGGCTAACCTGACATGACAAGTATAAATGGATAATCTGGACACCTTGGACGATTGTGCTTGTACAAATAAACCCGTCTTGTCTTGCATTATGTCTAGGACAGGGACCCCTGAGTACCACGGTCAGGGGTACCTACGATAAATTGACTAAGGCTAATAACTAGAATAATCCAGTAGTCATGAAGAGATTTTCCAGCTACAGGCAATCCCGTTATCTGAGCGCCCTACTTGGGATCTGTAGCCCGCCGACGAGTAGGGCACATTTCCAGCACACTGTCATGTGTTGCACCCATATTATACTAATATTCGACCTGGATAACCTGGATGGTCTGCAGGGCTTGTGGCTGTGGAATAATCTTACTGCATCTTGCTAGTAACTAAGGCTTGTGATAACCCTAGTTAGTTAAGTATCAAACCGTACTTATTGCTTGGCCGTGATTGTTGGATGGGGAATAATCAGTCTAGTCTTGTCTTGATCTTGTACAAGATTGTGACATGACCTATTTTCTTATTTTATCTTGCCGATAAATGGTGGGAGAAACCAAGTTCTGTTCAGACGAAGGGTTACAACCCCGGTCCTTGTTTGGTTTACGAGTTATAACCTGGTTATCTGAATAGTCCCATGGTTATCTCATCGTATATCACCTGTCATATTTTTTCTTAATTATTATCTTTTACTATTTAATTATATTCTTGTGCTAATTGCTGGTTTTAGTTCCTAAGTGAAGCCTCCTTTGTGGCACTTGCTCTTTCTGGGGTCTGACCCAGCTGGTTTTGTATGGCCAGATACCGGAGCAACTCCAGAGGATCTACCGATTTTCCAGCCAGATGGTGACCACTAGATGGAACCCTGGCAACGAGTGGGTTATTTTTGGCACTCCCACACTATTTTAAAATTATTCTTTTGAGGTGTTTAGCCGTCGAGCAAGTGTTAGCTCGTGTACATTTTTATTTACTGTCTGCCTACAGGCTGTAACATGATTGGCAACCTAGGGTTGATCATGTATGACGAAACTCTTGCTAGTCCTCACATTTATTAACGACTAGCTTCATGATCAGCTGAATATGTAATGTTTGGGACGCCTTACTATTGTATATTTGGTGATCTAACATGTTGTGACATTTACTTACTTGCTTGTGATTGAGACACTAGGCTTGTTATTGACCATAGGAGACTGATGGCTTGTAGATAAACCCTTATATATCTAGACAGCCGTGACCGTATAGTGGAGTGGATCCCATTTTATTATACGTAGCTGGCTATGTCTGCCCCCGCTCTCCAGTGTTCTGGTTCTGGGGCGTGACATGGTTTAAGTGGTAGCCCATGTAGGTCTTGTAAATTAAGATATGTGAGGGTTTACCGAATAGATGTCTCAATCAGTACTCGCCCTTGATCTCTGTTCGTATCTTCTGAATTCCTATAATCTTGACCTGAACACATGCTTGTATCATTGATCTGTCCTGGTCCTTTCTTATTGTTTTCCTATGTCCTCTTCTTCAGCGGCATTGTTCCTGGACCTGCCGATCAGCAAGGCAGAGCACCTCCCGTGGACCAGCCGTAACCTGGAGATTAAGTCCAGCATTCCGGAGTAGCCTCCAAAGTCGTATCTACTGGAGGAGAACCATCCGTTCAGCCCGTCTAGCCTGCAGAGCCTGATGATGGTACTTTGGTGGGTCTCATCGGGTCACTATTAGCCTCTCAGGATCGACGAGGAGATGCCTTGCACCAGGCGGTGGCAGATGCTTTGACCAGAAGAGGTCATCAGGGGAATAGCACGGCCAACAATTTCAAGCGCCTGAACCCTCCATTCTTCGATAGCAGCGAAGATGCTATCGCTGCTGATGCGTGGTTTCAGGACACAGAGGTGATATTGGAGGCAGCGAAGACCCCGAAAGAAGAGAAGGTGGCCGTATTGCGCCTGCAGTTATTGGATCTTGCCCGCAGCTGGTGGACGGCGCAGGCCGTTGGATTGGTGGCGCCTATTGCTTGGACAGTATTCCGAGAGAGGTTCCGGATCAAGTACTTCGATGCGGCGGCCTCAGTGACGTCGGTCACGTCCCCTCAGCAATAAAAGCAGAAGTAGTCTTCCACAATGGGTTGCACTCATTGTAGGAAGCCAGGACACGTTGTTTCGGAGTGTCGCAGAGCACAGAGATTATGTCTGGCTTGTGGAGCACCGGACCACAAGATAGGATCCTGTCCGAATAGGGCCAGTTCATCATCGGCCCAGACTAGTCCCTCGGTAAGGGAACCAGCACCGGCACCAGTATAGCAGCAGCAGCAGTACCAGCCCCCGAGGCCATTGCCGCCTCAGGCTCAAGTATTCCAGCAGCAGAGACCCCAGCAGTATGCCCTGGTCCAAGCTCAGATTCAGAACCGGCAGAGAGGTTCCTAGCAGGATATCTTCCCTCTCCCTCGTACCTTCAACTTTCTTGCTTGCATGATTGATTGTTTGATTGATTGCTTAGTATAGCTTGTCATTGCAATCTCTAGCCTCTTGATTAAATTTCGAGGACGGAATTCTTTTAAGGTGGGTAGAGTTGTAATGCCCGTGGTTCGTATTACATATCTCGGTATACGTGTACGTACTTTGACCCGTATTGCATGTCTTCCTGCTTAATTTATTTTGGTATTTCATTGATTGGTTCATCTTGGTTCGGTTCAGCTTGTTGGCTTGGTTCAATTTTGTTGGAAAACCACTCCCACCTACCACCACCCTCTTCATTAAATATCCCACCAAACATTTCTTTCTTCACATTAACTTTCTTCTTCCCTACCATTATTTCTCCACCAACCTGAAAGAGTTGAGAGCTTAGGCAAGTGCATCTTGCTTCATGGAGGAAGCCCATTTTTATTATTCCACTGTCTTCCTCATGTGTTTCTAACCCACTTTAGTACTTAGCATTTTTTATTTCCATGGTTAATTTCTTGTTGATCTAGTTTTGTGGTATTTTCGGTTTTCATGAATCTTGATCTATCAAACTTGTATATTTTTGCTAGTTGATGGTTCCATGTTGTAGAGAATTTCATTTTACCCAAATTTGACTCTTGGAAGTCTGGATTTGGACTCAGCTAGTAGTTTGGTGGAGTTGGGATGCCATGGTATTTTTCCATGAACATCTCCTCTGTTGGAGTGCCTTCATTTTAGAGAGGGCCGCATAAATATGCATGGCCGCATGAGCATACATAACATTTATTGCATAGCAGCACTTGTATTATTTTACTAGCTGCTAGCGCAGCATAATTAGCTAGCCGCATGTAGTGTTATTGTATTTGAGCCGCATGCATACATTAATGTGCTGGCAGCATTTAATTCTGGCCGCATGTACTGCTTACATCCTTGGCCGCATGAAACAATTCAATGGCCATATGAAACCATTCAATGGCAGCACACATAGTTAGCTTGCATGCATTATTAAATGATTGGCTTTGCATGCTTTCTTAAATAGTTAGCTTGCATGCATTATTAAATTGATTGGCTTTGCATGCTTTCTTAAATGGTTAGCCTTGCATGCACGTATGTAAATCATGGTTGGCAATTGACTAATGTGGCCGTATGGCCATGCATGATATTCATTTTAAAATTGGCTTGCCGCATATGCCTGCAATAGTTTCTTTTGGCCGCATGGCCTTTATTGTATCTGTTTGGCCGCATGGCCCCCTTCAATTTAATATTGGCCGCATGGCCCCTTTCACTTGCATGGCTTATTATATACATGTAATCATTGCTTCACGTGGATTATTAATTAAATGGTTCACGTGAACTTTTCTTCCTTGCTGTATTGATTTTTGGGTCCCACTTGGCTAGAATATATATAATTTAGGCCACAAGGCCTCTGTACTTGAGTGGCCACGTGCCCTTTTCTTTTTGCTTGAATGTAAGTTTGCATTTAATGAGTGTCCCACTATCTTTTGTCTTATTTGCTTGCATGCATTCTTGGCCGCATGACCCCTTCAGTTATTTTTTGGCCGCATGAGCTTTGGTTGGCCGCATGGGACCCCACCCACTCTTGGCCGCATGGAGTCCACTTTGATTGTTTATTATTTTATTTGCTTATCCACTTTGATTGTTTTAATATTTTATTGCTTGAATTGTGGTCAAAATTTTTTCCCACTCCCAACATAAAAGTTGTAAATCTTTTCCTTGGCTTCAAGGACATGTCATTTAATTATTTTATTGCAAGTTCTCTCATCTTAATATGGAGCTTATAATCACAGTGTACATTTTTTATTCTGGCCTGAATTTCGATGACCCACTTAATAGCTTGTTATTTCTTTAATAATGAATTGCTTAACACGATAGTGACCCGTTGTGATGCACTCCAGATTGGTAACAAGATGAATAATAATGACTTGATAGTGGCCCGACGTAGCGCACTCCTGACAGTGAACCTGACATGATATTTCTCGAAATGCTGTTGCGACAGCTAACCTGACATGACAAGTATAAATAGATAACCTGGATACCTTGGACGATTGTGCTTGTACAAATAAACCTGTCTTGTCTTGCATCATGTCTAGGACAGGGACCCCTGAGTACCACGGTCAGGGGTACCTACGGTAAATTGACTAAGGCTAATAACTAGAATAATCCAGTAGTCATGAAGAGATTTCCCAGCTACAGGCAATCCCGTTATCTGGGCGCCCCACTTGGGATCTGTAGCCTGCCGACGAGTAGGGCACACTTCCAGCACACTGTCATGCGTTGCACCCTTATTGTACTAATATTCGACCTGGATAACCTGGATGGTCTGCAGGGCTTGTGGCTGTGGAACAATCTCACTGCATCTTGCTAGTAACTAAGGCTTGTGATAACCCTAGTTAGTTAAGTATCAAGCCGTACTTATTGCTTGGCCGTGATTGTTGGATGAGGAATAATCAGTCTAGTCTTGTCTTGATCCTGTACAAGATTGTGACATGACATGTTTTCTTATTTTATCTTGCCGATAAATGGTGGAAGAAACCAAGTTCTGTTCAGACGAAGGGTTACAACCCCGTGGAAGAAACCAAGTTCTGTTCAGACGAAGGGTTACAACCCCGGTCCTTGTTTGGTTTACGGGTTGTAACCTGGTTATCTGAATAGTCCCATGGTTATCTCATCGTATATCACCTGTCATGTTTTTCCTTAATTATTGTCTTTTACTATTTAATTATATTCTTGTGCTAATTGTTGGTTTTAGGTTCTAAGTGAAGCCTCCTTTGTGGCACTTGCTCTATCTGGGGTCTGACCCAGCTGGTTTTGTATGGCCAGATACCGGAGCAACTCCAGAGGATCTGCCGGTTTTCCAGCCAGATGGTGACCACTAGACGGAACCCTGGCAACGAGTGGGTTATTTTTGGTACTCCCACACTATTATAAAATTATTCTTTTGAGGCGTTTAGCCGCCGAGCAAGTGTTAGCTCGTGTACATTTTTATTTACTGTCTGCCTACGGGCTGTAACATGATTGGCAACCTAGGGTTGATCATGTATGATGAAACTCTTGCTAGTCCTCATATTTTGTAACGACTAGCTTCATGATCAGCTGAATATATAATGTTTGGGACGCCTTACTATTGTATATTTGGTGATCTTACATCTTATGACATTTACTTACTTGCTTGTGATTGAGACACTAGACTTGTTATTGACCATAGAAGACTGATGGCTTGTAGATAAACCCTCATATATCTAGACAGCCGTGACCGTATAGTGGAGTGGATCCCATTTCATTATACGTAGCTGGCTATGTCTGCCTCCGCTCTCCAGTGTTCTGGTTCTGGGGCGTGACACATTGACAGTCAATGGCTGCTTCCCCTTCGTCTCTTGTTCAGGTTTGTTGACTGCAGGCCGTTTTCCCTTGTCCTCAAAAGCAAGAAAACTGACTCCCAGAAGACGAGCATTGGACGCTTTCTTCTCTGCTGTTTCCTTCTCCTTCTGACGTATCTCTATGAGGGACACCATTGTTATGTCCTTCCCTTCGTCGTAGAAACGATCGAGGAAGAGACGCGTCAAGTCGTCGAAGGAAGATATGGAGTTGTCAGGGAGACTGCAGTACCAGTCCTAAGCCACTCCTTTCAACGCCCCGACAAATATGCTGGTGAGTAGTGTGTCTTCATTCGGGAGATGTTCCGTTTGAGACTGGAAGTACGTCAGATAGCGACATAGAGAGTCCTTCCCATCGTATGGCGTCAATGTTTATGGTATATACTTGGGAGGATAAACCACTTTGTTCCATTCGAGGGAGTACGGTTGTGGGATCCCCATCTTCTGGCGCTCCTCCTGTCTGTTCTTGGACTCAAATGGCTCGCGCAAGTCCCTGATCATCTCGACCACGTCTTTCGTGGAGCTGGAAGTCAGGGAAGGTGGTACAGCCTGGAGTTGAGCATTTGATGGCTCCGACGTCCGAGGTGCTTTACGGTGATCTGTATCCAAGGATACCCGTTGAAGGGGTACACTTGATTCTCCATTGGCCCCTGGGTCAGGACCGGTAGACGGTGCCCTGGCCAAAGTTGACCGTATCTCAAACACTGCTTGAGTCAGTGTTTGCATGGAGACAGAGAGGGTTTTGAGTCCTCCCTCCAAGGTATCCATGCGCTGGACGAGATCTGTTGGAGGCGCATCTGACTCCGCATCACAAGCTCCTGTCATGTACACCGTCATGACGCGACTGGAAGTGGATGGATCGGTTAAGGCTTCACTTTCGGCCTCGCTCTCTTGTAGAAGTGGAACTTCCCCCAGAGCTTCGTCTTGGCTACCCCCAGCTATGTTCTGGAGAACACCTTCGTCTTCGAAAGAAGTATCAACAAGGACCTGACTACCCCCAACTCTGTCTTGGAGGAATTCTTCGTCTTCGAGACGTGGATCCACAGGGGCTTGACTACCCCCAGCTATATCCGGGAGGCTAACTTTGTCTTCAGGATGAAGATAAGTCGAGGAGCTGCCAGTCGCCTTCCGAATTGATGGGGAGCTGGAGACTACGTTGCAAGAAGCAACCTGTAGTTCTGGCTCCACTTCAGTTGACACCTTCTTTCCGAGGCAATATTGGAGAGGTGTTGATGATTGCAGCCGCTAGAACACCGACTGTCTCGATGGTGGGACTGCTGTTTTGCAACAACAGTTGATGGTGACTACAGCACAGGTGTGCCCTGTGAGGGACGTATTGTACTTGGCAGTCGACTCTCCTGATTGGCACTTGTGACTGATCACATTACGCAAATCATTGGGGGAAAGTGCCACCTTCACACCCCCATCTGGCGCATGGCAAGGCCAAGCGCCGGGGTGGTCAGGTGAATGCTGCACCCCCTGAACCAACGCAGAAGATGCGCTCAGATCAGTAGTGGGGGTACAACATTTACAGTGACTTAAATCGGCCACAGACGCACATCCTATGTAGGCGCTGGGGTTCAAGACCACAGATTTTGCCTTGCTCGACTTGGTTGCGGACGCAACAGATGCGCCCAAGTGAGGCAAGGACTTTGAAGGTCGGCTCATTTCTGACGCAGAAGCACCCGAGTCAACCTTGTACAGTTTACCATTGGCAACGCGCATGATTATGAGCGCATGCCTCTGGCTTACTGCTGGTATAGCACGTTCGAGGCGCACGGCACGTGCTGCCTTGGACTTCTTCGTACCAGCACGCTGGAGCGCATAGTACTCAGAGTCCAAATTATTCTCGCCACGATAGCGAGTGAGTCTGTCAAAGACAGATGCCTTCTGTGGCGCATCATAGTTAATACGCAGGGCGTTAGCTGCGCCCCTGCTCCATCGACGCATCTTCCTCGTCTGAGAGGGAGATGGTTGGGGAATGTGGTCAGCCCCACGTTTCCTCGAGAGATGCGCTGTACCGGAGGGCGCATCTTGGCTGCTGAGGACGTCAGCGGGAAGGGTAGACTGCATCGGCGCATCCCCTTCGGTGGTGGTGCCAGGGGCGTCAACCTTGCGCACCCAGGCTTGACTAGTCTTCTTCGGCTTCGGCAGCCGCTTCGAAGGACTTGTACTGCCTTCGGAGATGAACTCCTCATACGCTTGTTGATTGAGGCGTATGACCAGCGTCTTGTGGGAGGAGTCGACCTTCATGTCGTCAGATTGCGATACAGCTTTCTCGACGGAGGAGAAAGAGGTCCCCAGCAGAGTCGCCAACTTATTTGCCATTAAAATTTTTTTATTACAATTTCAATTACAAACAGAATAGTATTACAATGTAGGACTTAGATGTAGTCCTAATAGAACAATTTTGTTTTTCTGGGTCCCTGTGTCGATGGAGCGAGTGGTAATGCATTGACTCCGTTGACGATCTGAAGACGGTTCTCGGCTCTCTGAAGATCTGGGTTGCTCTGGGTGCTGGAGCTTGCGGAAAGGAAGAAGATGTTGAGTGTCTGTATCTGCCTCTCTCACTGTGTATGTAGGCCTCTGTCCGTAGGTGTGCCTCTGTGTGTCTCCCTGTATGTCTCTCTGTGTGCGTACGAAAGAAATAATCCCCCTATTTATAGCTTGCAGGCTGGCTGCTCATGCGCACATATGTAGGATGCGCCTGTACGTAGGGACGCCACATGGTTGAAGCTGCGAGAGGCGTATGGATGATGCGCCATCATTTGTGGGTTGAATCCTTCATGTTGCTTTTGTGGTCTGGCACATAACAGGAGAGAGGATCTTTTTGTTGCTGAGATCTTGGGTTATTAGCACCCCTTCATTGGTTGAATTGAGTCAAAGGACACGTAGCGCATGTACATGGCTCAAAAATCTCAGATTTAGTAGAGAATGATCTGATAGGATGCGCCTGGGATCGGGCGCATGAGAAGACTTTGGCTTACAACCTTCAGGAGTCACGAACCAGTCTGGACGTACGGCTTTTGAGGCGCATGTGAGTCTTTCGGCGCATGGTCGCTGAGGCGCATGTGAGTGGTTGGTCATCCACGTGGGTCGTAGCCGTCGGAAGAAAGTAATGATGATGCTGTTGTCAGCGATACTTCGTCTTCTGAAAAAGCTGCTAACTGTCCAGTCCTCGGGGACGTGCTACCAACTCTGTCACTTGAGCATCAATTGCTTGATGGGTGACGAGCCAAAATGGGCGTATGGGTCCATGTTGATTAGGACGCATGGGTTTGTGCTCTGTTGGGCGCATCCATACGGGGCGCTTTGGAACCGATAGGCATGTCTATACGATGCGCGGTGTCTGACCGGCGTATCCTTTTGCATGACGTATTTTTATTGGTCCAACTTTTGTGTTCTTTAAGTGCTTTAAATAGTCGTTTTGACTTGGCTGAATTTGAAGCGTCAGGTTTATCACTATAAATGCAAATTCATTGTACAGGATTCGGAGAGCCCACCACTTGGCGCATGGGTTTGATTTGCCCGACCTATAAATAGTGGCAAGGAGAGAGTTTGCCTCTCGTTCTCTTACGTCTTCCCGAATGAACTTGTTTGCTTGAGCACATTCTGTTGACGAGATGCTCCCGAGGGTGAAGATGCGATGCATTGTCTTCTTTCATGCACTCGTGAAGGTGACTGTTACATCCAAAAGTCGGGGTCGAGGGCTTCTAAGGCAGGCAAAAGGTACCTGTTGCATCCAAAGACCGGGATGCTCGAGCCCTGCCTCAGTTATGCTGGAAGAGCCACAGATCGGAATTGCGATGCTCTCATCTTCCTTGGGCTTTGGAGAGCTCTTCCTCCTGCAAGAGTGGGTGTTGCCCATTCTGGTTGTATTGAAAGCTGCTCCTTTAGCCTCGGAGGAGAGCTCTTCCTCCCGCTAAGGTGGGGTTGATCGCCCACCCAGGTTCTGCTCAATAAATGCTTCATTAGTCGAAGCATTTGATCGGGTCGAAGTAAGGCGCATATGCTGAGACTTCATGATGCGCATAACTGAGACGCTGAAGAGACACGCCTGACTGAGACGCTGAAGTGATACGCCTGCCTGATAATGCGCCTGGTGGGGGGCGCATGGCAGTTTGCTACGCCTGGCTGTAGTCTTAGGATCTTTCTTTTTGTAGAAATTCTCCTATGTAAAGCCTTTCCTTTAGACATGTAATAGACTTTTATATGAAATAAAAATCATCTTTTGATTGTCTATACTTTTGCTGTCTTGCTGTGTCAAGTACTTCGTTTGAGCTCCCTAGCGCATCTTCTTTGAGCGCATAGGAATTCTGGCACATAGATGCGCCCTGAAATTCCATGCTTCTATACAAGGAGGAATTCATGAAGGTGGTATTAGCAATGGACACGGATGAAGAACAGAAAAATGTACCGAATGATACAATGGTGATCCCGGTCAAAGGATGTACCTCTTGTCCTCAGTCTTCCAAACCACTGACTATCTGTCTTTCTTTCCATGAGAAGAAACCCAAGGGTGATAGTCGGGAACAAAGGGAGCACACCTCTTCTGAGCCACTTGTAATCGATCTTCGTCGCAAGAAGCCTCCTCCGCCTTCTCGTTCTTCTTCTCCTCCTCTTGTCATTAATCTGACTAAGCCTGCTAAGGCTAAAGTTCCTGTTGTAAATGATGGTATAAAAATCAATAAAGCATCTCCTTTGCAGTATATTGATGTCTCTTACTATACTTAGTATTATTTGGACATGCTAGATAGCTTTAAACCACTTACAATAGAAGTTGTATCATCTCTTCGAAATACGGTATCACTGGATTCAATACAAGAGTCGTACTTCTTAGTACCGTCTCGAAAGAAAGATGAAAAGCCTATATTCTTCAACAAAAGAGGAGCCAAAAATCATGCTCTATAACGATAATAGAGATGATTCTGGAAGGCTACAATTACACCGCTATAGTCCTCAATCCAAAGCAATCATCCGCAAAATGGGCTATGATTTCAAAACTGGCCTCAACAACGGTAAAGGAAGGCGAACTCCTCTTCGTATTGCTGTTCCAAAAGGAAAATCACAACAATTCCATAGTAAAACGAAACGGGGACTAGGTTATGCTTCACCACTCCTAACTCCAGAACCTTCCGAATCTGATAAAGAAGAACGATCAAACTCTTCTGATTCTATTTCATGGGATTCTGACACCAGCATTGGTCATGTTCATAGGGTGATTATATCTTCTAACATGGTGTCTGTCGAATTTTTGGAAGATGATGAAGATGACATTGAAGAAGCTCCTGAAATGGACCCTTGGGCACAAAAGATGGACAATCAGTAGGAACTTCATTTTGAACAACGAGAGCCACCTACTGAGGATCAACTAGTCCAGATCGATATTGGAGAGGAGGGCGTATCCCGACTAATCTTCATTAGCAAAAATCTTTCAGAGGATGATAAACAAGAATTAATTCACCTTATTCGTGAATATATTGATGTCTTCGCCTGGAGTTATAAAGATATGTCGGGATTAGATCCTCAAATTGCAACTCACAAGCTTAATATCTTGTCGAATGCCAAGCCGGTCAAACAACAACAACGGCGATTCAAGCCTGAAATGATGGATACAATTGATGATGAAGTCAAAAAGCTTTTAGCTTGCGATTTTATCAGAGAAGAACAGCATCCTGACTGGGTAGCCAACGTCATCCCAGTCCTGAAGAAGACCGGAAAGATTCGAGTTTGCATAGACTTTCGGGATCTTAATGATGTTTGCCCTAAAGACGAATTCCCTCTCCCAATTACTGATGTCATGATCGATAATACATGTGGATTCGAACGAATTTCTTTCATGGATGGGTTTTCTGGATATAATCAAATCCGGATGAATCATGAAGATGAGAAACATACTTCGTTTCGTACTCCTTGTGGAGTGTACTGTTATACAGTCATGCCATTTGGTCTTAAGAATGCAGGTGCAACTTACCAATGGGCTATGAGTACTATCTTTCGGGATCATCTACGAAAAACTGTCGAATGCTATGTTGACGATATTGCTGTCAAAAGTCGTCTCAAGGAAGATCACGTTCAAGATTTAAGAACTATCTTCAATCTAATACGCCAGCATCAACTCTAAATGAACCCCACCAAGTCATTCTTGGGTGTCTCTAGTGGTAAGTTTCTCGGCTTCGTTATTACCTCTAAGGGTATACACGTTGATCCCAAGAAGATCAAAGCCATTCAAGAGATGCATCCTCCACGTAATCTAAAAGAGCTATGAGGATTCCAAGGTCGATTTGCATACATCAGGCGATTTATTTCGAATTTATCTGGACGTTGCAGACCATTTACTCAGTTAATGAAGAAAGGTGTATCTTTCGTTTGGACGAAAGAATGTCAACGAGCATTTGATGACATAAAGCGGTATTTAATGAGTCTACCAGTTCTTGTACCACCGATCTCAGGAATACCTTTCTTAATGTATGTCCGGGCAATAGATCATTCGTTGGGAGCTTTGCTAGCTCAGAAGAACAAGGAAGGTCATGAGCAAGCCATCTACTATCTTAGTCGAACGATGATTGGAGATGAACATCGTTATAGTCCGGTGGAGAAGGAATGTTTAGCCTTAATGTTTGCTGTTCAGAAGACAAGACATTACATCATAGGCCAAACTATTCATGTCATATCCCGAGTCAATCCTCTTCGAGTCCTAATGAAGAAGCCAAGTACACTCAATTCTAGGCTTGCCACATGGGCCATATTACTAGCATAATATGATATGGTTTATGTTCCTCAAAAGTCTGTAAAGGGCCAAGCACTTGCTGACTTTTTAGCAGCTCATCCTGTCCCTGAGACATCTAAACTCTTTGATGAAATTCCTGATGAAACATTGGAATCAAATATGATCTCAGAAGAATTTCCTACCTGGAGGTTGTTCTTTGATGGAGCTTCTAGAATTGGACCTCGAGGTACCCTTGTGGCTGGAGTGGGAATTATTCTCGTTTCACCCGATGGATTAGCTATTTGAAGGGCTTATTCTTTAGACAAGTCATGCTCTAACAATGTCACAGAATACAATACCTTGCTCATCGGACTCCAATTAGCCAAACGACTGGATATCGAATATCTCGAAGTATATGGCGACTCTAAGCTAATTGTTAATCAGGTTAGAGGCATATATGAAGTCCGACATCAAGATCTGGTACCATACCATGAAGCAGCAATCAGAATAGCTTCTTCGTTCAAAGGTTTCTTCATTGAACATGTACGTCGTGCATGCAATACAGAAACTGATGCCTTAGCTAACCTGCTGCAGTATTGGCAGTTCCAGAGACAACAAATGGTTGTTATCTCTAATAGAGAACTATTTTGTGTCGAAAACAACCACAACATTGAATTCAGCAATCTAACTGAAGTCAACGTCACTTGCGAGGACTGGAGAGC
This sequence comes from Iris pallida, assembly GCA_029216955.1. NCBI lineage: Eukaryota > Viridiplantae > Streptophyta > Magnoliopsida > Asparagales > Iridaceae > Iris > Iris pallida. The sequence goes on along the minus strand of JANAVB010044620.1, from coordinate 10,845,782 downwards.
ACCGTTCATTGATTTTGTAGTACATGACATCTTGCCAGAAAATCCTAAGGAAGCTATAAGTATTCGTCGCCGATCGCTTCGATTCTACTATAATCATACTACCAAAACTCTCTATCGAAGAACTTTTGATGGTTTACTCTTGAGATGTCTCGCTAGTGATGAAGCAAAGCAAATATTACGCGAAGCTCATGATGGTGTTTGTGGAGCACATCAGCCTGGTCCTAAACTACAGGATCGTATTCGACGTATGGGCTACTACTGGACCTCTATGGTATCGGATGCTATTGACTATGCAAGAAAGTGTCGTGCATGTCATATTCATACAGATTTCGTCCATCAACCGTCGGAATTTCTTCATTCGACTGCTGCCTCATGGCCTTTCGAAGCTTGGAGCATGGATATAATTGGCCCTTTCAATCCTCCTTCATCTAAAGGGCATCGGTTCATTTTGGCTATAACCGATTATTTTTCTAAGTGGGCAGAAGCCATACCTTTGGCTGAAGTTAAAATGAGTAGTGTCATCAACTTCATCAAATATCATGTGATATACAGATTTGGTATTCCTCGCCAAATCATCCATGATAATGGGCCACAATTTATCAGCCAGAAGTTTAATAGATTCTGTGATGACAACATAATCAATAATGATGCCTCTACGGCCTATAATCCTACGGCTAACGGGTTGGCTGAGGCATTCAACAAGACTATCAAACTCCTCAAAAATTTTGTCTCTATCAACAAACGTAATTGGGGTGATAAACTTGGAGAATGTCTATGGGCATATCGTACTACTGTCCGTAATCCCACAGGCTGCACTCCCTTTTCTCTAGTATATAGATGTGAAGCTGTTCTGCCTCTAGAAATTTAGATTCTATCATTAAGGATTGCCAATGCTTATGAGCTTACTACAGAAAATAATGATCGTCTTCGGCTTCAAGAATTGGAGGCACTCGACGAGAAAAGGCTATTAGCTCAACAGCACATCGAACTTTATCAAGCCCAGATTTCAAAAGCTTTCAATCGTAAAGTCAGAGTACGAACATTTTAGGAATGCGAGTTAGTTCTTACAGTCAGACGTCCTATGACTATGACACATATAAGCAAAGGCAAATTCGAGACAAAATGGGTAGGGCCGTATGTGGTAAACAAAGTTTTCTCAAATGGAGCCTATCAATTAACAGATATAGACGGCAGAGTTGCTATGATGCCTATCGATGGCAAGTTTCTCAAGAAATATTATATACAAAGGCAAAATATACTTTATTTTTAGAGACATTATGTAAATAAAAGTTTACTTTTTATTCAAAAGCAGAATGGAGTTATATAATATTAAGGACGTGGAGGAGGCCCCGATCCTTCATGATTAAATATATAGTTTGCCAACAGTTCAAACATCTCATTGTCTGAACTCACAAGAAATTTGCAGGCAGCCATCCTCAATGCCTCTTGTTCGGCAGTCTTCCCAGGCTTCATTAGCTTGGAAATCAAGTCCTCTCCTGGTGCAGGAGCAGTTGAACCTTCACCCCTTTCTTTCTTCGAAGTGAGCAAATCTTTGGAAGACATTTTGTACAGAAAAGAAAGAAAGTGACGATATCTACAAAAGTTTTGTTCTATTTATAGACAAAACAATTAGACAGTCAACATCGAGAACTGATGCGACTTTTTGAAAGAAACCCAACTGTTCGTTCATAACTGTCCATTCAGTTTTCTTTTTTTAAAAACCGACATGATGGTTCATTCATTTATTATCTTCCTCGAAAGTTGCAGTAATTTTTCATTTATTCAGTATCCTTTTCCGAAAATCGAAGTGACTGTTCACTTTTTATAACGAGAGTTCACATTCTTCTTGCTTTTGAATCCGATTTATTTACACCAGCAACTTCTTCTCTCCACATTTCTCCTTAATTCTATTTTCATTATCACCACATCAAAATCAGATCATAAAAGAGAAAAAAATCATTCTTTATTTCCTTCTTTAAAAACATAGATACATCTTAATAGAAATCTATTACATCTCGAATTTTCGTTCTAAATATAACATGAAGGTCTATTACATCTTTGGATCTTCTTATTTGTTGATGCCAGTTCCTTGTCGTCTCGACCTGAAGCAACAAGCCAGACAATAGAATCAACTCTTGTCTTCTCTCTCAAAAATACGAGAGGAGAACCACAGAGTACAGCAGCCCAAAGATGAGCTGCTGTTAATACAACTGGTGGAGAGAAGATGACCCACCATGGGAAATAGGAACGAGATCACCCTTGTGATACGATTCCTAATTCTGTCTCTCCACCATCCAACTCTCATGTGTATAGGCTCTTCCTACCATTTGAGGAAGACCCTTCTTGAATATGAAGAGTCCTGAGCTGTCTGATTTGAGTATCAGAATCACATGAGATGTCTGATGTGGGTGTCAGAAGAATGTTTTCCATAGCATCCAGATCACCGATGCCAGTTTTGAAGAAGCTTGCCAACCAAACTTCTGCAAATATGAACAAAGAAAGAAAAGTCAAATCTATCAAAACTGTGCACGCATCAACAGTGTGCGCCGACTAATAGGCACATATCAGCAATGTGTGCCAATTTTCAGAAGCTCAGATGCATCAACAGTGTGTGCCTATTCTCAAAAACACAGGTGCATCTCAACAGTATGCGCTGATAAATAGGTACGTGTCAAAACAACATACTGATCAACAGGCACATGTCACCGGTGCGTGCCTTTAATTAAAACTAATCACTGGACCATAGTGCGCGTCTATTTATCAGAAATAGTTAGCGCATATCAATGAAGTCTATAACATACAGATCCGTATTTATCTTCAAAAGTGGCGCAAAAGAGAAAAATATTCATACTATTGATCCTTTGTTGAGACTTACCAATTTCTGAAGGCACAGTAGCATCAGGACGAAGTAGCGCAAGTGAACTTACAAATAGTAAAATCTTGTGTGAAATTATTTGTTTTGAGAAAGTATGAATGGTGCTTTTGTTTATGGATGTCCTTTTAAAGAGGTTAAAGATGAAACAGACGCGTCATTCTAGGAGCCTATTTTTGGAAAAGAACTAAACAATAGGTGATGGGAGCCATGTGATGACTGCCATGTGTCCTTCAACGAAACAGTAAGCATTTGAATCAGCTGAAGGAACACATCTACGTGTACTATTTGAAATCACAGCCACACAATGTACCAAAAAATTTAGATTTCATAAAAGTTGGATGGACCCCTACAGACAAGGACACAAAAAAATGAGAATAAAAGTTGTTATACAAAAATATCATTCCTTTTTCTTGTCTTCATCGGCCTGACGAAGAGCGGCGTCCAGTTCTTGCTTGTTGCGGATTCCCAAGCGACGTATTAGATTGGAGAATCCCTCCGAATTGCCGCGCTCTTCAAAGGATGGCCCACCACTCGAGCGATTAAAGACAGTTAAGGTTAACCCAAAGCAGTCTAGAAAGTTCGTCGCCCTCAGTGCCGGGTCAGCCTCCAGAAAATAAGTCGAAGGCATGACGTCGGGTTTCGCTTCAGGAGACTTGATGTTGGTGCTAGCATTGGCCTCTGTTTCCTTCTTAGACGCCATCGGAATTACAGAGGTGAAGAACAAAGTATGAAAATCTTTCCCTACATATATATCACTAAATTGACTCTTTATATTCCTCATGGGAAACTAAAAAAATTATCAATGAAACTCGAGAAGACGAGAGGAGATTGAGTATTTTCGAGAAAGAAATTTAATTGTGATGACCGGGCATTGACTGGCACAACTTGACTCAGTCAAAACTTTTATAAATTCAAAGTATTTTAAAACTTTGAAATAGTTTTTAAGTTTTGAAAACTTTGAAGGGGGTCTTGTAGGGCCTAAAAATCAAGTTGCGCCATGAATCTACTACCCAGTAATCAAGTTGTGCCCCAAAAATCAAGCTACGCCACTGTTTTTTAAGCTCAGAGACCAAGCTGCGCCACTGATCAGGTTGTGCCTGATATCAGACTGTGTCCAGTCTTATTGTGCCAAAATCTACGTGGCATCTGACATTTAATGGCCATCATTACCTGACAACACTGACAACTGATACCACAGTGAACGAGAAAAATCTCTTCGAATCCCGTGAATTGTGCTGCTCGAGGGGAGTTGGTTGACAGTTGTCCTGTACACTTTGTAAGTTGCGCCTAGGCGCAATCCAGACAAAATCTTTAGTTGCGCCTAGGAGCAATCTGAATGACTTCTGCTCAAAAGCTGTCACGTGTCTAGGCACGGCTCAATCAGGCACAGTTGACCGAAGCTCGCGTAACCTGATAAAGTTGAGACATTTTTCATTTATAAAGTAGGATGACGTGGCGCACATGCTACTAATCTCTCAAGACGTGTCTACTATCATGTACACGACCACGCGCATCTCAATCATATGATGCCACGCGTCTAAATACAGTTAGTACACGACTTATAACTAAATGAAAGTTGGCGCAACAGAAGGTTGGCGCAACCCAGTATGGCACAATCCAGTTTCGTGCACATCAGAATAACTGCTAAAACAGTTATTTCCTGAACTCTATAAATCGAGTTTCCAATCATTGTGAAATCATCAGATACATACGCACAGAGATCAAGAACTATTGCAAAATTGCTGCTGCATTCTCCAGAGGCTACAGTCTTCAAGTTCACATAGTCTAAGAGATAAAGTGATCGTCTTCTGATCAGATTCCTACAGTTGTACTTCTCCAGAATTCATTATACTTTGTACTATTCTTTCACAAGTTTGGAATAAACTTTTTGTTTTTGCAAACAACCCGTCCACACGCATCTGCCCCTGATACGCCCAATCCTTGATATGGTAGTCTACAGTCTTGCACGGTAAGATACGCGTATAGGTACTCCTATCTGTGCCCAAAAGCATAAGAACTACTCCTTTGTATCCACCTGTCTACCTCAACGCCCCACCTGCCTTGTACCTACTGCATCCCTTTTGGCATTGACACAACCATCTAATGGACACCCAACGCCACATAAAACCTCACATTGACAGGATCTAAATTAATAAATCTAGAACTATCATATGAAGCATTATACGGTTAATAAGATCTTATAATTGTTTTTAGAGAAACCTTCACAAAACTCACTATCCTTAATTACCTGCTTACAATTTGCTCTGGCGATTGGCACGAGTTCGGACATAGGAGTTGATCTTCGAGTTCCTAGCGAGATGAAATGAGTGATTGGAATTTCTACGGTTCGTAGAGAGGAAAGGTCGGCTACCCTCAACATATATATACTTAGTGTTTAGATTTGATCATAGAGGAAATAGATAGAGGAAAATTGGATTTAAGAATCGGATTTGGACTAATCCTTTTAAGTATTTAATGAACACCTTGTATTCAAACTAAAGAGATCGCCCATTTGATTAGAAATTTGAATTTCTAAGTTTACACTTAAACCCTTGGTAATGTTCAGTTTGTAAGAGCCCTCCTCCTATCTAATTTAATAAAACCCTTAGATTACTATATTAGAATAATTATATATTTTTATATGAAATTAAAATTAGGCTCATGGACTTACAGGTATAAACGGCATGTACATGATTATACAAAGGGTTTTAATCACATAACTACTTCTTCTCCCCGCCCTAACCAATATTCATAGATCTGATCACAACACATTACGTATATGATTGTTATTTGCACATGAAGCACATGAGAGCATATAAATAATATGAATACAAGGGGTTCACGATGCATATGGTAAAGTGCATGCACATAAAATATCTGATGTACACGATAAGGAGATAACATCTCCTGACAAGATCCACTTAGAATTAATCTGTATAACAGTGTGTCAGCATCAAGTAAATTAGTCTAGAGTAGGTAATATAGATATTATCATGGAAAAAATGATCAGAGGTAGGTACTCGCCTGATATCCTAAGCAACGATTGAGGATCGATGTCCGAACCGGCGTCACAAATACCTAATATGAAATTACAAAGTTACTTGGTGTTCTAGATAAATAACATATTTAAATGCATTAAATATATGTTTCTAGGCCTTTTCTAGGTCATGGAAGTCAATACTAGTCAAACTATGTCAATACTACATAGGAATAGGGATATTAGATACTCTACATGCATATGGACCCATATGGTCCAATATTTTAATGTTTACCTTTTATCCTACCTTACCCTATGCATTACCTGTTATCAATACTAGGATACTAACATATCCATTACCTTATTTATAACTATATATTTTTTTTTTATAACTATATATATATATATATTTTTTTTCTATATATATATATATATATATATATATATATGTAAATATATATATATATATATATATATATATATATATATATATATATATATGTACATACATCAGACTCTGAATACTAGACTCTGAATACTATATGTAATATATGCCTTACCTAAATGGGTCAACTGCTACAGTTTCTTATCCTTCTATAGTACTATTGCAACGGTTACCTCGTATCTCTATCTAACACCCATTCACTAACAATACATGCTCACTGGCACAACCTATTTCGCTCACACACAGGCACCCTAAGCATTGTCACATAGCTCTCACTCACTAATACTGACACAAGCTCTCACATGCACTTCCCCTCATTTTGTGAAATGGCTAAGCCCTCTCATTCCTGCTGCAGTGGACTGTCCCTGCAAACACTCGACCTTATTTCCCCCTCTTCGTCACCTTCACATCAGTGCCTCATCACATTGGCCTATGGCCAACTGTTGTCGATGCACAATGCAGCAAGCTGCTGCTGCTGCTGCTAGAAAGTGCTTTGTAGCCCAAGCCCCCTCCAGGATGCTGCTGTTGTTCTAAAGTTTCCCCATCTTCATCACTTGCTAAAGATACTCTTCACCTCATCCCCTTCCCTTCACCTTCACAGTTAACTACTAGATATATCATGGCCCCTCTCTACACACAGTTAACTACTAGATATATCATGGCCCCTCTCCACTTCTAATGAACTCAAAGGTCCATCTGTAACTAGTCTTTGAATCCTTTTTAGATTAATATGGCCTAATCGCAAGTGCCAAAGACATGTTTGGTTCATACAAGAAGGTTCTTTTCTCTTATTTAAGTTAGAAGACCTATTATTCATTTTCATTAGTTGCATTATCGGTGAAATAGGGTTAATGACATACAAATTATCTATTAATGCACCAGAACAAATAAATTGCTTATTTTTTCTAATAATAATATTATCATTAAAATAAATTAAATATCCATCCTTAACTAGCATAGAAACAGAAATCAAATTCCTTCTAAGTGAAGGTGCATAAAGACAATCATTTAATGTCAAAGACTTATTTCTACCAAAAGATAAAATAAAATCTCCTACTGCAACGGCCACCACTTTTGTACCATCACCCATGAATAAGCATATCTCTCCATTACTAAGTCGTCTGGTTTTCTGGAACCCCTGCAATGAATTGTAGACATGATTAGTGGCTCTTATATCTACACACCAGGTGCCGGTAGATAACACTGCTAAACATGTTTCAACTACTAGTAAATGAGATATATCGTCTTTGTTTTCTTGTTTGAGAAGTGGACAGTCACTCTTCCAATGTCCTGATGCACTTGAAATACTTGCCTTTCGACTTTTTCACGGCGCCTTGAGGTCTCATGCCCTTCTTTGCTGAGTTTTCTTGTTTCTGAATGTTATTCTTCTTCTTACCATCGTTTGGCTTAGAAGTAGAAGCCTTTTCAGTAACATAAATATGACCACTCTACCTAAAGAGAGCTTCAGTATCCTGTAGCTCTTTTGCAAGTTCTGCCAAACTATACAACCTTTTGTTCATGTTGTAGTTAAGGCAAAACGTCTCAAAACTTTTAGGGAGAGTCCCGAGAATGATATCGACCTAGGATTCTCCATCGATTTTGGCTCCAAGGATCTCCATCTTGTTCAGATGACCCATAATCTCGAGAACATGATCCTTTATTGTCATACCTTCATCCATTTTCATATTCATCAAACACTTTATAGCAAACTACCTAGCTGCTCTACTCTGATGTCCGAAGAGTTCCTTGAGGTTATATATCATGTCATAAGTTGTGGCCATGGCCTGATGCTGATGTTGCAGTATATTTGACATAGATTCTGGAATGTAACACCACACTATATATCTCATCTGTCTTTATCTACTTCTTATAAGCCTCATTGACCTCTTCATTAGAATTAGCATCATGCTTAGGTGGACATTCCTTATTGTGTACATATTTATACCCTTCAACAGTTAGGACAATATCCAAGTTACGTTTTCAGTCAATATAATAAAAATTTGCCAACACCATAAATTTAGCATGCCACGATGGTGTGGACGTATACAAATTCAATATTTGTCCAAGGAGGTTTTTCTATTAATTTTATTCTCATGTCAACCTAACTTTATGACAAACAAAATAAATTTATTGGTCTGGCTTTGGTCCTACAAATAATAGTAGTGACTCCGATAGAAAGGATACCAATATTTGTATCTAAGTGTATACCATTACTTAATACTAAGTTCATTACTTCATAATGATTTCCTTCAGATAGAGAAGTGAACACATACAAGATAACTTTCTATAATTCTTTCGAAGGAAGTTTGTACTAGTGATCCATAATTAGACTTGTCCGATATGGAGGAGGGCACTAAAGCCAACATACAAATATAATTATATCACCTACAAGCCAGTAATAGAGACCATGGAATTTATGTTAAATAAATTTTCTCTCCCACTTAGTTATTTAACAATGAGAGTTTTCTACTAGTTGATTCATGTCCATGTTGACCATTATTAATGCGAGCTTAGTTATAACAAAAAATCCACAAAATAATAAAATGCATAACCAAAAAAAGCAAAATATACCAATAAAGATAAATATCCAACTATTATGGCCATATATCATGCTTTTTCTTCAACTGTGCTTGGATACAGAATAGTACACTGTGCAGATCTATTCGGGGTTCGAAAATCATCCGACGGCCTCTTGACTGCTGAAAATTTCTTCAAAATATAACAGTGAGGATTTTTTTTAGATTTTGGCTATCAATTTCTTCATAAAAATCATCCGACGGCCTTTGGATTACTAAAAAACAGCATCTCGTCATCAGAAAAGCCACCACCGCCATCACGATAGATCGATTATATCTAAAATTACATCAATCATATGCCTTCCGAAGGAGTTCACATATAATCTAGATTAAAAAAATTAAATAAATAATCATGAACAACTCTCGTGATTTTAATTACATCTATGAACAACAATAAAAGTCGCGATATATCTATAGTTTAAAACAACACAAACAGAACATAAATTTACCATAATAGTTGGATCTAAGATGCCTGTAAAATCGAGTCAAACAGATCTACATCTATCGACTATTATTTGACATTGTATTTTATTGGTCAACATGGATGTATCAATCGATATACAGATCCAATACCGGCTCTGATACCAATTGATGGAACTGAGGATTCCCAGGACCACGGATTGGTGTACGTATTGATCGATAGAAAGTTAAACAAATATAAACATGTTCTAACCCTTTATAGGCAAAAACTAGGGTTTACGAATTATACCTGCGATGAGAAGAAGACGACAGTTCCTAGCAACCTCGAGCAGTCAGCGACCCCAAGATCTTCTGTACGTATTCCTTTCTCGGATTGGACGTTATGTGGGCAACGATCTTCCAAACTTTTCTTCTCTCGATTGTCCTTCCTTTCTCTCCTCTCGTGATGGACGAATTAGAAAAATATGCTCTTCTTAGGATACATATGACAGCTAGAGAATACAGAGTATGTATAGGCTATGGTAGGGACCATAAAGAGAAATTAGGTTTAGGTCTCCTAACGGGTCTAGGTATCCCATGTTCAGTCCGAACACACAACCCAGGCCTGTTAACAATAGCTCGGTCCACTACAGAGCTATTGTTCTACTACCTTCCTAATCCTAAATTACGTTTATGGGCTCCTTCTTATTATATGCTTGTTTGTCTTTCCATGTTAAGATATCGAATGTCCGTCAATCAAAATAAGTTACTGACAACTACATTGATTGACATCTTTTATCCTTAAGTAGTACCACTCAACTTTATTTATCATGTCGGATATAATCCACCTACAGGGTTTATATGACAATCCTTGAGTTTCTTAAGGGAACATCATCAACCTGATACATCGGGACACGGATTCCTTTTATAATCAACAGCTCATCATACACATAATACCATTACCCAATTCATAGAGGTTATTGACTTATTATGAATCTCATTCTTTTATAAATCAAAGCAATGCACACAACATATACATGTCTATTATTATATTCGGATTAAGAGCACAAGCATCCATAATAACATAGGTATTTGTTCCCTTATGTAGTCAGTACAAAGAGAACAATCTCAAGTGGTCATGTTCAATACACACAAAGTGCACTAGTATAATCTTATAGTCAAGATAGACTAATGCCATATTACACTACAACCTTACCAATGGTTTGACCAAATCCATCTAGGTTGTGAACTATTTATATATTTTACAAAGGACTGATAATATGATCTTCTGTGTGTCAGCACACACCATATTATCTACAATATAGAATATCAGACACTTTGTATTAACATATAACAAATATAAAATGCCAACATTTGCCCATATGATTCCCATTCAAAAATAATAAAAATATATATTTAATACAAAAGTGATGCTTTTAGTATATAACCCTAACAATAAAGGGTATCAAGGTATAAAGGTAAAGGTATTGGTTAATGAGAGTGAGATGATAGGCTAAGGTAATCCTATAGGTAAGGCGCATGTAGCCATATAAATACATATAGATGTTTAAGGATATAGATACATAAGGGTATTATTGTAAACATAGATAAGTGTACATGAGCATAGGTTTAGATATCCTAGTAGGATAATTACATAGGTAAATGTTATGTATAAGAAAATATCTATATGACTATAGATAGGGTATAATGATACCATATGGGTATTGGTATATGGGTATAACATATGGTACGAATATTGTTAGAGGGATGGATAACACGGGTATGGGTGCATATAGAAATAGGGTGTATATATATGCTAGGATGCAGGGTATTATAGATATGGGTATATATATAGGATATTGATATATATGTATATAGGTAATTAAGGTAATCTCATGAGAATAGCATATAGCTACATATGTATATCTTGTATGTTAGGGATACGTAGGTAAGGGTATTGGTCAAGATAAGTGAGTTCATAGCTAAGGTAATTGGTAAATGGTTAGGGATGTGTCTATAGTAGGATATATGGATATATGTATATTATATAGGTAAAGGGTAAATGTTAACATATGGATAAAGTGTATATTGGTATATGTTATGGTTAAAATCACTTGGATAAAGTGTATATTGTTATATGGATATATGTATATTATATAGGTAATTGGTAAATGTTAACATATGGATAAAGTGTATATTGGTCAAAATTTAGACACAGCCTAAACATGGTTAAAATCACTTGGGTACATCTAAGATGTATTCACGATCGAGGTTAATCATGCAAGTCATCCAAGCATGATTAAAATTTGGCACGCGTATGAATATGATCGAAATAACCATGATCACAATGGAAAAAGATTTAAGCACTAATAATAGAGTTTGAAGTGTAGGCACGACTATAGTCAAAATAGTTTAATCATGAGCAAACCTGTTTAAAATTTTGTTTGACCTGATTAACTCGCTTAACTGTTTAGGCAAGATTATTTAGGCACGATCACAGACTCAAAATCTAGAAAATATGCGAGTTGGCATGATCGAAATACAATCAAATGGTCTGGTTGCAATCAAAATTCGTTTAGGACGATCCAAATCGAAATCGTGTTTAGCACGATCAATTTGGTAGCAATGATCATTGAATCATGATATTGGTATGTTTATGAATCTAGTGAATAGGTTTAGATGGTTTCTAGGATGACTAATAACGGTAGAAAAAGATAAAAGGAAGGGTTCAAGTAATAAAAGGTTAATAATTAATCAAATTTTAATCGAGAGTTTATGAAGTTGTGGAACATAAAAATTTCAACAGTCACATGCCAAAAGATGTAGTTTCTATAATATTCAAAAACCATAAGTATATCCAAAATCATTTAACCAAGCATCCATGCCTCGCCAGTGTACATCTGGCTGTAGTAAACCCTTGATTTATGACTTGAGCATAATATGGTATCGAACACTCTACCAACTCTATCCATTATTGACATAATAACTCAAGGATTAAATAAGACAATTAAGACATAATTTTAATAATGTTCGATTATCCACGCTTACTTGAATTTATTTCAACTTAGGGGTCATGCCACGCCAGTGCGCTGCTGGCTGCAGTGAACCCACAGTCTCGATAATTCAAATAAGTGACGACAGTACGCTGCTGTCTTGTCATCGCAGGTCATCAAAATTATTTCAACTATATCCCCAAGGATATCAATGGAGTTTAAAAATATCATACAAGTTGATAAATATAGAAAAAGTGCAAGTATCCGTTCTTCAGGTATAATATCAACTTCTTGAAAAGATAAACAATTGATTAGGAAGGTTAATGATCGAAGTCAAAATAAGTAAAAATCTTATAATCCTTATTTCACGGATATTCAATATTCAACGATTGAGAAGAAATTTTTGAATACCAAAAACTTAACTCGTGATTAATAGACAATTGAGTGGGAAGTTATTTTAAAAAAATAATTCCTTACGTCCAAGGAAAAGAATATAAGTGATACGAACTTATGATATGGCGATGTTTAGAAATGACATAAGATAAAGTTGTGCAAATGATCATGATTAGGGAAAAAATGACCGAAGGCAAAAGAAATATAAACTTAAATTTATATTTCTCTAATATTCAAGATCAAAGAAAAAATATGTAAAAAGCACTATATCTACCTATTATGAATATATTTATACACAAGTATATATGTATAGCCTAAGTAAATCCCAAAAATTCCACGATATCATTCTAAGAGAAGGTTATCATACAAGTAAAATATAAATTTAAATAGCAAATAATACATGTATTATATTCAATATATAATTTATAGAAATTATTTCCAATTCTAGAAATGGACTTACCAAAATATATATACACATCTATATATATCTACATGGACGCCATGGGTCGCACTACATGACTACCATGGCTTGGGTTGGGTTCGGGCTAGTTTGGAACAATCGAAATTTCTAAAAGCCGATAATCCTAGTAATAAATAAATAAATATATACACATATTTTGGGTCAAGTCACAACTTGGCCTGGTTTTCCTAGTTTGAACCCACTTATTGTTCGATCTTTCCAATCACAGCTAATACACTAGTCAAAGCACGCCACTGTACTATCCGTGCCATCACTTCTAGTCATTTGGCATTCCAAAATTTAACCATGACTAAGATATCCCATAACAATAATTAATTAAATTAAATATTTCTAAAATTCTAAAAATTATATTTAATTCAAATAAGTAAATAAAAGGATATTCTCAAAATTTCGGAAAGAGGGTTACGAATCAACCCTCCTTAGAAAAACTGTCGAAACAAAATGCGATAGTGCATCCTTCTATGAGAGTCGTCTAGTGAGACCTATGTAGCAATCTTAACTACCCAAATGTCAAATTAAATCAGGGACTCCTAGTCCTAACTATTTTCTTAAAATTGATTTACTCCTAGTTGTGAATGAGTATTTCCTAGTCGCAGGCTCGCAGTAGTACGACTATTATGGTACTACCACGAGTTCGCACAATTTTACGAAAACTGACCTGCATGGGCCACCACAAAAATTTGTCACGACCCGCATCCGTTTTTTTGGATACGAGACGTGTCTAAGCCAGCCTACGCCGCAGAGTCGGCGGTAGAACGCTGTCACGGCTAAGATGCTCAAAAACACTAAAATAATACGTTTATTACTGTAAAACCCCTAAATTTCTACTATTTTTTTATTTTATTTATTAAATTTGCATGGATTTAAAATTTTATATTGTAAGCCACGTAGTCGTATTATACGTCGCGCACGAAAGTTTGTTTTTCGAAATTGCTCGGCGAGTGCGAATATGTGCGAGCGTACATATTTTTGAAAATATTATTTTTCTATTTTTGAAGTTTCAAAATAATATACATAATAATTATTTTGTTATCGTTCCAATTATTTTCAAGTTTGTTATTTTGTTTATAAAGCCTTACATTTTCGCAATTATTAATAGTAAATAATATTTTTATTTGTATGCTAGAAAAGCATAATTATAAGAACATTATTTATGCATACCTATATCTCGTAAATATTTATTAGTTTATTTTAAATAAAAATGCAATTTTCAAAATTATTATTATTAATATTTTTGGAAAATATATTTCGAAATTTTTGTGGAGATTTAAATCGTGATTTGATTTTTGGATTTATTTAAATAGATATCCATATTAGAATTTGAAATTTGATTTGATTTTAACTAAGAGAATTTAATTTGATTTAAATTAGATTGGATTTGGATTTGGATTTGGATTGCTTTTAAATTAAACTAGGAAATATCTATTTTGGGTTTAAAACAAATCCTAATCCTTATCCAATTGGGAATTCCTACATCGTATAAATACGCAGGTACTCCTCCAATTCATTATTCATCCACCAAATTCCACAAACCAATGGTGCGTGCCCCGTGTCCATGTTCCATCGTCCAAATCTTATTCCATTAGTTTACATGTACATTATTCATCTTCTTCTTCGTGTCGGACACACCCCGACATCAATAAATTCCCAAACCCTATTCCTAATCCTAGCCCTAGCCTAACCGCCATCACCACCTTGACCCCCTACTGCCCTCACCCTCGACGTATATCAACCCACGGCCAGTACCCCAACTTCTTTCGACTATCCAACACCAGCCACGGCCACCCTTGCCACCACAACCAGCCCATGCCACCATGCCACTTCGGCCAACTCTCCACCAGCCTCCTCCTAAACCAGCGCAACCATCACCCCTACAACACCGGCCGCCAAGACCCCGTCACCACCGCCGTACCGACGGCAACGCCACCATAGCTTCGCCCGTATTCACGACCACCAGACCCAACCACCCACGACACCACCACCTACGCCCACAACATCACCACCACTATCACCACCGCCACCACAGCTATCGACACCACCAGAACCCCCAAATCCGTCACCGCCACCGCGGCCATCGCCGCGACAGCCCACGCTGCCAGCAAAAAAAACACCAGCACCACCAAAAAGAAAAAGAAAAGAATTAAAAACCCTAACCCTAATCACTCACCTCTCCCGGCGATCGACCGCCGCAGCCTCGTCGTGCCTGTCCGCCAAAGCCGCGCCCACTCCGGCTCCGCCGCCCTCTTTCCGAACCCTCCGCCAGACTGGAACCACCGCGCGCGCATCTCCGTCGCGCCGCCTCGACTGAACCCCGCGTCCGCCGTCCCACCGAGGAGCGCCGGTCGAAACCCTCTCCGTCGGTTCCTCCTCTCTCCTCCGCCGCTCACAGCTGGCCGCATCCCGCGCCAAGCTGCGAGCCCAGCACGCCACCGACCAGATCTCCGTGCCCTAGCCGCCCAAACACCCTCTCTCTCTCCGCCTCTCGCCCCTCACTCTCCTCCACCGCGACCAAGCCTCCGTACCGACCATCTCCGCTGATCTCCTCCGCCGGACACCAATCGGCTCCCGCCCTCTTCTTCCCTCTCCCTCACGGTTTATATTTTATTTCCCTTCTCTCTCTAATCCCTTCCCTCTTGCTCTGCTGAGGAGAAAACACAGCACAGTATTTTCGTGCTTTTGTTTTATTATTTTATTTTATTTTAGTTAATTGTTATTATTATTATTATTATTATTATTATTACTATTAGGAATTTTTATATAGAATATGTAGTGTATAAATGATTTATATTATTTTTTTTGTGTATATTATTATTAGTAAAATTTGTTACACTGTTATTGTTATCAGTATTAACAATACAATATTTAGTTTATAACTATTGACATTAGTATTTTTGATATACTTATCGTTATACTATTATTATTAAAGTCATTACTTTGAAAATTACATAATATTATTTTTCCAACTATATATATAGTATTGGGCTTGACCCTACATGTAATTTCAAATCGGGTTTGGGCTTTTAATTATTATATATTTTATGGTATTAAATATGGTTATAATATTTTCTAAAATCAAGTTATAGTTTTGATATAAAGATAAAAATTTTATGACTTTCAAGTATTTATCTAAAACCGTTTTACTAATAGAAATATAGTTATATTTTCAAAAATAGATATATATATATATATTTATTTCTATAAATTTTCCTTGATTATAAAATCTTAACCATGATCAATCGTTCGTTTCTTATCTTCTTCCAAATCTCGAGCTTATTTATATCGTCCCTAGCCAAATTGACCCTTCTGAACCCAATGGAGCTGTCCGTGCCATCACCCGAGGTCACCATGTACAGTTATTGCACCAAAGTTGCAGATCGTGCCACATTGATTATCGTAGCACACCAGGCGCTCTACCAGGCAAGACACCTTGCCATTCGCTGTTTAATTATTTTAGCTCATATTTCATGCATTATTTATTTTCTTTATACAAAATAAACTGTGATACATGGCATAACTGTTAGAACTTACTGTTCATTTATATTTCATGCTGTGTATTATTTCTTACAAATTAAACCTAGATTAAGGGACCACCATGTGTGTTGTATTCATTGGCCTTGACACGTTGTAACACGAAGTTGTGTGTCGCATGTAGAATACGGAAGTGCGTGATTGGCTGGCCACCAGTACGTACTAGCCGTACGATAGGAATAACCGCTAATAGAGGTTGCATGCTAGTTTGACTTAGCGGTTATAGTGGTTTGTGTTATGGATACAACACAGTAGGCATTGGGCGGAGAGGACAATTCCTTAGCGTATGGGCTTCGATGCACTTTCCCTTGTGACCGTACGCTCCACTGGAGATGCGGGTTGACGACCCCTTATTATTGCTGGCCACTGACGTTCGTGGAACGATCATGCCTGAGGCCCCTGGTGCCCCAGGGGGGGACTATACCGATCCTATTCAGCCAGGGCCCATGCGTAGGAAGAATTGTTCTTAACTATATTTCACATAGAACGGTAGGCTACCCTATCCGTTAGGTACGAGTACTTTTGGTTTGGGTACCTGTATCTGACCGTGGCTTGGAACAATAACTTGTCACGAATTAGTTCGTCACATCTTGTCCTTGTTTGGTTGTAGGTGTGACTTACTACTTCGATGGAAGGTATTGAACCTTGTTGGGGTCCAGATACCATATTGGATTCATAGCATGGGAAAATACGTTACCGTAAATTAGTTTATCATCTTCTGTCCTTGTTTGGTTGGGGGGATGGTACGCTCGTTCAGTAGGTACGTATTGAAATATGTTATAATTCAATTTACTTATTTATTTGAGCAATATTTATTCAGTTTATATGGCATGCTATTATGTGTCTTGTTACGTCCCGCTGAGGACCTGGTTATCTTCCCAGGTGTGTGCTATTGTCTTTCGCAGGTGTTTTAGCTCTAGCCGTGTTCATTGCAATTTCTTCGAGGATGATTGCACTTGGATCGTCTTCGCTTTGCTCGCCAAATTCATTTCATTTTCTATGTACTTTTCTTTATTTTGTTGGTAGTAGATTTGTCTCCGCCTAACATATTGTATCAAGACAATTCATTATCTTTATATGATGTCTTTTATTCATTTATTTTGCGTGGATGAGATTAGTTATGGTTCTACTGTATTTTACAGCTTATGTATCCATACGAGGTTTCCATATATTGGAGTATACTTCGTATGAATATAGCTGGCATGTCTACGTTCCTAGTCCTACGTATTTTGGGACTGGGGTGTTACAATTACTCATTCATATTTCTAAATTTATTACAACATTTACAATATTTTTTAAAAAAATACAAAATTCTCACAATTAATGAAAATGATACAACTGCTATCTATTTCTAGGTTTTTGTCTGCAAATACGCCCGTATCTCCCAAAGCTAAGTGAAGTCATAGCTAACCTAAAAAATATTGGTTCTCAGTCAGGAATGGAACAAGCACACAAACCGATGGCAATGTAAAAACACAATAGAATTAACAAGACATGAAAATAACATATGAGAGATAAAAACTAGAAAGTAACTGATGACATGGCAAGTGGTGGA
Organism: Iris pallida; assembly: GCA_029216955.1. Classification (NCBI taxonomy): domain Eukaryota; kingdom Viridiplantae; phylum Streptophyta; class Magnoliopsida; order Asparagales; family Iridaceae; genus Iris; species Iris pallida. Next base: position 10,827,560 of record JANAVB010044620.1, on the reverse strand, counting down.
GAAGACAAGAAAAACAAATAAAATACAACTATCTATGTGATTTGAAATATCAGTTTTGACATGTGAACGGCTAGGGGGTAAATCCGGCAACCCTGCACGTGTCGTGTGCAGCTGCTATTCTCCATGAAAGACACGGAGGATAGTTCTGGGTAGTCCACATGTCTACTAAAATATTTCCACTCCCGACTACTTCGTATGACGAGCATATCAACAAATAGCAAGACATATATATAAACATGAAATGTATAGACTACTATGAATCGAAAAGCAATCAGAAAGTGTACTTGCCTGTGGTCCTTAGCTGGTGAAACCGACAGTCCCGTTGGGTCCAGTATTGTCCGTTTGTCTAGGGTTGATAAAGAGATATGAATGTGATTAGCTATGATCAATGATAATCTAACGATCTAAGAGATTTTCTAACTTAGCAAAAAGATAATTATTTACTTTGAAAATACATATATGCTTTAGAAAATATTTATAGCATATTAATATTTACCCTTTTTAAGAAAACATTTATTTTATGAATATGAGTCCTTATTAGCAATTTTAGAAATCAAGTAAAAATCCAACAAATAAGCCCATTAAATAAATTCCAATTGTTTGCCATGAAATATAAAAGAGCAGAACAATTATCGGAGGACTGGACTTTTACTTCACGTTACAAACTCGCTTGTACAAAGAAAGCCTAGGGACGAAAGCCTAGGTACAGCAGTCTAAGTACAATTGTTTATTTTAGATTCTGGGGGGTGACGATAGAGGCTCGGGAAAGCGACGGCCGCTCTGCCTTACTCCTTGGACGATCGGTATGCAGCCTTGGCTCCAGAAGATTGCTCCGCGTTGAAGAATTGCTCTCTTTGCTCTCTCTCCGCTCTCTCTCTCCAAGTATTTTAGTGCTCTCTCTGATCTCGAAAAGTGCTCCTTTCTGTATGTATGCGTGCGTATGTCTCTGTGTGTATGTTGCAAGAGAATGGCACCCTGCTATTTATAAGAATGGGGACCTCATTAGGGTTCACAATGATTGCCCTTCAAAGTGGCGGCGGCCTGTTGATCGATCAATCTGGGCCATTAATTTGGAGTGTAATAGATCTGGGCCATTTAGTGTAGATTGTACCAAATCCTATCAGTAATTAATGCTGATTAGAATAAATCTCCACGATGATGATCTGTTGATGTCTGTGAATCTGAATGAATAAATTTAATTTATTCTTCTACCACGTGTCCCAGATTATTAGGATTTGACCCAATCTTTGATTGCAGTAAATCTGCGAAATTGATTGGCTTTATGACACGTGTCCTGAGAGCCGCTGAGGAGGGTTGAGCCACATAAGGGTTGAGCCGCATAAGGATAGAGCCACATAAAACTGGCCACGTGTCGGGTCTGCTTGGGGAGTGGCCCCCCGAACCTTCGAACTATATGATAATTTGAGCCGCATAATGGTTAATGAGCCGCATGGAGATGATCCTTGCGAGCCGCATGGGGGCCTCTGCTTGAGCCGTATGAGACTGTTTCTGCTTGAGCCGCATAAGGCAGCTTCATCCTGAACTGCATGGGGAGTCTTCGCTCGAGCCGCATATGACTGTCCACGTGTCAGGGCCACATGGCATTCTCTTGATCTCGGGGGATTGTGTCAGAGATCTCCTTCACTTCCCTAGGGGTCTGTCATTATGACAGAGTCATAATTACCTCTTTTGTGTCAGGGCTGCCACTTTTTCAGAGTTGTCAGCCGTCAAAGTAATTAATGCATGAAGGAAGAACTATTTTGCAAGGCACGTGTCTTCTGTTCTGAGCCGCATAGGACGTCTTGAGCCGCATAGTCCCTCGTGCCGCATGAATCTGTGAGGCGCATGGGCTTCCTGAGCCGCATGGAGTTTCCTGGCCGTATGGATCTTTTCTTAGTATTTTCCATGCTTCTACAAGACCCCCTTCAAAGTTTTTATTTTGTAAAATTGAAATACTTTGAATAAGAAGTATGGTTGTATTCTTCTGGCCGCATATGAAATCCTGGCCGTATGGATGTTTCAACAGCATAGAAGGCTTAGCCGCAGGGGACTTTCGGCCACGCCATCATTGCCACGTATGGCAATCTTTTGCATTAAATGCTGTTGATTTGCTGTCAGCTTTAAAGGCCACTTTTCGGTGCAGGATCCGAGGAGCTTGGCCTTCATTTTCGGCGGCTCACCTTGATAACCGAAGAGTCGGTCTTCGTGTATGCACGGGGATCGAAACGCCTCATTTTTGTTTATAAATATAGATGAGTACGGTCGGGGGATTTCTTTACTTTCTCCTTCGTTCAACTATTGCTGTCTTGCCTTTCTTTCCTCATTTTCCTTCTCCGATCGTCGGTTATGGCCCCCAAATCCTCTAAGGTCGCCTCCGCTGCTGCAAAGGGCAAGAAGGCGGCTTCCTCGTCAGCTGTCGTTCCTGAAGTGCACCCTGATGTCCGTCCTGCCCTTAATGGTAAGGGTTGTATTTGGATACTTTGAATCCTAAGAATCCATGGCTCTGTTGCATATTCATGCACAAGCCTTCATCCAAATTCGGCTATGATAGAGCCGCATATGCTGTATGGGCTGTATGACCCTCTCATATTCGAGCCGCATAGGAGATACCCTATGTTTGAGCCGCATAAGAAGGTTTTGAGCCGCATGAAGTCTCCCTTGAATGGAGCCGCATAAGCTTCTAACCATATATGTTCGATTGATCCGTATATGCTTCTAACAGACTGATCCGTATAGCGCTTCAGTGCCACAAAAGCTCTTCTGCTTAGAACCGTATATGTTCGATTGATCCGCATAAGCTATCGAACCAATGTCATATGGAACTCCCAATTGATTTAGGCCGCATGAGGCTGTGTTGGCTGAACCACATAAGCTCCCTTGGCGCCGTGCCACCTGGAACCCAATTGCAATTGAGCCGCATAGGGCTTCTTTTGATCCGAGCTGCATAGGTTCGTAGGGACTTGAGTCCAGTAACCATCTTTTAATCCTGTTTCGTGTTGTCCTTTTTCAGTGAGCCTCCCAACCAACCCAGCAGGAGAGCTTCTTGTGGGTTCAGCTCAGTTTGTTGTGGGCGTGCGGCTCGACGGCTTAATTCGACATATAGTGGATCAGCTTCCCACTGATGAACCTAGGGAGAGGATGGCTGTCATTAACAACCAACCTTTCCACTTTTTCTATTCTATGATGAATTCGGGAAAGCTGGACGGAGAATATCTGAAATCGGCTTTTTTCTTTGGGGATGCCTTTTCCATAAAGAACTCCCGACTGCTGGATGTTTCTAAGAACTGGGATTTTTCTGTAGATGGAGTGGAGGTCCATATCCCTGAGATGGAGCGGCATTATCCCCTCTCGTGGTTTAACATGGTACCGTTGGGTAGGACAATGGTGGGCTCCCTGACTCCTACCCGATCGGGAATATTTGTGGGCAACATCCACTACAACAGGCGCACGAGTTCAGCATGTGCGGGCAAGGATTCAGTTAGTCAGAGTGTGATGGAGCTTCTCCCTGGCACTTTTGTAAACGTGACTGGTCCTAACTTTACTTTCACTCGAGCTGATACCTTTCTGAATCAGCTCGCTCGCAAGGGGTCTTATCCGGTGGGTAGGTTGTCGCTGCTGAATTGGATAAACCCCATTCCTACATAGGCCAATCTTACCTCATGGATCCTGAGGAAATATGGGGAATCTCTTCGGGAAATTGACCTTTACTACGCCGTCCGGGGCACCTGTTACGGGTTGCCTATTAACAAGCCTTTGTTCATGGCCCTTTTGGAGCTGTACAACCGGCGTACGGGGACTTTCTTCGCCCCCGGGGGAGAGTTGGGGCTTGCTCTCCATGAGATGCATGCTGTTTCCAAGCTGCCGTGGGAAGGCGAGGCCTTTGAAGTATATACCCCGACGAACGAGGAATTCGATGACCTGGATCGACGATTTCCTGGTTTCGTCGCCGTGTACCGAGAACTATTGTGCCATCATAGCATCTGCCACCAGATTGCTATCAAGAAAGAAAATAGCTCAGAAGGGAATGTCCCTAACACCACGGCCTGGGTTGCGTACCTTTTCAAATTACGTCCTTCCGGTCGAGTTTCGTCTCGAGGTCCTCAAACCCCGGAGGAGATGAAGGACATGATGTTGAAGGCCAAAAGGTCGAGGTCCACCTGTGATAGGTTCGGGAGCAGCACTGATTCCTTCAGTTACTTCCACTACGGTACCCGGGAAATGTCCGATAAAGCAGTCTTAGCCGGGTTCTTAATGGTGTGGCTACGAAATTGTGTAGTCTCGGGAGGAGCAGGTTCTATAGAAAGGATCAGCCGCCACTTCATTCTCCCTGCTGTGAAGCTGGTCTTCAAAGTAAGACTGGCCCTTCTTCCGGCTATGGTGTGTAGCATACACCACGACCTCCGCGCCTTTTCGTCCCAAGTCATCACTCGCGAGACGACGCTGGACTTTGAACGGATAGAACTATCATACCACTACCTCATGGGGTGGTTATTAATGCACAATCGGTCGTTGATGAGGCCAAGAACTGAAGAAGATGTTACTGCTGATGATGCCTTCCTTTTCCGATACCGTTATCAGCCTTGGGAGCACGATACCATGCCGGCCTGCCGGAGGGCGTTGGCGAGAGTTGACGGGCCTGAGTTCTTTGTCTCTCTTCCTCAATTTACCCTTAGAGAAATGAGGGGAGTACACGTTGACGGCGTTGACCCTCCCCAACTTTTATCTGAGAAGATGCTTCTTTGGCTGCGCAACATCCGCCCTACGTACCTGGTATATCATTACCAAAATAACGTATACCTGGAGCCTTATCTGCCCAGTAGATTTTCCCGTCAATTCGGGTATAGTCAATTGTTTCTGGATTGTCCTAGCGCTTGCTTGAGCTTTGAGGGCAGTGTACTCGATGGTGTCCGGGCCTGGCATTATTACAATACGGTCCATACCCGGGCCAGCTTCTCGGTCCCCGATGCCAAGACGGCAGGAGATATTTTGTATATAGCGGCCCTTTATCATGTCGCAGCGAGCAAGCCTTCCGTCGACTTTGACATAAATACTAGCTTCATTGCTGGCACTGGTTTGGCTGAGAAGCCAGAGGGATCCAAAAAGAGGAAGAGGGGGGCAAACAGGGTCCCTGCGCCGGACTCAGAGTCCACTATGGCGGACGAGGATGATGATGAACAAGACGTCGATGACTCGTCGCATTCTTCGGACGAGGAAGTTGGGAATCAGCCCCCTATTATGCCAGACGAAAGGGTGGCGGGTCAGCCGTCTACTTGGTCTGACGAGGTGGTGGAGGATCAACCATCTGCAGTGCCTGGCCCTTCGCGTAAGCGAAGTAGGCACGTGATTACTGCTGACGGCCGAACCTACTCCACAAAGCATGCTGCGGTAAGATGTCGCAGGCTATTTATTGATGATGTTGACATTGTTTCTGAGGTGATTTGAGTTTCAACTACCTCATTTCTTCTTCTTCTATGTTATGGCCTTTTTCTTTTGCTCTTTATAGGCGTCAGATGAGTTCGCTTCCTAGGACCCGATTGTCGAGGTTGATCCGGTCCTGTCATATTTGGTCAGTGATGTATGCACTGCTATCATTGCTGCTGGGGTTCTTCCGGAGGCGGTCGAGGAGTCTCACCTTGCTGGGACCTTAACTCAGGGGGATGGGGGTTTTACTGCACCCATCCCTGAGACATCTGAACTCCAACAGGATGACACTGTCCTGGCTGGCTTCCTTTCAGGGATGACCGTGACAGAGAAACCAGTTGAATTCGGATCAGAAACCGCGGGTGGGGAAACTACGCCGGCTGTGAATGAACCGCAGCCTCCATGCTCTTTCCCTGGTAATACAAGTCAAACCTTAATTTGTGAATAAGCTGATTTACCCCGCCATCCTATCCTTCGGGTTACGTCGATTAATGGTTGCTTTGGATGCTCAGGTCCCAACCCTTTATTGCCGGTGACAGACATTGCTGGGGCGGACCCTACCGAAGGGAATCTGACGGAAGCACACGTGCCTCCTCCTTGTATTGAGGAGCCCCCATCTGGGTCAAGTTCGAGAGCCCAGGTAGCAGTACAGTTGGGACGAGGGATGATGCTTCCTACGCCCTCTTCTACAAATATAGTTTCGGGGGTTAACCTTTCCGCCTTGTCGAGCATCTAGGCTCTTCGGGCGGCGGAAGAGGAGCTAGCCGCCATTCAAGCATCTTTCCGCACGAGGGATGACCTTTCCGCCTTACCTGGGCTCTTCGGGAGCCCAGGTAGCAGTACAGTTGGGACGAGGGATGATGCTTCCTACGCCCTCTTCGGCGAATATAGTTTCGGGGGTTAACCTTTCCGCCTTGCCGAGCATCCAGGCTCTTCGGGCGGCGGAAGAGGAGCTAGCCGCCATTCAAGCATCTTTTCGTACGGAATTTGCTTCCTTGGTGGCGGGGGCGACAACTTCTGAGGCTACTCCTTCGGTACTATCTGCCACCCTCCCTTTGACGCCGTCCTCTACAGAGGTTTTGGATGAAGTGTCACGGGATGTGGTCGACAGTTTCCACCGCCACCTGAAGAGGAGGATCGAGGCAGATGTGGAAAGGGGGGCCCCCTTTACTCTGGCCCGTCAATGTGCCGGTGGCCAGATCAATATCCTTAGGAAACTCCCTGGTGGGGGGGAACTGGCCGCGCTTCTGGAGCCTAAGTTGTTAGAAGCTGATCGTCTCGTAGCCCAGTTTCGCATGCTGCAACAGGCTGATTTACCTGCGGTCATCAATCAAGAGCGCAACTTCCTCGTTACCGCGGTGGAAAAGGTGATGGCTGCCCGGGAATCGCTCAAGCCGGCTATATTGAAGGACCGCCAGGATTTGACTCGGTTGTATGATTAGTGGAGCCGTCGGACTGAAGATTGCGTGGCCCGGGAAGCGGCTGCCTCCCGTGGGGTAACCGACACCCGGGAACAAATCCTCGAGCTCCAAAGAAAGCTGGCCTTCTTGGAGTCCGAGCTGGAAGCTGCTTGTACTGAGAAAGGGATTGCCATCCAGGAGGCTAACAAGTTTAGCAGGGCTTCTGCCAATCTAGAACTTGCCCTGAAGAAAATAGAGAACGACTGGCAGGCGTATATATATTTGAATGATGCGGAGCAATTGTCCCAAGCGGCCGAGCGCCGAGCTAAACAGAGGCTTGAGGGAGGGACCGCCTTGGTGAGAGGCCGGCTTCTGGAGTTGTGTAATGCTGAGCTATAGTCGGCCTTTTCTTCTTATTTTGTTCCTATTTTCTTTTTGAGAGGGACGTGGTCCCAAAAGATGTAATGCTTTTTTCTTCCTTCAAATAAAGAGTACTTTCCATTCTACCCTTCATTCGTATTGCTTGTTGTACCTGTGATATTGTGGTGATGTTTTTCCCGCCTAGGGGACTTATTTGTGGACCTGTTACCCATGGTATACCTTGGTTTTAGGTACGGATAACAAATTTGGTTAGGATATCTGAAACAACCATGGCAAAGTGGTCATGAGTGCTCTTGGTATCGGGAAAAATAATGCCGTAGAGCGACTGGGCTCCCGGGGCATGATGAAATGGTGGGCTTATGCTAAGAAACTTAGCAGAGGATATTTGTGGGCCTATTATCCTTGGTGTTCCACGACTTTAGGATATGGATAATAGGATGAAGGAAAACCAATATAATTACTCAGAGGTTATGAGGACATGGCAAGTATGAGGGTTTTTGCTGTAGAATCTTCCTACTCAGAGGTAATAAGGACATGGTAGGAGTGGACTCAACGGATGATATTTGTGGTCAACAGAGGACATTTGTGGTCAACAGAGGATATTTATGGTCAACAGAGGACATTTGTGGTCAATAGAGGACATTTGTGGACCTATTATCCTTGGCGTATCCTGGTTCAGGGTACGGATAATAAGACGAGAGAGGACCAACATACTTACTCAGAGGTAATAAGGACATGGTAAGCATGAAGGTTTCTTCTACGGAGCCTTCCCACTCAGAGGTAATGAGGACATGGCAGGAGGGGGCTCAATGAAGGAGGGCACATAGAACGACTCAGAGGTAATGAGGACATGGAAGTTCTATGTAAGGGGGTGATTTGTTTTTGGCGGAAATGAAACGACTCAGAGGTAATGAGGATATGGCCGTTTTGGAAATTTGTGGATCGATTACCCTTTTTGTGCACTGGGAGTGCGGGTAGTAGATCATGAGGGAGGATCTCTTCCAGGAAGAAAGTTCAGAGGTATGATCATACATGACTTACTATCTAAAAGAGTGACCGGGATGTGAGTTCAGAGGCACCAGCAGGTACATGACTCGATATTGTAAAAGTGTGAGTTCAGTGGCACCAGCGGGTACATGATTCGATAATCTGAGATGTTGTGGATGTGAGTTCAGCGGCACGAGAGGGTACATGACTCAAAAAATCTGGAGAATAGTGAGTGTGAGTTCAACGGTACAAGCGGGTACATGACTCGATAATCTAGAGAATTGTGGGGTGAGTTCAGTAGTACCAGCGGGCACATGACTCGATGATCTGGAAAATTATGAAGGTGAGTTCAGCGGTACCAGCGGGTACGTGACTCGATAATCTGGAAAATGTTGTTTAGACAAAATATTTCTTCAGGAACTTGCCGTTGACGGGCAACATGAGCAAGTCTCCGTTTTGCTTGGCGAGGCGGTAAGCACCGTTGGAGAATACGGCCTCGATGATAAATGGACCTTCCCATTTTGGCTGAAACTTGTCGGCGGTCTTATGAGTCATGACCATCGGCCTCCGGACTGCCAGAACAAGATCGCCCACTTGGAATGTTCTGATTTTGACCTTCTTGTTGAAGGCTCCAGAGATGCGTGCTTGGTATAGCTCGATCCTTTGCTGAGCCAGGAGGAGCTTTTCATCTAAGGCCTCCAAATCTTGTAGTCGGCGTCGGTAGTTATCATCCGTCGTCAATTGATAAGTGAGGGCGACGCAGAGTGAGGGTATTTGAGTCTCTAATGGGAGAACTGCCTCACTCCCGTATACCAGGAAGAATGGTGTGTTCCCGGTAGCTGTTCGGACTGTAGTACGGTACGCCCATAAACATTCACCGAGCTTCTCGTTCCAGTCGCGTTTGTTGGAAGAGATAAACTTCTTGAGGAGTTTGATGATTGTTTTGTTGAATGCCTCTGCCAACCCGTTCGCTGCAGGGTTGTACAGTGTCGAAGCAATATTCTGGATGCGATATTTGTCGCAGAACCGATGAAAAGCGTGGCTTGCAAACTGTGGACCATTATCATGGATGATCCTCCGGGGCAGTCCAAAGCAATAGATGACGTGATGCTTGAGGAAGCTGATCATGTTCGAAGTTTTTACTTCTGCAAGCGGGACAACTTCTGCCCATTTGGAGAAATAATTCATGATTGCAAGTATGAAGCGATGTCCACGGGAGAAAGGTGGAGTAATCGGACCGATGATGTCCATCCCCTATGCTTCGAATGTTCAGGATGCCACTATCGGATGTAGAAATTCGGATGGTTGGTGGATGAAGTCCGCGTGGACTTGGCAGGCTTTGCACCTTCTAGCAAAGTCTATCGCATCTGCTACCATCGTGGTCCAGTAGTAGCCCATTCGGCGAAGACGGTCTTATAATTTAGGGCCAGGCTGATTGGCCCCACAGACACCGTCATGAGCTTCTCGTACAGCTTCTTTGGCTTCTACGTTTGACAGACACCGAAGCAATAATCCATCATAGGATCGACGATACAGAATTTTTGTCTCTGTATCGTAGAAGAATCTGAGAGAACGACGTCTGATAGAGGTGGCTTCCTTTGGGTTCTCGGGCAGGATGTCGTAGACGACGAAGTCAATGAATGGCTGTCTCCAATCCGGGGCATTGTCGATCGTCTGGGCAGAATAACTCGCTACGAATTGTACGTTGTTCTTGGGATAGACCAGTTCGTGGCCTATCACATCTACCGATTGATGAGTATGATTTGGCACTGCTAGGGAAGCGGCCAGACTTGCTAAGGCATCGGCTTCGATATTTCGAAGTCTGGGGACGTGTTCGATGAAGAACCCCTCGAACAAAGAGATGATGCCGATCGCTATTTGGTGATAAGGGATCATGTCTTCGTGGCGAACTTCGTATGAGCCCCGAATCTGATTGATGATTAACTGAGAATCGTCGTATGCTTCAAGGTATTCTACCCCCAGCTCCTTTGTAAGTTGGAGGCCAATGACCAGAGCGTTGTACTCGGCCACATTGTTAGAGCAGGATTCCGTGAGGGAATAAGCGCGGTTAATCACCAATCCGGAAGGGGAGACCAGCACCACCCCGACTCCGACGACGATGTTGCCCTTGGGTCCAGTTCTCGAAGCACCGTCGAAGAACATTCGCCATATATCATCGTGAGAGGTTGCATGCGAGTCGGCGACCTCATCTGGGATTTCTTCATATATTCTGGACGACTCCAAGCCCGGGTGGGCTGCCAAAAAGTCTGCCAAGGCCTGGCCTTTGACCGCCTTTTGTGGGACGAAGATCATATGATAGGGGGATAGCAATATTGCCCATGTACCGAGGCGAGAGCTGAGTGCCCCTAGTTTAGTCATGAGGACCCTGAGAGGGTTGACTCGTGAGATCACATGTATTGTTTGTCCGGTGACATAGTGCCGCATCTTCTGAATGGCGAACACCAGGGCAAGGCATTCCTTCTCCACAACGGTGTATCAGTGCTCTGGCCCAATTATCATTCGACTGAGGTAATATATGGCTTGTTCATGGCCTGCATCATTGTTTTGTGCTAGCAGGGCTCCGAGGGAATGCTCCATTGCTCGTACGTAGAGCAGGAATAGTTTTCCAGCAACCGGGGCCACCAGGACTGGAGGGTTTGACAAGTATTCTTTGATGCTGTCGAAGGCCCGTTGACCTTCTTCGTCCCATACGAACGAGATACCTTTCTTCATGAGGTGGGTGAATGGTCGGCATCGCCCGGAGAGGTTAGATATGAACCTCCTAATGTAAGCTAGTCTCCCTTGAAGGCCTCTGAGTTCGCAGAGATTTCTCGGGGGACCCATCTCCATGATTTCCTTGTCTTCTCATGGTCTACATGGATACCCTGGGCGGTGATGATGAAGCCCAAGAACTTCTCGCTGGATACGCCCAGGAAGGACTTCGTAGGGTTCATTTTCAAATTGTGCGCTCGCATCAGGTCGAATACCGTCCTCAGATCATGCAGATGGTCTCCCTTATAGCGACTCTTGACGGCGATGTCATCAACGTAGAACTCCACCGTCTTGCGTAAGTGGTCTCTGAAGATGATACTCATGGCTCTTTGATATGTGGCACCAGCATTCTTTAAACCGAAAGGCATGACTGTGTAGCAATACGTGACAATCGGTGTTCGGAATGATGTGTGCTTTTCGTCGTCAGGAGACATCTTGATTTGGTTGTACCCCGAGAAGCCATCCATGAATGACATACGTTCAAAGCCGCAGGTATTGTCAATCATGATGTCCGTGATAGGGAGGGGGAATTCATCTTTGGGGCATACTTCATTCAGATTGTGGAAGTCGATGCAGATTCGAATCTTTCCATTCTTCTTGAGGACTGGTACTATGTTGGCGACCCAGTCAGGATGTTGCTCCTCACGAATGAAGCCGCTGGCTATCAGTTTGTTGACTTCGGCCTCGATCGCATCCATAATGCCGGGGCGGAAGCGTCGCTGTTGTTGTTTGACTGGCTTTGCATCTGGCCGAATGTTGAGCTTATGAAGAGAAATATCGGGATTTAACCCCGGCATGTCTTCATAGCTCCAGGCAAACACATCAATATATTCTTTGACAAGTTCCAACAGTGATTCTCGCTCTTCGTCTGTTAAACTTTTACTGATGAAGATTGGTTTTGAAGAAGACTCGCTGCCGAGATCTACTTGCATGACCTCATCTTCGATAGGAGGTTCTCTCTGTTCGAACCACTTTTTCCATTGTGCATCCAACTGTTGGGCCCACGGCTCTAACTCAAGGATTTCAGGGATGTCTTCGTCTTCTTCATAAGCGTCGGCGAATGCCATGTTGACTGATCAGACTTGTCTGAATACATCTCCGATGCTGGTATCTGAGTCAGAAGTTGGTGATCCTGTTGAATGGGAATGCCAGTCATATTCTTCATCTGAGCTTTCAGGGGTCGTCGTAGGTGTTACATACCCTAATCCACATCGAGTCTTGCTATAGTAGTCCCGTGGTTTGCCTGCCGGGACCGGTGGCTTCAAAGATAATCGTCGTCCAGTACCGTAGTTCAAGCCTGGCGTTGTCTCCAGATCATACCCCTGTTTCTGCATGAGATATTTAGATTGGGGGCTATAAAGATATAGAGGTAGTCTCCCAGCATCTGATCCAAGGTCGACTTCTTCTATGGTGAAGGGATGCGGATCGTCCTTCCGGCCGAAGATGATTGGATGGTCCCCTCCCTCGATTATGCAGTAAGCGTCTTCTGCTGGAGTAAGCTGGATCATGGTATAGACATTTGTCACCCGTGTGTGTAGGTGAGTGCCTATACCGTGTTCCATAGCATACATTGTAGAAAGCTTATTAAGCTCGAGGTAGTTCAAAGATAGCCCTTTATTGATGAAGTAAGGTATCTTTTCTAGGGGGATTACATCATCTACGGAGGGAACATCAGTGTGGGCAGCCACATACTTGGCTAGCTCCGATTCCTCTTCGGCTACCCCCTGTGTAAATGAAGACTGAGAGGACGACCTGGGCAGCTTGATCGTCAGCGGTTCAGCTGATGGAGCAGAGCGCGGAGTTGTTGGCAGACTAGCGACCCCCAGTTTGGTACTCGATGTGGGGCGGGGAGTGGCTGGTTCACTAGAAGTGTCAGACCTTGCATCGGGGTGACGACCCTTTTTGGGAAGGCGTATCGTCAGTGGCTTGTCGGAGGGGTTAAGCTTCTCCGTTTGGGGATGACCGACTCTCGGCAGTCTGATTGTCAGTGGCCCCGTTGTGGGTCTTGGCACTTGGCCGAACCTTGGTAGCCGGATTATCATTTGTTCTTCTTGTGCTGAGAGGCTGATTGCGTCCTTACGCAGAGTGACAGTAAGGGGTGCGGACCTGCCTGGTTTGCGAGCTTGGAGGTGGATCGTCAGAGGTTCTTCTGATCCTGTGGCTGTCTCGGTATGAGCTTGCACATCTCCTTCACCAAGGTGCCTCTTCGACTTTTCGTATAAGCAGGAGTCTGAGTAGTAGGATTCGACCCCTTTGAAGGGATCGATATTAGCAAATTCCGTCCTCACGAAGCCGTGTTTGTCGACATATTTGAAGCACTAGTGCAGCGTGGAAGGCACGATCATATAATCGTGTATCCACGGGCGTCCCAAGAGAATGTTGTATGAAGTGTCTGCATCTATGACGTAGCAGGTGACCTCTGATTGGAGATCGCCAATTTGATACTTCAGACGAATCTTCCCAATTGGGTAGCTCCTGCCCGAATTGAAACCGCTGATGGCGGTGCTTGTAGGTATCAGGCGATGTATTGGGATGCGGAGATGATGTACCAGACCCTTCGGGATAATGCTTATGGAAGAACCAGGATCAATGTGCATCCGATCCACCTTTACGTCGCCGATGTATCCAGTATAGTATAGCGGGCGATCATGCAGGTTGGTTTTGATGAGCATGTCCTACGGAGTGAAGACAATGTTGGGCATGGCCCCCGTGCAGGCACTGTCTTGGAGATCTGCAGGCGGGTTTCCTCCCGTGAGCTTGACCTGAGCCACGTATGCAACGGCTTTTTGGAGTGCATCGCTCAAAGCCGCACGAACATCCTTGGAGAGTCTCAGGAGCTCGTATAATGACAACTTGGTCGGTGTGTTGGCCAATTGTGCCAAGATATCGAAGTTGTAGGGCTTCTCCAGCCCTTGTGCTGCCTCTTTTCGGAGGGATTTGTCAAAGCGAGTCTCCCTCGGCCTAGGCTTGTCGGTAGTCGGAGGCAGAGCCGGTCCTGGAGCATCAGTTGTAGTGGGTTGATGATCTTCAGCTGGATTGTCAACCACATGTTGGGATTGCACCCCAGACCGTGTGACGACGGCTGTAGCTTCTTCGATGTCTGCCGAGATTGTATGGCAGGTCCTGACTTTTCCACTTTTCTTCTTATAGGTAGAAGATGGAGTGGGCTGAGTCACTTCCGATACCAAGTCTGGATGGATCCACATGACCTCCCCCCGTGATGTGGTGAGGGGCACTAGACCAGCAGCCTGATCTCGGGAAGGTAGAAGATTAGCAATCTCCATTGTCACCAGAGGGATGGGGACCACACCGTCTTGAGTTTTTGTCGGAGGGAAGCTCCGAATTGTACTGACACCATATTGGCTGCCACCGTTACCTCTTCGAAATCGATGGCCAGTGCGTTCGAATCGATGAGATTTTGGATGTACCGTTTTAGTTGGTAGCAGTCGTGTGTGGCATGGTGGACGTAGCGATGATGATGGCAGTACTTTGGGTTCTCCATCTTTGCCGGCCGCGGTTCCCGTCTTGGTGGAGGAAGCTGAATTCTGTCTCCTTGTATGAGCATGTCCAAGATGGGCTTGACGTGACCGTCTTCGAAGGAGTATGTGACTTGCGGCCACTGTTTGTCGGCCGGCTTTGGCTCAGGTTTCTGTGCCGTGTCGTGTAGAAGCATAAAAAAGAAGAGAAAAATGATCCATGCGACCAAGGGGCCGCATGCGGCTCAGGAGTCCCATGCGGCTCAAACACATAGGCAGCTCGAGTGGACTCCATGCAGCCCGCAGAGGGAAGCCACGTGTCTTTTCAGAACGGCTGTACCCAGCGTCATTCAAACACAATTAATACTCTGACGGCTGACAGCTGACAGCTGACAGCCCTGACGTAAAGTAGTCATGATGACTGACACAAGAGCACTATCTTCCTAGGGAACTGGAGAAAATCTTCATAGCTTCGAGGCAAGTTTATGCGGCCAGACTAGACGAGTTCACGCGGCCAGTGCAGAGAAACCTATGCGGTTCAATCATGAAGGTCCCCTATGCGGCTCGGCCATGAAGAAATCCATGCGGCTCGGCCATGAAGACTCTCATACAGCTCGGCCATGAAGACCCCCATGCGACTCGGTCATGAACATATTCATGCGGCTCGGTCATGACAACCTTCATACGGTTCGAGTATAGAGACTATTCATGCGGCTCGGTCATAAAATCTTTCATGCGGCTCGGTCATAACGACCTTCATGCGGCCTAAATATGAACGCTCCTCATGCGGCTCAACAATGATGATAGGACACATGTCCTAAAGATAATCAAATTTTGGGTCAGATCCCAATGATTTGGGACACGTGGCAAGAGAATGAATTAAATTGATTCATTTAGATTTGCGAATATCAGCAAATCATCATAATGGGGATTTATTGCAATCAACATTAATTACTGACATGATTTGGCATAATCCTCATTAATGGCCCAGATCCTTCATGCTCAAGATTAATGGTCCAGATTGATCATTTACCAGGCCGTCGCCACTTTGAGGATGGGCAATCATTGTAAACCCTAATGATGCCTCCCCACTATTATAAATAGCAGGGTGCCATTCCCTTGCAAGAGAGATACGCACACACAGAGAGAGGCTCCCCCAATAATCAGAGAAGAAAATACACAGAGATCAATCCGGAGAGAGAGAGAGAAGCCAGAAGAGCAATACGAGGAGAGTAAGAAGAGCATTTCTTCGTCAACGCCAAGCATCTCGTCTCAGGAGCCAAGGCTACGTCCGATCGTCCAAGGAGTAAGGCAGAGCTGTCGTCGCTTTCCCGAGCCTCTACCGTCACCCCCCAGAATCAAAAATAAACAATTGTACTTAGATTGTTGTACCTAGGTTTTCGTCCCTAGGCTTTCTTTGTACCAGCGAGTTTGTAACGTGAAGTAAAAGTCCAGTCCTCCCATAAAACTGTTCCGCTCTTTTATATTTCATGGCAAACACGATGGCGACTCTGCTGGAGACAAACTTCTCCATGGCTGAGGAGTTGGTGACGTAGTCGGATGCAGCCAAGCTTGGCTCCACGCAACAGAAGATGGTTATCCGTTTGGACCAACAGGCGTTTGAAGAAATGCTCTCCGACAAGAGCGCTGGCCCGGTCCAGAAGCAAGCCCGCACGAAGAAGGCCCGCAAGGAGTGGAGACCCCGATCATTCGCTCCTACAGAAGCTCTTGCAGAGATACCGTCTGTTGCTCAAGACGGCGGGGAAAACTCTCCTGCGGCCCCACTTCAGACCATAGACAACTCTGTTGTCCCCAAGTTCGGCAGAAGAAAATACTATAATGCTGGACTTGTAGGGGCAAAGAGGAACTCTATGCGATCCGAGCCGCATAAGGGTGCTAGCCGCATGAAGAAAGCTCATGCGGCTACATCCGCCGGCCGCATGAAGAAAGCTCACATAACCACATCTGTCAGCCGCATAGCTTATGCGGCTACAGTTGCCAACCGCATGGATGAAACTTATGCGGTTACTGAAGTCAATCGCTTACAGAAAACCCATGCGGCCACAATTGCCAACCGCATGCGGCCAGCCTGCACGGTCGTGACTCCTAGTCGCACAAGAACAACTCATCCGACAGCTAAAGACAGCCGCATGCAGACAGCCTGTACGGTTTCCAATCCTAGCCGCATAGCGTCTGTTCTACGCTTCTCTCATTCAGTCTTCGACTGTCTCTCATGCGGTCCTGACCCTGATGGTTCTCCGGATGATAAGCCAGACTCTGTGGTATCCAACTTGGACTCTTCCTATTACGCACCCGTAAGTGCTAAAAGAAAGAAGTCTAGGGCAGCGCGGGCTCACCAAGCCCAGTCAGCTGCCCCAACCTCTGACTATCAGAGCGTCCCACTGATTATCACGCGGGCCTCTAATGGAAAGTTGTATAAAGCTACTCGTACCCTGTCCCCTGTGGCCAATGGACGGGATAGCCATCAAGCATCTCCCAATAACGAACGAAGGCAAGTATACGAGCTACCTTCGAATCAGGGAGCAGGCAGAAGGCCTACACACTCGCGTGCCCGGAATTCCTGAGCCAGCAAAACAAGTGACTTGCGTGAGGCCATCCTCCACAAACGCAAGGAAAGAGAAGATGCATCGGGGTACAAAGAGTCCTCCCACGGATGTCACTGCACCCAAGTCATTATCAACTGCTGCTGCAATAGCACGACGATGCAAGAAGACCGGCAGTCTGTCTTTCAAAGACTGCAACAGCCATCTTCAGAAGACGAGGCACTACCCGTCGTCTCCTGCAACTCTGCTCGGAAAGTCCTCGCTGATGGAAGGGAGAAGAAGACGAATGTTCACAGCCCGAAGATCTCAACCACTACGACTAAAAGACTGTCGTCTAAGCGGGTGCCCACCACCGAAGTTTTCTAAGGTACTCGTTCTAAGACGAAATCTGCTACAGTGGGAGATTCGTCGTCCATAAAGCAAGGGGTTGCTGGGGCTGGGGATAGTACCCCTCCGAGCCTCCACAGCAATTCGATGTTCCAAGAAGACGAGCCAGGGGAGACAACTCTTCCATCAGATACAGCAAACCTCGACGTCCCCGACGACATCCACAACTCCCAAGACGAGGTGAACTCGGAGGCTGGGGGTACTGTTCCTTCCGAGTCTGAATCAGAAGGGAACATACCCACATACCCCGATGACTTCTCACTACAGGGGTATGATTCGGAGGGCACTTCCTCCACCGCCCCGTCTATCTCTCCTCATGTGAAGACAGTATTCATGACAGACAGCAACCAAGGTAGTTCCAGTGATCGCCAGCGCATCGACAGTCTCGAAGCCATATTGCTTGCTTTGGTCAAGTCTGTAGACGAGATTAAAGCGGCCCTTCCAACTCTGCAAGGAGGGACGCCTGGCCAAACAAGCGCGGGTCCCACGGTCAATGCGGACTTGAATTCGGAGGCACCAAACCCGGGCAACAATCCCCCGGAAACAACGGCCTCCACCGCCGTGGATGAAGCACGCGAAGCGAGAAGAGAGGTCCAGGAGCTCCGAGCCATGTTCTATGCTCGAGAAAACTCTCAAGACCTCAGAATACGGCAACAATACCCTGCTGCATGGAGGGATGTTCCATTCCAACCAAGATATAAGCCGTTCAATATCAATCCTTATGATGGCAAGACCTCAGCAAGTCGGTACATCACTTACTTCGAGGTCACCACCGACCATCTGCCCCATGACGATGCCATTCTCACACGATTATTCATCGGGGCATTGGAAGGAGTCGCCTTCGACTGGTATCGCAACCTGCCGGACAACTGCATCTACTCCTTCGCCGGCTCCAAGTGCATGTTCTTGGAGAGATTCTACGAAGTAGGGCAGGACATCACCATGTCCACCCTCATGGACGTCGTCCAAGGGGAGAAAGAGCTGACAAAGAACTACATCGAGCAGTTCCGCCAAACCGCCATGAAGTTACCCTCTGGAAATCCAGATTCCTCCTTGACTAAAATTTGCCAAAAGAGACTCCTCCCAACAATCAGTCTCTGGATGGGCGAAAGTCAATTCAAGGACTGGAAGACGTTCATCATCAGCACCACAAGCGCCAAAGAACGATTGAAAAAGGCTCGCCAGCTGGGATTGCACATCTCGGACGGAGAGAACAAGGACAAGCGTCCTAACACCAATAATGACAATGGGGGTAGTCCTTCCAACAATCGGGATGGCAGGGGCAAGCAGGCTACGGTGGCCGACACGACACAGAAACCTGAGCCAAAGCTGGCAGACAAATAATGGCCGCAAATTACTTACTCCTTCGAAGACGGTCACGTCAAGCCCATCTTGGACATGCTCATACAAGGAGACAGAATCCAGCTTCCTCCGCCAAGACGGGAACCGCAGCCGGCAGAGATGGAGAACCCAAAGTACTGCCATTATCATCGCTACGTCCATCATGCTACACACGACTGCTACCAGATGAAACGGTACATCCAAAACCTCATCGATTCGAACGCTTTGGCCATCGATTTCGAAGAGGTAATGGTGGCAGCCAATATGGTGTCAGTACAATTCGGCAGCTTCCCTCCGACAGAAACTCAAGACGGTGTGGTCCCCATCCCTCTGGCGACAATGGAGATTGCTAATCTTCCACCTCCCCGAGATCAGGCTGCTGGTCTAGTACCTCTCACCACATCACGAGAAAAGGTCATGTGGATCCATCCAGACTTGGTATCAGAAGTGACTCGGCCCACACCATCTTCCACCTACAAGAAGAAAAGTAGAAAAGTTATGACCTGCCACACGATCTCGGCAGACATCGAGGAAGCTACAGCCATCGTCACACGGTCTGGGGCGCAATCCCAACCTGTGGTTGACAATCCAGCTGAAAATCATCAACCCACTACAACTGATGCTCCGGGACCGGCTCAGCCTTCGACGACCGACAAGCCTAGGCCGAGGGAGACTCGCTTCGACAAATTCCTCTGAAAAAAGGCAGCCCAAGGGCTGGAGAGGCCCTACAACTTTGACATATTAGCGCAATTGGCTAACACACCCGCCAAGTTGTCACTGTACGAACTCCTAAGGCTCTCCAAGGACGTTCGTATTGCATTGAGTGAAGCACTCTAAAATGCCGATGCCTATCTGGCTCAATCCAACCTCACCGGGGAGGACTCACCTGTGGATCTCCAGGATAGTGCCTGCACTGGCGTAATGCCAAATATCGTCTTCACTCCGCAAGATATGATCATCAAAACTAATCTGCACGATCGCCCACTATACTATACTGGATACATCGGCGACGTAAAGGTGGATCGGATGCACATTGATCCTGGCTCTTCCATAAGCATTATTCCGAAGGGTCTGCTACATTATTTTTGCATCCCAATGCATCGCCTGACGCCTACAAGCACCGCCATCAGTGGTTTCAATTCGGGCAGGAGCTACCCTATTGGAAAGATTCGTCTGAAGTGTCAAATTGGCGACCTCCAATCCGAAGTTACCTGCTACGTCATAGATGAAGACACTTCTTACAACATCCTCTTGGGGCGTCCGTGGATACACGATTATATGATCGTGCCTTCCACACTGCACTAGTGCTTCAAATATGTCGACAAATACGGCTTCGTGAGGACAGAATTTGCTGATATTGATCCCTTCAAAGGGGTCGAATCTTACTACTCAGACTCCTGCCTGTACGAAAAATCGAAGAAGCATCTTGGTGAAGGAGATGTACAAGCTAGTACCGAGACAGCCACAGGATCAGAAGAGCCTCTGACGATCCACCTCCAAGCTCGCAAACCGGGCAGGTCTGTACCCCTTACCGCCACTCTGCGTAAGGACGCAATCAGCCTCTCGGCACAAGAAGAGCAGATGATAATCCGGCTGCCAAGGTCTGGCCAAGTGCCAAGATCCATAACGGGGCCACTAACAATCAGACTGCCGAGAGTCGGTCAGTCCCAAACGGAGAAGCTCAATCCCTCCGACAAGCCACTGACGATACGCCTTCCCAAGAAGGGTCGTCACCCCGATGCGAGGTCTGACACTGCTAGCGAACCAGCCACTCCTCGCCCCACATCGAGTACCAAACTAGGGGTCGCTAGTCTGTCAACAACTCCACGCTCAGCTCCATCAACTGAACCGCTGACGATCAAACTCCCCAGGTCGTCCTCTCAGTCCTTATTCACACAGGGAATGGCCGAAGAGGAACCGAAGCTAGCCAAGTATATGGCTGCCCACACTAATGTTCCCTCCGCAGATGATGTAATTCCCCTAAAAAAGATACCTTACTTCATCAATAAAGGGCTATCTTTGAACTACCTCGACCTTAATAAGCTTTGTACAATGTACGCTATGGAACACAGTATAGGCACTCACCTACGCACACAGGTGACAAATGTCTACACCACAATCCAGCTTACTCCAGCAGAAGACGCTTACCGAATAGTCGAGGGAGGGGACCATCCAATCATCTTCGGCCGGAAGGACGATCCGCATCCCTTCACCATAGAAGAAGTCGACCTTGGATCGGATGCCAGGAGACTACCTCTGTATCTTTATAGCCCCCAATCTAAATACCTCATGCAGAAACAGGGGTATGATCTGGAAACGACACCGGGTTTGAACTACGGTACTGGACGATGATTACCTTTGAAGCCCCCGATCCCGGCTGGCAAACCACGGGACTACTATAGCAAGACTCGATGTGGATTAGGGTATGTAACACCCACGACGACCCCTGAAAGTTCAGATGAAGAATGTGACTGGCATTCACATTCGACCGGATCACCAACTTCTGACTCTGATACCAGCATCGGAGATGTATTCAGACAAGTCTTGTCAGTCAACATGGCATTCACCGACGCTTATGAAGAAGACGAAGACATCCTCGAACTTCTTGAGCTAGAACCATGGGCACAACAGCTAGATGAACAATGGGATAAGCGTTTCGAGCAAAGAGAACCTTCCACTGAAGATGAGGTCATACAAGTTAATCTTGGTGATAAAGCCTCTCCAAAACCAATCTCCATCAGCCAGAGCCTGACAGATGAAGAGCGAGAGTCACTGCTCCAACTCGTCAAGTAGTATATCGATGTGTTCGCCTGGAGCTATGAAGATATGCCAGGATTGGACCCCGAGATAGCACTCCACAAACTCAATATTCGTTCGGATGCAAAACCTGTCAAGCAATAGCAACAACGATTTTGCCCCGATGTCATGAATGCTATTGAAGCCGAGGTCAACAAACTGATAGCCAGCGGCTTCATTCGCGAAGAGCAGGATCCATATTAGATAGCCAACATCGTACCAGTTCTTAAGAAGAACGGAAAGATCCGAATATGTATTGACTTCCGAAATCTGAATGAGACATGCCCTAAAGATGAATTCCCTCTCCCTATCACGGATATTATGATCGACAATACCTGCGGCTTAGAACGTATGTCCTTCATGGATGGCTTCTCAGGATACAACCAAATCAAGATGTTCCCTGACGACGGGAAGCACACATCATTCCGAACACCGATTGGTACATATTGCTACACTGTTATGCCTTTTGGCTTAAGGAATGCTGGAGCTACTTACCAGAGAGCTATGAGCGTCATCTTTAGAGACCACTTGCGCAAGACAGTAGAATGCTACGTCGACGATATCGCCGTCAAAAGCCGTTCGAAGGAAGATCATCTGCAAGATCTCAGGACAGTGTTCGATCTAATGCGAGCACACAACTTAAAGATGAACCCTACGAAATCATTCTTGGGTGTCTCCAGCAGAAAATTCCTGGGCTTCGTCATCACTTCTCAGGGCATTCACATCGACCCTGAGAAAACAAAGGCAATCATGGAGATGGGTCCCCCGAGAAATCTCTGCGAACTCCGTGGCCTCCAAGGCAGGCTAGCTTACATCAGGAGATTTATCTCTAATCTCTCCGGACGATGTCAACCATTCACCCATCTCATGAAGAAGGGAGTCTCTTTCGTATGGGATGAGGAATGCCAGCGCGCTTTCGACAGCATCAAAGAATATTTGTCGAACCCTCCAGTCCTGGTAGCTCCTATTGCTGGAAAGCCATTCCTGCTCTATGTGCGAGCTATGGAACATTCTCTTGGTGCTCTGTTAGCACAGAACAATGATGCGGGCCACGAACAATCTATATACTACCTCAGTCGGAAGATGATTGGACCAGAATACCGATACACGGCCGTAGAGAAGGAATGCCTTGCTCTCGTATTCGCCATCCAGAAGACGCGACACTACGTCACGGGACAAACCATCCACGTGATATCGCGTATCAACCCCCTCAGGGTCCTCATGACCAAACCTGGGACACTCAGCTCTCGCCTTGCTACCTGGGCGATATTACTATCACCATATCATATGATCTTCGTCCCGCAAAAGGCTGTTAAAGGCCAGGCTCTGGCAGACTTTCTAGCAGCCCATCCAGGTTCGGAGACGACTAGGGTATATGAAGAGATACCGGACGAGGTCACCAGTTCAAATGCAGTCTCCTATGATACCATCTGGCGAATGTTCTTCGACGGTGCCTCGATAACTGGACCCAAAGGCAATATCATCGCTGGAGTTGGAGTGGTGCTGATTTCTCCCTCCGGCTTGGTGATCAATCGGGCCTATTCACTCACAGAGCCCTGTTCAAATAATATGGTCGAGTACAATGCCTTGGTCATTGGCCTCCGACTTGCAAAGAAGCTGGGGGTAGAGTATCTTGAAGCATACGGCGATTCATAGTTAATCGTCAATCAGATTCGGGGGTCGTACGAGGTCCGCCACGAAGACATGATCCCGTATCATCGAATAGCAATCGACATTATCTCATCTCTGGGAGGATTCTTCATAGAACATGTTTCCAGACTCCAGAACATTGAGGCTGATGCCCTAGCTGGTTTGGCCGTTTCCCTAGCTGTGCCAAATTACGCTCGTCATCAGGTCGACATAATAGGCCGTGAACTGGTCTGTCCTAAGGACAACGTTCGATGCATGGAAAGCTACTCCGCCCTTTCAGTCGACGAAGCACCAGACTGGAGACAACTGTTCATCGACTTCGTAGTATACGATATCCTGCCAGAGAATCCGAAGGAAGCTACTTCTATCAGAAGACGTTCTCTCAAATTTTTCTACGATACGGAGACAAAAATGCTGTATCGCCGATCCTATGATGGGTTGCTGCTTCGGTGTCTATCAAATACAGAAGCCAAGGAAGCCTTGCGCGAGGCCCATGATGGTGTTTGCAGAGCCCATCAACTTGGCCCGAAACTGCAAGACCGCCTTCGCCGAATGGGCTATTACTGGCCTACGATGGTTGCAGACGCAATAGATTATGCACGAAAGTGCAGAGCCTGCCAAATCTACGCCGACTTCATCCACCAGCCATCTGAATTCTTGCATCTGACTGTGGCCTCCTGGCCATTCGAAGCATGGGGTATGGACATCGTTGGCCCAATTACCCCGCCTTCGTCCAGAGGACACCGATTTATACTCGCAATCACCGATTACTTCTCCAAATGGACGGAAGCCATCCCATTGGCAGAGGTGAAAACTTCAAACGTGATCAGCTTTCTTAAGCATTATGTCATCTACCGCTTTGGATTGCCCCGAAGGATCATTCACGACAATGGGCCACAGTTCGCAAGCCACGCATTTTATCGGTTCTGCGACAAGCACCGAATTCAGAATATTGTTTCGACACCCTACAATCCAGCAGCCAACGGGTTAGCAGAAGTATTCAACAAAACCATAATCAAGCTACTCAAGAAATTCGTGTCCTCTAACAAGCACGACTAAAACGAGAAGCTCGGCGAATGCTTATGGGCGTATCGCACCACAGTTCGAACAGCCACCGGGAATATACCATTTTCCCTGGTATACTGGAGTGAGACAGTCCTCCCATTAGAGCCTAAGATCCCCTCACTCCGCGTTGCCCTCACACATCAGTTGACGACAGACGAAAACCACCATCGCCGACTATAGGAATTGGAGGCCCTAGACGAGAAACGTCTGTTAGCTCAACAGCGAATCGAACTATATCAGGCCAGAATCTTCGGAGCTTTCAACAAGAAGGTCAAGGTCAGAACATTCCAAGTAGGCGATCTCGTTCTGGCGGTTCGGAGGCTGATGGTTATGACGCATAAAACCGTCGGTAAATTCCAACCAAAATGGGAAGGCCCGTTCATCATCGAAGCTGTATTCTCCAACGATGCTTACCGCCTCGCCAAGCAAAATGGAGACTTGCTCATGTTGCCCATCAACGGCAAGTTCCTGAAGAAGTATTATGTCTGAAACAAAATCCTCGAGACATCTCAGAGTGTCGAGTTATGTACCTCCCCGTACCTCTGAACTTACATTCTGGTTCCATACATAGAGTCACGTACCCGCTGGTACCTCTGAACTCATTCCCACATCTTTCATACATAGAGTCATGTATCCGCTCGTACCGCTGAACTCACCCTCATAGTTCTCCGAATTTTCGAGTCACGTACCCTCTGGTACCGCTGAACTCATTTTTCAACATTCTAGATTATCGAGTCATGTGCCCGCTGGTGCCACTGAACTCACGCTTTCACAATATCGAGTCATGCACCCGACGGTGCCTCTGAACTCACATCCCGGTCACTCTTTCAAATAAGAAAGTCATGTATGATCATACCTCTGAACTTTCTTCCTGGAGGAGATCCTCCCCCATGATCCAATACCCGTACTTCCAGTGCACAAAAAAGGGTAAGCGATCCACAAATTCCCAAAACGGCCATGTCCTCGTTACCTCTGAGTCGTTTCACTTCCGCCAAAAAACAAATCACACCCTACATAAAACTTCCATGTCCTCATTACCTCTGAGTCATTTTATGTACCCCCTCTTCATTGAGCCCACTCCTGCCATGTCCTCATTACCTCTGCGTGGGAAGGCTCCATAGAAGAAACCTTCATACTTGCCATGTCCTCATTACCTCTGAGTAAGTATGTCGGTTTCCTTTCAACCTATTATCTGTACCCACAACCGGAGTACGACAAGGATAATAGGTCCAGAAATGTCCTCTGTTGACCACAAATATCCTCTATTGACCACAAATGTCCTCTGTTGACCACAAATGTCCTCTGTTGACCATAAATGTCCTCTGATGACCACAAATGTCCTCAGTCGACCACAGATGCTGTACTGGGTCTCCAGTACACGCCCATCCCTTTCCTATCATGCCTGGGAGCCCAGTTGCTCCCTGACATTCTCTCGAATACCAAAAACTTCTATAGCTGTCTTATCGCGAAGTTGTTCTAGGTATTCCTCTCCAAAACTTGTTACTCGTACCTAAAACCAAGATACGCCCAGGATAACAGGTCCACAAATAATCCCCCAGTAGGTCCAATTCCACAAACACCACAAGTACAAGAAAGAGAAGATGAGTTGAAACATGCTCATTTATTCAAAATTCAAAGTACTACATCATCTGGGATCATATCTCTTGACAAAAAAAAAGAAGAGAAGAAAACAGTGAAAGAAAACAGAAAACTGATCACTGCTCTAGGGCATATAACGCCGTGAGACGGTCCGTCAGCAAGGCAACCGACCGCTCAAACCTCTGTTTAGCTCGACGCTCCGCCTCTTGGGTCAGTACTGCCGCATCCTCCAGATGAGCGTGAGCTTGCCAGTTGTCCTCGAATCTCTTGAAAGCCCGCTCCAGGTTAATAGAAGATCGGGAAACCTTCTCGACCTTCCGAACGATTGTCTCATGTTTCGTATGAGCAGCCTTCAGCTCCGACTCTAGGAAGGCCAATTCCCTCTGAAGTGTGAGAATCCGCTCCTTCGTGTCAGCTATTCCACGAGAAGCAGTCTCTTCCCGATCCCTATAAGCTTGACTTCGACGACCCAGCCTGTCGTACGAAGCGAAAAGCTCGTCAAGGTCCCCCTTCACAACTGGCCCGGCAGTGTTTCGAGCGAGCTTTATCCTATCCCGAGCGGCAATAAGGAAGCCCCGCTCCCGTTCAATCGCAGCAGGCAAGTCAGTCTGCCGTAACACCAGCAATCGGGTCACGAGCTGATCAGCCTCTGCCAACTTGGGATCCAGGAGCGCAGCCAACCCCACCCCGCCAGGAAGAGCCTTCAAAGTTTCAATCTGACCCCGAACGCACCGCAGGGACAGAGAAAAAGAGATCCCCCGTTCTACGACAGCATCGACGCCCCTCTTTAAATGGCGATAGAAGCTGTCGACCACATCCTGCGATACCTCATCCAGAGCCTCCGAAGAAGCCGGCATCAATGGGAGTGTAGCTGGCAACACTGAAGAAGACGTAACAGAATCTGCCGCTCATGCCATAAGGGAAACAAACTTCGTGCGGAAGGACGCATGAACAGCGGCCAACTCCTCTTCAGCAGCCCGCAGAACTTGATTGCTCGGCAGGGCCGAGAAGTTAATCTCCGAAGCCGTACAAGCAGCAGAGGATGAGACGGCGACCATCGCTCCCGAAACAAGCTCCACTCCCATCTGCCCGGAGCTGGCGGGAGGCCCCTCCACATGAGTCGGTGAAGGAGAGAAAACGCTCCTTTCCTCCAGATCGCAGTAGGCCGAGCCTTCCCCAAGAACATCCGCTGTGGGAAGTAAAGGGTCAGGACCTGTAGGGCCAAGACAACCATGAATCGATTTGACTTGGAGGATATGTTGATAGAGCAAATAAGCCCCCTCACTAGTCAATATTTGGCTTATCTTACCAGCGGAAGAGTGTGGAGGCTGAGGTTCGCCTACAACCACCACAGCCTCTTTACCAGCAGCCTCTGAATCGAATATAATAGGCTCCCCCGCCCCAGCATCCTCGGCAGGGGATGCGACGAGATCGGCGTCGCCTTGCTGAAATTCAACAATCTCGAAGACAGGCCCGAGGAAATCTTCGTCACCCCGGGCCGGGGCCTCAGCAACTTGGGAGTCCTCAGCCGCCGCTGAGAGAGCCCCCACAGAAAGGACCGCGGCACACATGCCGCTGAGAGAGCCCCCACAGAAAGGACCGCTATATCGATATATCCGTATAAAGGTATGCATCTTGGGTTACCTACTATTTATACAAGGATATTCATATTTAAAACTCATGACATTAGACTTCCAGTGTTCTGGCTATAGCAGTTGTTGTATGATACAATATCCTGCAAGCCACATACACCTATATTGCCATCACTATCCTATACCCTATATTGTATGTACATATATTACTACTATTATTGCCTACCATTTAAAATTTATGAATTTACTTCACAGGTTACTCATTCCTAGCTATTGATGTTTCTTATGTTGTAGGCATCTCTTACAGTACACAAGCAGGGCTACTCATTTCTATCCTATTCAAGTCTTGCAACAGGAATTGTAATTCCTTCTATTGCCTTTTTGTCATAGTACCCGATGGTTATATCCCTTTCTCATATATCCATAATCATATCTATTATTTTCGGATGACTCACTATCCTATAATTGGTTAGGTTTTACAGAAAACCTATACTAGTCATTGTCCTTCGATGATTCTACCCCTAAATGGTCCCCCTCTCTGTACATTAATATGTGCACTTGTGGGTGCACATACCCTTGTGGAACTGATACCTTTTGCTGTCAAGTACTACCTATGCTGCTACAATTCTAATTGTCTAACTATACTCCTACTCTATCAACTAGACACTAACATCCTATACCCCCAAACTGTATCTATTGTATTAACCACTATAACTTCTTCCTGTTGTATACACCCGACTTTTCTTCTTTTCTGATTTGATACATGCCTGCATTTACCTGTGATCCCAGAGTTGTGCATATGTGTTTATACTTCCCTATACATAGAACGACTTGTACCTATCTAGAGACTGCCACCTGGAGCCTAACACCTACTTGTTACTACAGCTACTTTGCTGTACTAATTCCCTTCTTGCACACGAGTAGGTACCCTTTAACCTAATACTTCTATCAGGCTTATTTGCATACTGTTTGCTGCAATAGTATGTTGCTGATATAACTACTACTTTAGTAGCTTATGCTACTGACCCTGTAGTTCTGATACTTCCTCCTATTAGACAAGAATTTATACTCCCTGTACACTAAACAGATATTTGGAAGGCTACCTATACTCATGTACACAAGATTTGTTTGCCCTCTATGTTATCAGCCTAATTTCAGGTAGTTTGTTGACACCTAACTGCCCACAGTTGGTCATTGGTACTCAGTACAGTTACATGTAGCAATTTAAATTATTTATAACTATCAAAACCTAATTGTACACAGTCGCTACCTACCAAATCTTGTTACTATCCTACGTTAACTGATCATAAGCAAAATCCTCTTAGCTATCGGAGGATTCAAATTACCTATGTTTGGAGCACCTATCCCTAATTGGGTTTAGACATTACCTTAACTTCTTACATGAAACTTGTACTGATACTTAGATGGCTACCTATGTGAAGATTACCCTGCTGTCCTTTAGTTTGCATTGCAAATTTCTTTCTCTTTGTTCGTTGCATATGATGCATGTTTCTTTAATAATTCGTGTAGGGCCTAAAAATCAAGTTGTGCCATGAATCTACTACCCAGTAATCAAATTGTGCCCCAAAAATCAAGCTATGCCACTGTTTTTTAAGCTCAGAGATCAAGCTGCGCCACTGATCAGGTTGCACCTGATATCCGAATGCGTCCAGCCTTATTGCGCCAAAATCGACGTGGCATCTGACATTTAATAGCCATTATTACCTGACAATACTGACAACTGACACCACAGTGAACGAGAAAAATCTTTTCAAATCCCGTGAATTGTGCTGCTCGAGGGAGTTGGTTGACAGCTGTCCTGTACACTTTGTAAGTTGCGCCTAGGTGCAATCTGAATGACTTCTGCTCAAAAGCTACCATGTGTCTAGGTGCGGCTCAATTAGGTGCAGTTAACCGAAGCTCGCACAACCTGATAAAGTCAAGACAATTTTTATTTATAAAATAGGATGACGTGGTGCACATGCCACTAATCTCTCAAGACGTGTCTACTATCCTGTACACGACCATGCGCATCTCAATCACATGATGCCACGCGTCTAAATACAGTTAGTACACGACTTATAATCGAATGAAAGTTGGTGCAATCCAGTATGGCGCAATCCAGCTTCGCGTACATCAGAATAACTGCTAAAATAGTTATTTCCTGAACTCTATAAATAGAGTTTCCAATCATTGTGAAATTATCAGATACATACGCACAGAGATCAAAAACTCTTGTAAAATTCTTGCTGTATTCTCCAGAGGCTACAGTCTTCAAGTTCACATAGTCCAAGGGATAAAGTGATCATCTTCTGATCAGATTCCTACAGTTGTACTTTCCGAGAAATTATTGTACTTTGTACTATTCTTTCACAAGTTTGGAATAAACTTTTTGTTTTTGCAAACAAAATGGCGACTCTGCTGGAGACGACGTTCTCCTTCGACGAGAAGGTGATAACTCAATGTGACACTATGTCGATCGACAAGACGCAAAAGACTCTGGTTGTTCAAGTCAACCAGACAGCCTACGAGAATATGATCAACGCCAAGAGCAACAAGCGCATTGTGGCTATCGCCAAAAAAAGGACTGTGTGGACTCCTAAATCTCCCGCAGTTGGTATTGCCCAGGTGCAACTTGAGTGCTCAGTGGCCAAGGCGCAATCCGCCTCAGTGGCTCCGGCACAGCCTGCTTGTGCTGCCAGGCTACAATCCACTCTTTCTGCTGCCCGCGTGCAGTCTACTACCCATGTTGCTGCCAAGGCACCACCAGTAGCCTATATTACTAGGGTGCAACCAGTGGCCCGTAGGACTATGGCGCAACCCAAGCAATCAGTAACTCAGGTGCAGTCTGCTGCTTTGGCGCAACCCAAGGGAACTAGTCCTTTGGCTATTCCCTCTTCTAATTCTCAAGTTCTGAACTTAGAGAATCAATGTTCTAGTGCCAATACTAGACAAAACAAAGGGAATAGTCCTTTGACACTTCCTCAATTGGCGCAATCCGTGCCTAAAATGGTCTCATAATAGAATAAAGGAGAACGCTTCTTAGCTAACCCTCTACAAAATAAAGGAAAGCACCCTTTGGTCTTTTTTTAAACTTCTATGGTCTATGACTCAGAGGAAGACACATCAGATTCTATTCCTTTAAACAGAGGTCTTCAGATCTCTGATATCGGAAAGAATACTGATCAAAGAGGTATCTTGCCTACCCCTATGGGGTCTGGTCAAAACCTTCCCACCTTGTAAATTTCAAGATCTAAGCAAAAAAAATTAAGCGTATCACAAACAGAGACACATGGAGCAGAATTTTCTGATTTACGTGCTTATCTCAAGAGGTGTCAACCAGTATCAACTTTGGTGAAACGTAAAAACCCTATGCCAAAGGCCAATCTATACCAGAAGCCAAAGTTTGAAAAGAATGACCTAACCACTTATGCTAATGAGTTGAGTACATCTTTGTATACTCAGGGAACAAAACATCTGAAGAATAGGAGACATGTTCCTAACATCATTAAGGAATATGTTCCTCTAATTTTTTCTTATCCTGTAGTTGTAACTGATCTCCGGCAACGTCTTACACAAAGACGAAAGATTACAAGGATGTCTCCCTCACCCCCAAATCACGCTTCAGATCGCCATTGCCTTCATGAAGTCGTTATCAACTGTTGTTGCCAATCGGCTCGACGATCTGTCTTCGATCGTCTGAACTATGCTCCAACTCCTGAACGTATAATAGAAGACAAAGAAGAGCTATTATATGCTTCTGTCAACATGACTTCTCAAGGCACTGAGGATGGAAAACGTCCAAGACGTAATGCATCACGTAATCCCAGTCAGCAATACTTAGATCGGATTCATGCATCTAGTGAAGGTGTCTTTCAATACACTAGATCGAGAAATTGACATTTGAACCAAGGTGTCTTTAATCAAGAATATCTCCCCATCACTCATGTAGGAGAGGACTCTTTTTCAGAGTTTGATGCAGATAGTAAAAGTTCTGAACAGACTATCTTATCAATAGTAGCAAGAGAAGTGGCAGCATATACCATTATGGAATATCAAGATGCCTCTACTTCAACTAGTCAAGAGCAACGAATTATTGTACTAGAGGACAAATTGAAGACCATGGCAGAAATGGTTGCTAGCATGCACACTATAATCGTGGCTCAACATATAGTACCACCGATTGTAAACCCTGCTATAAATCCTGAGCTTATAGCATCTTCTGTACCTGTTAGTCTATGGGTACCACCTTCTCAAGTTGCCTCTGTGCCAATTCAAGCTGATCCCAGTCAGTCTGGTGCTGGGGTGGTAATTACCATGCTGTTCCTCCTTCTAATACTTCTATCCAACCCATCAATTCCTAAACATCAGGGGATGCTAATGAAGCTGTAAAACTATTACGCACTCAGTTTGAGGCCTTCAAGCAGAAGGATGGCCTACAAAGACTAGGTATAAAGCAACCGTATCCTACAGAATGGAAGGAAGTTTCATTTCTTCCTAAATACAAGCTTTCCACCATTATATTGTTTGATGGCAGTACCTCTCCAAGTCAGTACATCAATCATTTTGAGGTGATGACTGATCAATTACAGCTAAATGATGCTCTCCATACCAGAGTATTCGTCGGTTGTTTAGCCGGCGCAGTATATGACTGGTATCGTATCTTGCCTGATGGCTGCATAACTTCTTTTGTTGGTTTCAAGCAAATGTTCTTGGAACAGTTTTATGAAGGAGTCAACGATATGACAATGTCTGCCCTCATTAAGATTAAACAGAGGCACAATAAATCCACGAAAAGTTTTATTGAAAGATTCCGTCGAGAGGCACTCAAAATGCCGTTAGGAACTCCATCTGTTGTAACAATAGACACTTGCAAATCAAACTTGTTGCCTTTTATCAGTATATGGACAGGATCTACACAATTCCAGGATTGGCCTTCTTTTATTGTAAATGCAAAAGCGGCGGAGGTTAGTACCGAAAAGTTTAAACAGTTAGGAGTTCAGATGACTCATCCTAACCAAGACGAACATTCTACACCCGGGGGTAATAATCGCTAGAATAACTGTAAAAGTAAAGAAATACTGGCCATCAATCTCAAGGGCAAAGAGTCTTTGGCTGTCAACGTCGCTCAGACATCGCCCACTCCATCAACACCACCACAGAAGACAACTCGTCCAAAGGAAGAGTATTCTTTCGATGAAGGTGATACTCTGAGCATCTTCGATTGCTTGATCAAAAGCAATAAACTTCAACTTCCAGAGGCAAAACGGCCAGAAAAAGTAGGTAAAACCGATCACCCTAAATATTATATTTATCACAGATTTATAGGGCATCCCACCAGAGCATGTTATCTGATCAAGGATAAAATCCAGGAGTTGGTCAATTCTGGAGCAATTACTCTTCAGCAGGACGACAAAACGGTAACCGCTAATGTGGTTTCTCTACATTTCGGTAATTTTCCACCACAACTTGTACAAGATGGTGTTGTCCCCATTCCAAGGACTACTCTTGAAGATCGTGAATCTTCTACCTCCTCAAAATGAAGGTCTTGTTCCACTATCGACTGACAGAGGAGAGATCATATAGATTCATCCAGATTTGGTAGCAGAGTTTGAAACGCCTTCCTCTTCTAAGCAAAAGAAGCACACTAAATCTAAGAACTGCAACATGGTATCCTTTGAACCAGTAACAGAAGAAGAAATTCTAATGGGCACTAGATCTGGAAAAACCTATCTTCGGGAATATCCCAAAAATTAAGAGAATCCTGCTCCATCTCCTGATGCTCTTCCTACATCATCTTCTCCTGCTGAGAATATACCATCTACATTTCTGCCTGCGGTTGAACCATCTCCTCCTAAACCAACATCAGCAGATAAGGGGAAGCAACCTGTTTGCTTTGACAAAGTACTGAAGAAGTCCTCATCTCTTGGACTTGAAAAGCCTTACAATTTTGACATATTGGCTCAATTGGCCAATACTCCAGCAAGATTTTCAATCTTTGAACTCTTACGTCTCTCAAAAGAAACTCGAGAGACGTTAAGTGAAGCATTGATGTAGGCTGACGCTTATCTTACTCTTCTCAAGAAGCCTGAAAAGGAGCCAGTCAGTTGTGAGCATTGTCATAGTGTATTTGAACTAATGCCCAATATTACTTTTACACAAGATGATATGTTATTAGAAGATAATCGTCATGATCGTCCTCTCTATTTCACGGAGTATGTAGATACTATGAAAGTCGATCGCATTCTGATTGACCCCGGGTCTGCACTTAGCATCA
Organism: Iris pallida; assembly: GCA_029216955.1. Lineage (NCBI taxonomy): Eukaryota > Viridiplantae > Streptophyta > Magnoliopsida > Asparagales > Iridaceae > Iris > Iris pallida. The sequence goes on along the minus strand of JANAVB010044620.1, from coordinate 10,793,852 downwards.
TGCCGAAGTCTTTACTGGATGTTTTGAAAATCCCAGTACATAACCTCTCTACAACTATCACTACCATCTTAGGATTCAATCAAGGAAGAAGTGAACCTTTGGGAAAGATACGCCTAAAACTTCAAATTGGCATTCTTCGTACAAAGGTAACTTTCTATGTTATCGACAATCAGGGCTCATACAACGCTTTGTTGGAAAGGCCATTCCTCCATGAACACAATATTGTACCTTCTACTCTCCATCAATATTTCAAATATGTGGATGGTAATGGAGAAGTCCAAAAAGAGGTTGCAGATCTGAATCCTTTCAAAGGGGTTGAAGCATACTGTAACGATTCTCGCATGTACAAGGTGTTTGCCATTAAAATCTTTTTATTATAATTTCAATTACAAACAGAACAGTGTTACAATGTAGGACTTAGATGTAGTCCTAAGAGAACACTTTTGTTTATCTGGGTCCCTGTGTCGATGGAGCGAGTGGTAATGCGTTGACTCCGTTGACGATCTGATGACAGTTCTCGGTTCTCTGAAGATCTGGGTTGCTCTGGGTGCTGGAGCTTACGAAGAGGAATAAGACGTTGAGTGTCTGTATCTGCCTCTCTCACTGTGTATGTAGGCCTCTGTCCGTAGGTGTGCCTCTGTGTGTCTCCCCGTGTGTCTCTCTATGTGTGTAAGAAGGAAATGATCCCCCTATTTATAGCTTGCAGGCTGGCTGCTCATGCGCGCATATATAGGATACGCCTGTACATGGGGACGCCACGTGGTTGAAGCTGCGGGAGGCGCATGGATGATGCACCATCATTTGTGGGTTGAATCCTTCATGCTACTTTTGTGGTCTGGCATGTAGCAGGGGAGAGGATCCTTCTGTTGCTGAGATCTTGGGTGATTAGCACCCCTTTATTGGCTGAATTGAGTCAAAGAACACGTAGCGCACGTCCATGGCTCAAAAATCTCAGATTTGGTGGAGAATAATCTGATAGGATGTGCCTGGGATCGGACGCATGAGAAGACTTTGGCTCACAACCTTCAGGAGTCATGAACCAGTCTGGGCGCACAGCTTTTGAGGCGCACGCGAGTCTTCAGGCGCATGGCCGCTGAGGCGTATACGAGTGGTTGGTCGGCCACGTGGGTCGTAGCCGTAGGAGGAAAGTAATGATGATGCTGATGTCAGCGACGCTTCTTCTTCTGAAAAAGCTACTAACTGTCCAGTCCTTGGGGGATGTGCTGCCAACTCTGTCACTTGAGCATCAATTGCTTGATGGGTGACGAACCAAAATGGGCACATGGGTCCATATTGATTAGGACGTATGGGTTTGTGCTCTGTTGGACGCATCCATACGGGGCACTTTAGAACCGATGGACGCGTCTGCACGATGCACGGTGTCTGACCGGTGCATCCTTTTGCATAACGTGCTTTTATTGGTCCGACTTTGTGTTCTTTAAGTGCTTTAAATAGCCATTTTGACTTGGCTGAATTCGAAGCATCAGGTTCATCACCATAAATGCAAATTCATTGTACGGGATTCGGAGAGCCCGCCACTTGGCACATGGGTTTGATTTGCCCGGCCAATAAATAGTGGCAAGAAGAGAGTTTGTCTCTCGTTCTCTCACGTCTTCCCGAATGAACTTGTTTGCTCGAGCACATTCTGTTGACGAGATGCTCCCGAGGGTGAAGATGCGACGTATTGTCTTCATTCATGCACTCGTGAAGGTGACTGTTACATCCAAAAGTCAGGGTCGAGAGCTTCTGAGGCAGGTGAAAGGTGCCTGTTGCATCCAAAGATCGGGATGCTCGAGCCCTGTGTCCGTTATACTGGAAGAGACGTAGATCGGAATTACGGTGCTCTCATCTTTCTTGGGCTTTGGAGAGCTCTTCCTCCTGTAAGGGTGGGTGTTGCCCATTCTGGTTGTGTTGAAAGCTGCTCCTTTAGCCTCGAAGGAGAGCTCTTTCTCCCGCTAGGGTGGGGTTGATCGCCCACCCAGGTTCTGCTCAATAAATGCTTCATTAGTCGAAGCATTTGATCGGGTCAAAGTAAGGCGTATATGCAGAGACTTCATAATGCGCATAACTGAGACGCTGAAGAGACACGCCTGACTGAGACGCTGAAGTGATACCCTGCCTGATGATGCGCCTGGTGGGGGGCGCATGGCAGTTTGCTGCGTCTGGCTGTAGTCTTAGGATGTTCTTTTTGTAGAAATTCTTCTATGTAAAGCCTTTCCTTTAGACATGTAATAGATTTTTATATGAAATAAAAATCTTCTTTTGATTGTCTATACTTTTGCTGTCTTGCTGTGCCAAGTACTTCGTTTGAGCTTCCCGGTGCATGTTCTTTGAGTGCATAGGAATTCTGGCACATAGATGCGCCCTGAAATTCTATGCTTCTACAAGACCCCCTTCAAAGTTTTTAAAACTTTTTGTCAAGTTTTGGAATACTTTGAATAAGAAGCATGGTGGTGTCTTCAACGGATCCGCCGTCTATCAGAATACCTCCTGCAACTCCTGCCATGACGCCTCAAGTGCTGGCTGATGCAGACGAGTACGTTCAATTTGTTGTTGAATCAGTGTACAAGATACTGCAGAAGGGCATATCAACGGTGCTGAATGCAAATAGGAGTTTTACAACGACGAAAGCCATGGCGCTCTCTTCCATTGGTTTGATACGTTTGTACCGTGGCCACAATCACATGGTTATAATTCTGGAGGAGTCGGTGGTTGAGCTCGACCAGCATCTTTCTGAACTGCAGAGTATCCAGCGGAATGACTTTTCCGTTCTGATAGAAGAAGACCAGAAGAAGTTGATTGGTGAGGTCGAGTCATCTTATCAGGACACGGTGGCCATCTGGGACGGCGAGGTGGACGCTGCTGAGGCTGCAGCAGAGAGACTATCTCAATCCACACAGGAGCAGGTGGAGCTGTGGGCCATATTGGAGGCAAGTATAACGGAGGTTACTGCCAAGATTTGCCTCCTAGAAGACCAGAGGGCCCAACTTATGTTAGATCTTGAGCAGGCCCAGGCTGAGCACATCTCGTCCAAGAAGGAAGAGGCAGTTGTTACTCGCCATATTCTTTCTCTGACTCACTAACGGCAGGAGTTGGACACCAAGCACGAGAACGATACTGCTCCCGAGGCTGTGGAGATGATGCGGCAGGAAGCTGAACGCCGGGTCCTGGCGACTACAGAGACTCGGGCTGCAGACTTGAGGCATCGGATCGAAGAGCTGTCCGCCAATCCCAATAATGCCTAGGGATTTGTAGTCTTCTTCTTTTTTTTGTTATATGCTGGGGATGTAATCATTTACTTTTTAGCTAAAAAATAAAGAATTTTGTGGCATGTTCATCTTTTTTTGTCATTAACTTGTGATTTGTGTGGACCTATTATCTTTTGTGCACCTTGGTTGTTAGGTACAGATAATAAGTTTGAGAGAACCGACATGTTTGCTCAGAGGTAATATGGACGTGGCAAATATGGGGTTCGAATGATGGAATCTTCCTACTCATAGGTGTTATGGACGTGGTAGGAATGACTCTGGGAAGATACGCGAAACTACTCGGAGGTAATATGGACATGGAAGTTCTACGATCAATGTACGGCAACGCAGGGGTTGTCTGTACTGGATGTTTACTCAGAGGTAATGTGGACGTGGTAAACATGATGGGCAGCATAGTCTTACGGTGCGTAAGATTCTGCTTTGTAGGGTGTAGAGGAGCAACTCAGAGGTAATGTGGACGTGGTTGTCCTTCTACTGGAGATAGAATGCAATGGAGCAACTGGGTTCCAAAAGTATAGGATTTTTGTGAAAGGGAGGTGTATGTGAGCTCTGATGATCAGGTCCACTGATTCCCTTGCTAGGTAGAGGTGGAAGTACATATCTGAAAGATGTCAAGAGTAGTACTTCTTTAGGAACATGTCGTTGATGGGCATCATGAACAAGTTCCCGTTTGATCGGGGGAGGCGGTAAGCACCGCTTGAGTATACCGTCTCTATGATGAAAGGTTCCTCCCATTTGGGTTCGAACTTTCATGGTGTTTTGTGAGTCAACACCATCTGCCTTCTGACTGCCAGAACCAGGTCGTCTACTTGGAAAGTCCTCTGCTTGACCTTCTTGTTGAAAGCCTGTGATATACGGGCTTGATAGAATTCGATGCGCTGTTGAGCTAGGAGACGTTTTTTGTCAAGTGCCTCCAATTCTCACAGACGGCGACATTGATTTTCTTCTGTTAGTTGATTTGTGATCGCGACGCGGAGTGAGGGTATCTGGATCTCGAGAGGCAGTACCGCTTCGCTCCCGTAGACTAAGGAGAATGTGGTGTTGCCCGTCGGAGTCTGTACCATTGTACGGTAGGCCCAAAGGCATTCGTCGAGCTTTTTGTCCCAGTCGTGTTTGTTAGAAGACGCGACTTTTTTGAGTAGCCTGACGATAGTCTTGTTAAAAGCCTCGGTCAATCCGTTTGCTGCCGGATTGTAGGCGGTTGATGCCACGTTCTGAATGCGGTTCTTGTCGCAGAATCTGCTGAAAACATGGCTGATAAACTGAGGACCATTATCATGGATAATCCTCCGAGGTACCCTACAACGGTAGATGACATAATGCTTGATAAAGCTGATCACCCTAGAGCTTTTCACTTCCGCCAGTGGAACTGTTTATGCCCATTTGGAGAAGTAGTCAGTGATAGCTAGGATGAAGCGGCGTCCCCTCGATGAAGGAGGGGTGATAGGTCCCACGATGTCCATGCCCCAAGCTTCAAAGGGCCAGGAGGCGACCGTAGGATGTAGTGGTTTCGACGGTGTATGGATGAAGTCGGCGTGGAGCTGGCACGTATGGCACTTTTTAGCATAGTCGACGGCGTCGGCTGCCATGGTCGGCCAATAGTAACCCATACGTCGCAGTCGATCCTGCAACTTAGGCCCAGGTTGATGAGCCCCGCAAGTTCCGTCATGAGCTTCTCGAAGGGCTTCGGCTGCTTCTTCGTTGGATAGGCATCAAAGGAGAAGTCTATCATAGGAGCGTCGGTACAGCATTTTAGTAGCTGTATCGTAATAGAATCAAAAGAAACGCCTCCTGACTGAGACGGCTTCTTTCGGGTCTTCTGGGAGAATTCCGTAGACAGCGAAGTCGATGAACGGGAACCTCCAGTCTCGGACATTAACACCGGCACTGGTTGACATGGCATGGGCCATTTGTGAGCATAGGTTGTTTTTGGGACAGACCAAGTCTCGACCAACTACCGTGACGTAGTGTTGAGTCCCGAGCGGTGCTGTCAATAAGGCTGCGAGGCCAGCCAGAGCGTCAGCCTCCAGGTTTTGTAACCGAGGTACGTGTTCTATGAAGAACTTGGTGAAGGTTGAAATAATATTCAATGCAACTTCATGGTAAGGAACCAGATCTTCATGGCAAACTTCATATTGCCCTCTAAACTGGTTAACGATGAGTTTTGAGTCATCGTAGGCTTCCAGATGATCTACCCCCAGCTGTTGTGCCAGCTGGAGTCCCATGATGAGAGCATTGTACTCGACAAAATTATTGGAGCACGGCTTCAAAGGGGAGTAAGCACGCTGGATGACCAGCTGATCGGGTGAGACCAAGACTACCCCCACTCCTGCGATGATTTGGTATTTGGGGCCTGTTCTTGAAGCGCCATCGAAAAACATCCGCCAGACGGAGCTTTCTTTGGTGACGTTTGATTCTTGGACCTCATCCGGGATGTCTTCATAGAGTCTGGAGGACTCTGGGATGGGGTGCGCAGCTAAAAAAGTCGGCCAGAGCTTGACCCTTGACGGCTTTTTGTAGAACGAACACCATGTTGTACGGTGTCAACAGGATCGCCCATGTAGCTAGTCGGGAGTTCAATGATCATTGCTTCGTCATGAGAACCCTGAGCGGATTGACTCGGGAGATGACATGAATTGTCTGGCCCGAGACATAATAGTGAGTCTTCTGGATGGCGAACACCAAAGCCAAACACTCCTTTTCAACGGGGTTGTACCGGTGCTCGGCCCCGATCAGTATCCTACTTAGGTAGTTGATAGCTTGCTCGTAGCTTGCATCGCTGTTCTAAGCCAGCAGAGCACCGAAAGAATGATCCATGGTACGGATATAGAGGAGAAATGGTTTGCCTGCGACGGGTGCCACCAGGACTGGCGGGCTCGTCAAGTAAGCCTTGATATCATCGAAAGCTTTCTGGCATTCTTCTGTCCAGACGTAGGAGACCCTCTTCTTCATGAGCTGGGTGAAGGGTTGACATTTTTCAGAAAGATTTGCTATAAACCTTCGGATGTATGCAAGACGCCCCTGCAGGCCTCGAATTTCTCGGCGGTTCTTCGGAGGGTCCATGTCAAGGATGGCCTTGGTCTTCTCGGGATCGACATGAATGCCTTTCGTCGGGATAATGAAGCCCAAGAATTTTCCGCTAGAAACCCCAAGGAAGGATTTAGCAGGGTTCATCTTGAGTTGATGCGCTCGCATGAGATCGAAGACTGTCTTTAGGTCTTGTAGGTGATCACCTTTAAGACGACTCTTAACAGCGATATCATTAACATAGCATTCGACTATTTTACAAAGATGTTGACGGAAGATGGTACTCATAGCTCGTTGGAATGTAGCACCAACGTTCTTCAAGCCGAAGGGCATCACTGTGTAGCAGAAAACCCCTTTTGGCATCCTGAATGATGTGTGCTTTGTGTCATCGGGGAACATTTTGATCTGGTTGTAGCCCAAATATCCGTCCATGAAAGATATGCGTTCGAAGCCACATGTATTATCGATCATTATGTCGGTGATCGAAAGCGGAAATTCATCTTTCAGGCAAGCAGCATTGAGATCTCTGAAGTCGATGCAGACCCGTATCTTCCTAATATTTTTGGTGACAGGGACGACGTTGGCCACCCAATCCGAGTGTTGTTCTTCATGGATAAACTCGCTGGTCAGGAGTTTGTCTACCTCCTGATCGATAGCGTTCATGATGTCAGGACAAAAGCGTCGCTGTTGTTACTTTATAGGCTTGGCATCAGGTAAGATGTTAAGCCTATGTATCGCGATCTGGGGATCAAGTCCGGGCATATCTTCGTAGCTCCAGACGAAGACGTCGATATATTCTTTAGCCAGTTGGATTAAAGATTCCCGGTCTGGTCCCTTTAGACTCTTGCTGATAAAGATAGGTTTGGAAAAAGATCCATCCCCCAGGTCGATCTGCTCGTCTTCGTCTTCGGTAGGGGTTTGCGTAATTCAAAACGAGACTCCCACTGCGCTCCTAGGCATTGAACCCAAGGTTCTTCCTCGAAGAATTCTGGTGTTTGGTCTTCACCTTCATTTTCTTGAGATTATGCAGATGCCATGTTGACTGATAGCACCTTCTTGAAGACTGAGCCGATACTAGTATCAGAATCCCAGGTTGATGCTTCGGACGAATGAGAATGTTCTACTTCTTCTGCCTCTAAACTCTCTGGAGTTGCCGGTGGCATGACATAGCCCACCCCCCGTCGAGTTCGATGATAGTAGTCCTGCGACTTTCCTTTAGGTGTTGGAAGCCGGAGAGGAAGATGTCGACCCTTGCCGTAGTTCAGGCCTTTGTTGCTTTTTAGGTCTTAATCCATCTTTTGGATGAGGTACTTTGCCTTGTCCGTGTACCGATAGACTTATATTCTGCCGGTATCTGGTTCTTGCTCGAGTGGCGGAAGGTCTTGATGACGCTCGACTTTGCCAAAGACGATGGATTCTTCATCTCGATTCCGCGGCGGGACTACGAAACAGGCCCCTTGGGACGGGACTACTCGATTTACATGATTGACGGTCATTATTTGTGTTTGCAACGACCATAGAGCGTTATCTAATGTAGACAAAACACGAGATTTTGTCCCGCATGATTACATTGTCTAGAGAGGGTGCATCTACATCAGCAGATATGTACTCCCCTAGCTCTTCATCTGTGAGTACTGGGGTAGGTTCGGGAGAGTCCACCGCAGCTTTGACCTTGGGGTCCGAGAGGACTATGTGGGCCTACTCCGGCAGCTTGGATGAGACGGATGATTACGGAGGCTTGCCTTTAAGACGCACCTTCAGAGGTGCCTCAACTGCGCCTTCAGTGATTGGTGCCTTCCCCTGTAGTTTTGCCACAAGGGGAGCCAATATTTGAGGCGGCTTTCTCTTGAGTCGTATCTTCAAGGGAGCTTCAGTAGGTGTTCTACCTGGAGAAGTTGGTGCTTTTCCAGGTAGCTTGATGGTCATGGGAGGCAGCGTCTGAGACGGTTTCCCTTTGAGTCAAATTTTCAAAGGAGTATCGAAAATCACCTCTGGCTCCATGTCCTGCTCTGCTGCCGTTTATGCTTCATCGTCAGCATCATTGGCTTCTCCTTCGTCGGGCGACTTGTACAGGATAGAATCAGTGAAGTAGGCTTCGACCCCCTTGAAAGGGTCAATGTTCACAAACTTTGTCCGGATGATGTCATTGGTGGACACATACTTCATACATTGGTGGAGTATAGATGGCACCACCATGTACTCATGCAGCTACGGACGACCCAGTAGGAGGTTGTAGTTGACGTCGGCGACCATGACATAGCAAGTCACCTCGGTTCGGAGGTTACCGATATGACATTTCAGCCATATTTTACCCAGTGGTTCACTTTTGCTAGCATTAAAACCGCTGATTGTAGTGTTGGAAGGCGCCAGACGGTACATTAGGATCCCCAGTGTTGAGAGCAGCGTCTTCGGGATGATGCTGAGGGAAGATCCTGGATCGATCTGAATCTGCTTCACCTTGACAGAATCGACATACCCTGTATAATACAGTGGCCTGTTGTGTCGGTTGTGCTTGAGCAGCATGTCTTGTTGGGTGAAGGTTATGTTGGGGATAACTTCATCCGTATAATGGCAGTATGCACGTGTGGTCGGGATATCCTCGGGCTGCTTGACCTGACTGATGAAGGATTCAACATCCTTCAAGGCTTCACAGAGAGCTTCACGAGTGTCTTTGGAAAGACGAAGAAGCTCAAACAGAGATAGGCGGGCAGGAGTACTGGCCAGTTGCGCCAGTATATCGAAGTTGTGGGGCTTGGCTAGCCCCGAAGCATTCTTCTTTCGTAAAGGCTTGTCGAAACGGGCCTCTATATGCTTCTGTTTATTGGCTGCGAAAGGCCTGGATGGGCCTTCTTCCTGGGCAGCAGGGACAGTGCAAGAAGGCACCACCTCGACGGTAGCTTCGTCAGGTTGGGCGTTCTGATGTGAACGCGTCTGTACATGAAGTGCCTCTTCCGCAGAGGAATAGACCATGCGGCAAGACTTGATCTTCCTGCCCTTGGTTTTGGAGGTAGAGTGTACCCCGGTTGAGTAACCTCGGAGATGAGATCGAGGTGAACCCATAAGATCTCTCCCCGAGATGTGGTGAGTGGGATGAGTCCACTCACGTTGTCACGAGTAGGTGGTAGATTAACCACCTCCATTGTCGCCTTTGGGATGGGGACGATGCCATCTTTTGTTGTGGTTGACGGCAAGGTACCAAATTGGAGTGACACCAGGTTGGCCGAGACTGTTTTTTCCTCGTAGTCGACGGAGATGACATCCGTATTGATCATGCGCTGGATGTAGTTCTTGAGGCTGTAGCAGTCCTTAGTTGGATGTCCAACAAACCGATGGTAGTGACAGTACCTCGGATTGTCCACTCTCCCAACCTCGTCAGTACGCTTTGGGTCCGGTAGCTTGATCTTGTCACCCTAGTTCAATATCTCAAAGAGTTACAGGGTGTCTTCATCGTTGAAAGAATAAACCTCCTTTGGCCTTGGTACAAGTGGAGGCTTCTGAGTAGGTGCTGATGCACCTTTGGAGGCATTGTGTAATGCCCGTGGTTCGTATTACGTATCTCGGTATACATGTACGTACTTTGACCCATATTGTATGTCGCCCTGCTTAATTTATTTTGGCATTTCATTGATTGGTATTTGCTTTACATGCTTTCTTAAATAGTTAGCTTGCATGCATTATTAAATTGATTGGCTTTGCATGCTTTCTTAAATGGTTAGCCTTGCATGCACGTATATAAATCATGGTTGGCAATTGACTAATGTGGCCGCGTGGCCATGCATGATATTCATTTTAAAATTGGCTTGCCGTATATGCCTGCAATAGTTTCTTTTGGCCGCATAGCCTTTATTGTATCTGTTTGGCCGCATGGCCCCCTTTAATTTAATATTAGCCGCATGGCCCCTTTCACTTGCATGGCTTATTATATACATGTAATCATTGCTTCACGTGGATCATTAATTAAATGGTTCACGTGAACTTTTCTTTCTTGCTGCATTGATTTTTGGGTCCCACTTGGCTAGAATATATATAATTTAGGCCACAAGGCCTCTGTACTTGAGTGGCCACGTGCCCTTTTCTTTTTACTTGAATGTAAGTTTACATTTAATGAGGGTCCCACTATCTTTTGTCTTATTTGCTTGCATGCATTCTTGGCCGCATGACCCCTTCAGTTATTTTTTGGCCGCATGAGCTTTGGTTGGCCGCATGGGACCCCACCCACTCTTGGCCGCATGGAGTCTACTTTGATTGTTTATTATTTTATTTGCTTATCCACTTTGATTGTTTTAATATTTTATTGCTTGAATTGTGGTCGGAATTTCTTCCCACTCCCAACATGAAAGTTGTAAATCTTTTCCTTGGCTTCAAGGATATGTCATTTAATTATTTTATTGCAAGTTCTCTCATCTTAATATGGAGCTTATAATCACAGTGTACATTTTCTATTCTGGCCTGAATTGTGATAACCCACTTAATAGCTTGTTATTTCTTTAATAATGAATTGCTTAACACGATAGTGACCCGTTGTGATGCACTCCAGATTGGTAACAAGATGAATAATAATGACTTGATAGTGGCCCGACGTGGTACACTCCTGACAGTAAACCTGACATGATATTTCTCGAAATGCTGTTGCGATGGCTAACCTGACATGACAAGTATAAATGGATAACCTGGACACCTTGGACCATTGTGCTTGTACAAATAAACCCGTCTTGTCTTGCATCATGTCTAGGACAGGGACCCCTGAGTACCATAGTCAGGGGTACCTACGGTAAATTGACTAAGGCTAATAACTAAAATAATCCAGTAGTCATAAAGAGATTTCCCAGCTGCATGCAATCCCGTTATCTGAGCGCCCCACTTGGGATCTGTAGCCTGTCGACGAGTAGGGCACATTTTCAGCACACTGTCATCTGTTGCACCCATATTGTACTAATATTCGACCTGGATAACCTGGATGGTCTGCAGGGCTTGTGGCTGTGGAACAATCTCACTGCATCTTGCTAGTAACTAAGGCTTGTGATAACCCTAGTTAGTTAAGTATCAAACCGTACTTATTGCTTGGCCGTGATTGTTGGATGAGGAATAATCAGTCTAGTCTTGTCTTGATCCTGTACAAGATTGTGACATGACCTGTTTTCTTATTTTATCTTGCCGATAAATGGTGGAAGAAACCAAGTTCTGTTCAGACGAAGGGTTACAACCCCGGTCCTTGTTTGGGTTACGAGTTGTAACCTGGTTATCTGAATAGTCCCATGGTTATCTCATCGTATATCACCTGTCATATTTTTTCTTAATTATTGTCTTTTACTATTTAATTATATTCTTGTGCTAATTGCTGGTTTTAGTTCCTAAGTGAAGCCTCCTTTGTGGTACTTCCTCTTTCTGGGGTCTGACCCAGCTGGTTTTGTATGGCCAGATACCGGAGCAACTCCAGAGGATCTACCGATTTTCCAGCCAGATGGTGACCACTAGATGGAACCCTGGCAACGAGTGGGTTATTTTTGGCACTCCCACACTATTGTAAAATTATTCTTTTGAGGTGTTTAGCCGCCGAACAAGTGTTAGCTCGTGTATATTTTTATTTACTGTCTGCCTACGGGCTGTAACATGATTGGCAACCTAGGGTTGATCATGTATGACGAAACTCTTGCTAGTCCTCACATTTATTAACGACTAGCTTTATGATCAGCTGAATATGTAATGTTTGGGACGCCTTACTATTGTATATTTGGTGATCTAACATCTTGTGACATTTACTTACTTGCTTGTGATTGAGACACTAGGCTTGTTATTGACCATAGGAGACTGATGGCTTGTAGATAAACCCTCATATATCTAGACAGCCGTGACCGTATAGTGGAGTGGATCCCATTTTATTATACGTAGCTGGCTATGTCTGCCCCCGCTCTCCAGTGTTCTTGTTCTGGGGCGTGACATGGTTTAAGTGGTAGCCCATGCAGGTCTTGTAAATCAAGATATGTGAGGGTTTACCGAATAGATGTCTCAATCAGTACTCGCCCTTGATCTCTGCTCGTATCTTCTGAATTCCTATAATCTTGACCTGAACACATGCTTGTATCATTGATCTGTCCTGGTCCTTCCTTATTGTTTTCCTATGTCGTCTTCTTCAGCGGTATTGTTCCTGGACCTGCCGATTAGCAAGACGGAGCACCTCCTGTGGACCAGCCGTAACCTGGAGATCAAGTCCAGCATTCCGGAGTAGCCTCCAGAGTCGTACCTACCGGAGAAGAACCATCCGTTCAGCTCGTCTAGCCTGCAGAGCCTGATGATGGTACTTTGGTGGGTCTCATCGGGTCACTATTAGCCTCTCAGGATCGACGAGGAGATGCCTTGCACCAGGCGGTGGCAGATGCTTTGACCAGAGGAGGTCATCAGGGGAATAGCGCGGCCAACAGTTTCAAGCGCCTGAACCCTCCATTCTTCGATAGCAGCGAAGATGCTATCACTGCTGATGCGTGGTTTCAGGACACAGAGGTGATATTGGAGGCAACGAAGACCCCGAAAGAAGAGAAGGTGGCCGTAGTGCGCCTGCAGTTATTGGATCTTGCCCGCAGCTGGTGGACGGCGCAGGCCGTTGGATTGGTGGCGCCTATTGCTTGGACAGTATTCCGAGAGAGGTTCCGGACCAAGTACTTCGATGCGGCGGCCTCAGTGACGTCGGTCACGTCCCCTCAGCAATAGAAGCAGAAGTAGTCTTCCACAATGGGCTGCACTCATTGTAGGAAGCCAGGACACGTTGTTTTGGAGTGTCGCAGAGTACAAGGATTATGTCTGGCTTGTGGAGCACCGGACCACAAGATAGGATCCTGTCCGAATAGGGCCAGTTTATCATCGGCCCAGACTAGTCCCTCGATAAGGGGACCAGCACCGGCACCAGTGTAGCAGCAGCAGCAGTACCAGCCCCCGAGGCCATTGCCGCCTCAGGCTCAAGTATTCCAGCAGCAGAGACCCCAGCAGTATGCCCTGGTCCAATCTCAGATTCAGAACCGGCAGAGAGGTTCCTAGCAGGATATCTTCCCTCTCCATCGTACCTTCAACTTTCTTGCTTGCATGATTGATTGTTTGATTGATTGCTTAGTATAGCTTGTCATTGCAATCTCTAACCTCTTGATTAAATTTTGAGGACGGAATTCTTTTAAGGTGGGTAGAGTTGTAATGCCCGTGGTTCATATTACGTATCTTGGTATACGTGTACGTACTTTGACCCGTATTGCATGTCTCCCTGCTTAATTTATTTTGGTATTTCATTGATTGGTTCATCTTGGTTCGGTTCAGCTTGTTGGCTTGGTTCGATTTTGTTAGAAAACCACTCCCACCTACCACCACCCTCTTCATTAAATATCCCACCAAACATTTCTCTCTCCACATTAACTTTCTTCTTCCCTACCATTATTTCTCCACCAACCTGAGAGAGTTGAGAGCTTAGGCAAGTGCATCTTGCTTCATGGAGGAAGCCCATTTTTATTGTTCCACTGTCTTTCTCATGTGTTTCTAACCCACTTTAGTACTTAGCATTTTTCATTTCCATGGTTAATTTCTTGTTGATCTAGTTTTGTGGTATTTTCGGTTTTCATGAATCTTGATCTATCAAACTTGTATATTTTTGCTAGTTGATGGTTCCATGTTGTAGAGAATTTTATTTTACCCAAATTTGACCCTTGGAAGTCTGGATTTGGACTCAGCTAGTAGTTTGGTGGAGTTGGGATGCCATGGTATTTTTCCATGAACATCTCCTCTGTTGGAGTGCCTTCATTTTAGAGAGGGCCGCATAAATATGCATGGCCGCATGAGCATACATAACATTTATTGCATAGCAGCACTTGTATTATTTTACTAGCTGCTAGCACAGCATAATTAGCTAGCCGCATGTAGTGTTATTGTATTTGAGCCGCATGCATACATTAATGTGCTGGCAGCATTTAATTCTGGCCGCATGTACTGCTTACATCCTTGGCCGCATGAAACAATTCAATGGCCATATGAAACCATTCAATGGCAGCACACATAGTTAGCTTGCATGCATTATTAAATGATTGGCTTTGCATGCTTTCTTAAATAGTTAGCTTGCATGCATTATTAAATTGATTGGCTTTGCATGCTTTCTTAAATGGTTAGCCTTGCATGCACGTATGTAAATCATGGTTGGCAATTGACTAATGTGGTCGCATGGCCATGCAAGATATTCATTTTAAAATTGGCTTGCCGTATATGCCTGCAATAGTTTCTTTTGGCCGCATGGCCTTTATTGTATCTGTTTGGCCGTATGGCCCCCTTTAATTTAATATTGGCCGCATGGCCCCCTTTCACTTGCATGGCTTATTATATACATGTAATCATTGCTTCACGTGGATCATTAATTAAATGGTTCACGTGAACTTTCCTTCCTTGCTGCATTGATTTTTGGGTCCCACTTGGCTAGAATATATATAATTTAGGCCACAAGGCCTCTGTACTTGAGTGGCCACGTGCCCTTTTCTTTTTGCTTGAATGTAAGTTTGCATTTAATGAGGGTCCCACTATCTTTTGTCTTATTTGCTTGCATGCATTCTTGGCCGCATGACCCCTTCAGTTATTTTTTGGCCGCATGAGCTTTGGTTGGCCGCATGGGACCCCACCCACTCTTGGCCGCATGGAATCCACTTTGATTGTTTATTATTTTATTTGCTTATCCACTTTGATTGTTTTAATATTTTATTGCTTGAATTGTTGTCAGAATTTTTTTCCACTCCCAACATGAAAGTTGTAAATCTTTTCCTTAGCTTCAAGGATATGTCATTTAATTATTTTATTGCAAGTTCTCTCATCTTAATATGGAGCTTATAATCACAGTGTACATTTTTTATTCTGGCCTGAATTACGATGACCCACTTAATAGCTTGTTATTTCTTTAATAATGAATTGCTTAACACGATAGTGACCCGTTGTGATGTACTCTAGATTGGTAACAAGATGAATAATAATGACTTGATAGTGGCCCGACGTGGCGCACTCCTGACAGTGAACCTGACATGATATTTCTCGAAATGCTGTTGCGACAGCTAACCTGACATGACAAGTATAAATGGATAACCTGGACACCTTGGACGATTGTGCTTGTACAAATAAACCCGTCTTGTCTTACATCATGTCTAGGACAGGGACCCCTGAGTACCACGGTCAGGGGTACCTACGGTAAATTGACTAAGGCTAATAACTAGAATAATCCAGTAGTCATGAAGAGATTTCCCAGCTACAGGCAATCCCGCTATCTGGGCGCCCCACTTGGGATCTGTAGCCTGCCGACGAGTAGGGCACACTTCCAGCACACTGTCATGTGTTGCACCCTTATTGTACTAATATTCGACCTGGATAACCTGGATGGTCTGCAGGGCTTGTGGCTGTGAAATAATCTCACTGCATCTTGCTAGTAACTAAGGCTTGTGATAACCCTAGTTAGTTAAGTATCAAGCCGTTCTTATTGCTTGGCCGTGATTGTTGGATGAGAAATAATCAGTCTAGTCTTGTCTTGATCCTGTACAAGATTTTGACATGACATGTTTTCTTATTTTATCTTGCCGATAAATGGTGGGAGAAACCAAGTTCTGTTCAGACGAAGGGTTACAACCCCGGTCCTTGTTTGGTTTACGGGTTGTAACCTGGTTATCTGAATAGTCCCATGGTTATCTCATCGTATATCACCTGTCATGTTTTTCCTTAATTATTGTCTTTTACTATTTAATTATATTCTTGTACTAATTGTTGGTTTTAGTTTCTAAGTGAAGCCTCCTTTGTGGCACTTGCTCTTTCTGGGGTCTGACCCAGCTGGTTTTGTATGGCCAGATACCGGAGCAACTCCAGAGGATCTACCGGTTTTCCAGCCAGATGGTGACCACTAGACGGAACCCTGGCAACGAGTGGGTTATTTTTGGCACTCCCACACTATTGTAAAATTATTCTTTTGAGGCGTTTAGCCGTCGAGCAAGTGTTAGCTCGTGTATATTTTTATTTACTGTCTGCCTACGGGCTGTAACATGATTGGCAACCTAGGGTTGATCATGTATGATGAAACTCTTGCTAGTCCTCACATTTTGTAATGACTAGCTTCATGATCAGCTGAATATATAATGTTTGGGACGCCTTACTATTGTATATTTGGTGATCTTACATCTTATGACATTTACTTACTTTCTTGTGATTGAGACACTAGACTTGTTATTGACCATAGGAGACTGATGGCTTGTAGATAAAACCTCATATATCTAGACAGCCGTGACCGTATAGTGGAGTGGATCCCATTTTATTATACGTAGCTGGCTATGTCTGCCCCCGCTCTCCAGTGTTCTAGTTCTGGGGCGTGACACATTGACAGTCAATGGCTGCTTCCCCTTCGTCTCTCGTCCAGGTTTGTTGACTGCAGGCCATTTTCCCTTGTCCTCAAAAGCAAGAAAATTGAC
Source organism: Iris pallida (assembly GCA_029216955.1). Taxonomy (NCBI): domain Eukaryota; kingdom Viridiplantae; phylum Streptophyta; class Magnoliopsida; order Asparagales; family Iridaceae; genus Iris; species Iris pallida. The sequence continues at coordinate 10,777,099 of JANAVB010044620.1, read as the reverse complement.
TCCCAGAAGACGAGTATTGGACGCTTTCTTCTCTGCTGCTTCGTCCTCGATGATCAATGAACTCAGTCGGAAGGAGGAGTGGAGTTGAGCCAGAGTTTAATCGCAGGCAGCATGTTCATGCTGCAGGAGGAGAGGAGTGCATGTTCTGGCATGCCCGGAAGCAGTCTGAAGCAGGCTTGTCGGAACCGTTCGATGAATGCTCGAACTGTTTCCTTCTCCTTCTGACGTATCTCTATGAGGGACACCATTGTCATGTCCTTCCCTTCGTCGTAGAAACGATCGAGGAAGAGACGCGTGAAGTCGTCAAAGGAAGATATGGAGTTTTCAGGGAGACTGCAGTACCAGTCCTAAGCTACTCCTTTCAACGCCCCGACAAATATGCTGGTGAGTAGTGTGTCTTCCTTCGGGAGATGTCCCATTTGAGACTGGAAGTACGTCAGATAGCGGCATGGAGAGTCCTTCCCATCGTATGGCGTCAATGTTTGTGGTTTATACTTGGGAAGATAAACCACTTTGTTCCATTTGAGGGAGTACGGTTGTGGGATCCCCATCTTCTGGCGCTCCTCCTGTCTGTTCTTGGACTCAAAGGGCTCGCGCAAGTCCCTGATCATCTCAACCACGTCTTCCGTAGAACTGGAAGTCAGAAAAGGTGGTACAGCCTGGAGTTGAGCATTTGATGGCTCCAACGTCCGAGGTGCTTTACGGTGATCTGTATCCAAGAATATCCGTTGAAGGGGTACACTTGATTCTCCATTGGCCCCTGGGTCAGGACCGGTAGACGGTGCCCTGGCCAAAGCTGACCGTATCTCAAACACTGCTTGAGTCAGTGTTTGTATGGAGACAGAGAGGGTTTTGAGTCCTCCCTCCAAGGTATCCATACGCTGGACGAGATCTGTTGGCGGCGCATCTTACTCCGCATCACAAGCTCCTATCATGTACACCGTCATGATGCGACTGGAAGTGGATGGATCGGTTAAGGCTTCACTTTCGGCCTCGCTCTCTTGTAGAAGAGGAACTTCCCCCGGAGCTTCGTCTTGGCTACCCCTAGCTATGTTCTGGAGAACACCTTCGTCTTCGGAAGAAGTATCAGCAAGGACCTGACTACCCCCAACTCTGTCTTGAAGAAATTATTCGTCTTCGAGACGTGGATCCACATGGGCTTGACTACCCCCAGCTATATCCGGGAGGCTAACTTCGTCTCCAGGATGAAGATAAGTCGAGGAGCTGCCAGTCGCCTTCCGAATTGATGGGGAGTTGGAGACTACGTTGCAAGAAGCAACCTGTAGTTCTGGCTCCACTTCAGTTGACACCTTCTTTCCAAGGCGATATTGGAGAGGTGTTGATGATTGCAGCCGCTGGAACACCGACTGTCTCGATGGTAGGACTGCTGTTTTACAACAACAGTTGATGGTGACTACAGCACAGGTGTACCCTGTGAGGGACGCATTGTGCTTGGCAGTCGACTCTCCTGATTGGCGCTTGTGACTGATCACATTACGCAAATCATTGGGGGAAAGTGCCACCTTCATACCCCCATCTGGCGCATGGCAAGGACAAGCGTCGGGGTGGTCAGGTGAATGCTGCGCCCCCTGAACCAACGCAGAAGATGCGCTCAGATCAGTAGTGGGGGTATAACATTTACAGTAACTTGAATCGGCCACAGACGCACATCCTATGTAGGCGCTGGGGTTCAAGACCACAGATTTTGCCTTGATCGACTTGGTTGTGGACGCAACAGATGCGCCCAAGTGAGGCAAGGACTTTGAAGGTCGGCTCATTTCTGACGCAGAAGCACCCGAGTCAACCTTGTACAGTTTACCATTGGCAACGCACATGATTGTGAGCGCATGCCTCTGGCTCACTGCTGGCATAGCACGTTCGAGGCGCACGGTACGTGCTACCTTGGACTTCTTCGTACCAGCCCGCTGGAGTGCATAGTACTCAGAGTCCAAATTATTCTCGCCACGACAGCGAATGAGTCTGTCAAAGACAGATGCCTTCTGTGGCGCATCATAGTTAATACGCAGGGCGTTAGCTGTGCCCCTGCTCCGTCGATGCATCTTCCTCGTCTGAGAGGGAGATGGTTGGGGAATGTGGTCAGCCCCACGTTTCCCCGAGAGATACGCTGTACCGGTGGGCGCATCTTGGTTGCTGAGGACGTCAGCGGGAAGGGTAGGCTGCATCGGCGCATCCCCTTCGGTGGTGGTGCCATGGACGTCAACCTTGCGCACCCAGGCCTGACGAGTCTTCTTCGGCTTCGGCAGCCGCTTCGAAGGACTTGCACTGCCCTCGGAGATGAACTCCTCATACGCTTGTTGATTGAGGCGTACGACCAGCGTCTTGTGGGAGGAGTCGACCTTCATGTCGTCAGATTGCGATACAGCTTTCTCGACGGAGGAGAAAGAGGTCCCCAGCAGAGTCGCCAGCTTATTTGCCATTAAAATTTTTTTATTGCAATTTCAATTACAAACAGAATAGTGTTACAATGTAGGACTTAGATGTAGTCCTAGTAGAACACTTTTGTTTATCTGGGTCCCTGTGTCGATGGAGCGAGTGGTAATGCATTGACTCTGTTGACGATCTGAAGACGGTTATCGGCTCTCTGAAGATCTGGGTTGCTCTGGGTGCTGGAGCTTGCGGAGAGGAAGAAGATGTTGAGTGTCTGTATCTGCCTCTCTCACTGTGTATGTAGGCCTCTATCCGTAGGTGTGCCTCTGTGTGTCTCCCCGTGTGTCTCTCTGTGTACGTACGAAGGAAATAATCCCCCTATTTATAGCTTGCAGGCTGGCTGCTCATGCGCACATATGTAGGATGCGCCTGTACGTAGGGATGCCACATGGTTGAAGTCGCGAGAGGCGCATGGATGATGCGCCATCATTTGTGGGTTGAATCCTTCATGCTGCTTTTGTGGTCTGGCACATAACAGGGGAGAGGATCTTTCTGTTGCTGAGATCTTGGGTGATTAGCACCCCTTCATTGGTTGAATTGAGTCAAAGGACACGTAGCGCATGTACATGGCTCAAAAATCTCAGATTTGGTGGAGAATGATCTGATAGGATGCGCCTGGAATCGGGCGCATGAGAAGACTTTGGCTCACAACCTTCAGGAGTCACGAACCAGTCTGGGCGTACGGCTTTTGAGGCGCATGCGAGTCTTCAGACGTATGGTCGCTGAGGTGCATACGAGTGGTTGGTCATCTACGTGGGTCGTAGCCGTCGGAAGAAAGTAATGATGATGCTGTTGTCAGCGATACTTCGTCTTCTGAAAAAGCTGCTAACTGTCCAGTCCTCGGGGACGTGCTACCAACTTTGTCACTTGAGCATCAATTGCTTGATGGGTGACGAGCCGAAATGGGCGCGTAGGTCCATGTTGATTAGGACGCATGGGTTTGTGCTCTGTTGGACGCATCCATACGGGGCACTTTGGAACCGATGGGCATGTCTGTACGATGCGCGGTGTCTGACCGGCGTATCCTTTTGCATAACGTATTTTTATTGATCCAACTTTTGTGTTCTTTAAGTGCTTTAAGTAGCCGTTTTGACTTGGCTGAATTCGAAGCGTCAGGTTTATCACCATTAATGTAAATTTATTGCACGGGATTCGGAGAGCCCACCACTTGGCGCATGGGTTTGATTTGCCCGACCTATAAATAGTGGCAAGGAGAGAGTTTGCCTCTCGTTCTCTCACGTCTTCCCGAATGAACTTGTTTGCTTGAGCACATTCTGTTGACGAGATGCTCCCGAGGGTGAAGATGCGATGCATTGTCTTCTTTCATGCACTCGTGAAGGTGACTGTTACATCCAAAAGTCGGGGTCGAGGGCTTCTGAGGCAGGCGAAAGGTACCTGTTGCATCCAAAGATAGGGATGCTCGAGCCCTGCCTCCGTTATGCTGGAAGAGCCACAGATCGGAATTACGAGGCTCTCATCTTTCTTGGGCTTTGGAGAGCTCTTCCTCCTGCAAGAGTGGGTGTTGCCCATTCTGGTTGTGTTGAAAGCTGCTCCTTTAGCCTCGGAGGAGAGCTCTTCCTCCCGCTAAGGTGGGGTTGATCGCGCACCCAGGTTCTGCTCAATAAATGCTTCATTAGTCGAAGCATTTGATCGGGTCGAAGTAAGGCGCATATGCTGAGACTTCATGATGCGCATAACTGAGACGCTGAAGAGACACGCCTGACTGAGATGCTGAAGTAATGCGCCTGCCTGATGATGCGCCTGGTGGGGGGCGCATGGCAGTTTGCTACTCCTGGCTGTAGTCTTAGGATGTTTCTTTTTGTAAAAATTCTCCTATGTAAAGCCTTTCCTTTAGACATGTAATAGACTTTTATATGAAATAAAAATCTTCTTTTGATTGTCTATACTTTTGCTGTCTTGCTGTGTCAAGTACTTCATTTGAGCTCCCTGGCGCATGTTCTTTGAGCGCATAGGAATTCTGGCACATAGATGCGCCCTGAAATTCCATGCTTCTACACAAGGAGGAATTCATGAAGGTGGTATTAGCAATGGACACGGATGAAGAACAGAAAAATGTGCCGAATGATACAATGGTGATCCTGGTCAAAGGATGTACCTCTTATCCTCAGTCTTCCAAACCACTGACTATCTGTCTTCCTTTCCATGAGAAGAAACCCAAGGGTGATAGTCGGGAACAAAGGGAGCACACCTCTTCTGAGCCACTTGTAATCGATCTTCGTCGCAAGAAGCCTCCTCCGCCTTCTCGTTCTTCTTCTCCTCCTCTTGTCATTAATCTGACTAAGCCTGCTAAGGCTAAAGTTCCTGTTGTAAATGATGGTATAAAAATCAATAAAGCATCTCCTTTGCAGTATACTGATGTCTCTTACTATACTTAGTATTATTTGGACATGCTAGATAGCTTTAAACCACTTACAATAGAAGTCGTATCATCTCTTCGAAATACGGTATCACTGGATTCAATACAAGAGTCGTACTTCTTAGTACCGTCTCGAAAGAAAGATGAAAAGCCAATATTCTTCAACAAAAGAGAGGAGCCAAAAATCATGCTCTATAACGATAATAGAGATGATTCTGGAAGGCTACAATTACGCCGCTATAGTCCTCAATCCAAAGCAATCATCCGTAAAATGGGCTATGATTTCAATACTGGCCTCAACAACGGTAAAGGGAGGCGAACTCCTCTTCGTATTGCTGTTCCAAAAGGAAAATCACAACAATTCCATAGTAAGACGAAACGGGGACTAGGTTATGCTTCACCACTCCTAACTCCAGAACCTTCTGAATCTGATGAAGAAGAACGATCAAACTCTTCTGATTCTATTTCATGGGATTCTGACACCAGCATTGGTCATGTTCATAGGGTGATAATATCTTCTAACATGGTGCCTACCAAATTTTTGGAAGATGATGAAGATGACATTGAAGAAGCTCCTGAAATGGACCCATGGGCACAAAAAATGGACAATCAGTAGGAACTTTATTTTGAACAACGAGAGCCACCTACTGAGGATCAACTAGTCCAGATCGATATTGGAGAGGAGGGCGTATCCTGACTAATCTTCATTAGCAAAAATCTCCTAGATGATGATAAACAAGAATTAATTCACCTTATTCGTGAATATATTGATGTCTTCGTCTGGAGTTATAAAGATATACCGGGATTAGATCCTCAAATTGTAACTCACAAGCTTAATATCTTGTCGAATGCCAAGTCGGTCAAACAACAACAACGGCGATTCAAGCCTGAAATGATGGATACATTTGATGATGAAATCAAAAAGCTTATAGCTTGCAATTTTATTATAGAAGAACAGCATCCTGACTGGGTAGCCAACGTCGTCCCAATCCTGAAGAAGATCGGAAAGATTCGAGTTTGCATAGACTTTCGGGATCTTAATGATGCTTGCCCTAAAGACGATTCTCTCTCCCAATTACAGATGTCATGATCGACAATACATGTGGATTCGAACGAATTTCTTTCATAGATGGGTTTTCTGGATATAATCAAATCCGGATGAATTATGAAGATGAGAAACATACTTCGTTTCGTACTCCTTGTGGAGTGTACTGTTATACAGTCATGCCATTTGGTCTTAAGAATGCAGGTGCAACTTACCAATGGGCTATGAGTACTATCTTTCGGGATCATCTACGAAAAATTGTCGAATGCTATGTTGACGATATTGCTGTCAAAAGTCGTCTCAAGGAAGATCACATTCAAGATTTAAGAACTATCTTCAATCTAATGCGCCAGCATCAACTCTAAATGAACCCCACCAAGTCATTCTTGGGTGTCTCTGGTGGTAAGTTTCTCGGCTTCGTTATTACCTCTAAGGGTATACACGTTGATCCCAAGAAGATCAAAGCCATTCAAGAGATGCGTCCTCCACATAATCTAAAAGAGCTATGAGGATTCCAAGGTCGATTTGCATACATCAGGCGGTTTATTTCGAATTTATCTAGACGTTGCAGACCATTTACTCAGTTAATGAAGAAAGGTGTATCTTTCGTTTAGACGAAAGAATGTCAACGAGTATTTGACGACATAAAGCGGTATTTAATGAGTCTACCAGTTCTTGTACCACCGATCTCAGGAATACCTTTCTTAATGTATGTCCGGGCAATAGATCATTCGTTGGGTGCTTTGCTAGCTCAGAAGAACAAGGAAGGTCATGAGCAAGCCATCTACTATCTTAGCCGAACGATGATTGGAGATGAACATCGTTATAGTCCGGTGAAGAAGGAATGTTTAGCCTTAATGTTTGCTGTTCAGAAGACAAGACATTACATCATAGGCCAAACTATTCATGTCATATCCTGAGTCAATCCTCTTCGAGTCTTAATGAAGAAGCCAAGTACACTCAATTCTAGGCTTGCCACATGGGCCATATAACTAGCATAATATGATATGGTTTATGTTCCTCAAAAGTCTGTAAAGGACCAAGCACTTGCTGACTTTTTAGCAGCTCATCCTGTCCCTGAGACATCTAAACTCTTTGATGAAATTCCTGATGAAACATTGGAATCAAATATGATCTCAGAAGAATTTCCTACCTGGAGGTTGTTCTTTGATGGAGCTTCTAGAATTAGACCTCGAGGTACCCTTGTGGCTGGAGTGGGAATTATTCTCGTTTCACCCGATGGATTAGCTATTTAAAGGGCTTATTCTTTAGACAAGTCATGCTCTAACAATGTCACAGAATACAATGCCTTGCTCATCGGACTCCAATTAGCCAAACGACTGGATATCGAATATCTCGAAGTATATGGCGACTCTAAGCTAATTGTTAATCAGGTTAGAGGCATATATGAAGTCCGACATCAAGATCTGGTACCATACCATGAAGCAGCAATCAGAATAGCTTCTTCGTTCAAAGGTTTCTTCATTGAACATGTACGTCGCGCATGCAATACAGAAGCTGATGCCTTAGCTAACCTAGCTGCAGTATTGGCAGTTCCAGAGACAACAAATGGTTGTTATCTCTAATAGAGAACTATTTTGTGTCGAAAACAACCACAACATTGAATTCAGCAATCTAACTGAAGTCAACGTCACTTGCGAGGACTGGAGAGCACCGTTCATTGATTTTGTAGTACATGACATCTTGCCAGAAAATCCTAAGAAAGCTACAAGTATTCGTCGCCGATCGCTTTGATTCTACTATAATCATACTACTAAAACTCTCTATCGAAGAACTTTTGATGGTTTACTCTTGAGATGTCTTGCTGGTGATGAAGCAAAGCAAATATTACGCGAAGCTCATGATGGTGTTTGTGGAGCACATCAGCCTGGTCCTAAACTACAGGATCGTATTCGACGTATGGGCTACTACTGGACCTCTATGGTATCGGATGCTATTGACTATGCAAGGAAGTGTCGTGCATGTCAAATTCATACAGATTTCGTCCATCAACCGTCGGAATTTCTTCATCCGACTGCTGCCTCATGGCCTTTCGAAGCTTGGAGCATGGATATAATTGGCCCTATCAATCCTCCTTCATCTAAAGGGCATCGGTTCATTTTGGCTATAACCGATTATTTTTCTAAGTGGGCAGAAGCCATACCTTTGGCTGAAGTTAAAACAAGTAGTGTCATCAACTTCATCAAACATCATGTGATATACAGATTTGGTATTCCTCGCCAAATCATCCATGATAATGGGCCATAATTTGTCAGCCAGAAGTTTAATAGATTCTGTGATGACAACAGAATCAATAATGATGCCTCTACGGCCTATAATCCTGCGGCTAACGGGTTGGCTGAGGCATTCAACAAGACTATCAAACTCCTCAAAAATTTTGTCTCTATCAACAAACGTAATTGGAGTGATAAACTTGGAGAATGTCTATGGACATATCGTACTACTGTCCGTAATCCCACAGGCTCCACTCCCTTTTCTCTAGTATATAGATGTGAAGCTGTTCTGCCTCTGGAAATTTAGATTCTATCATTGAGGATTGCCAATGCTAATGAGCTTACTACAGAAAATAATGATCGTCTTCGGCTTCAAGAATTGGAGGCACTCGACGAGAAAAGGCTATTAGCTCAACAGCACATCGAACTTTATCAAGCCCAGATTTCAAAAGCTTTCAATCGCAAAGTCAGAGTGCGAACATTTCAGGAAGGCGAGTTAGTTCTTACAGCCAGACGTCCTATGACTATGACACATATAAACAAAGGCAAATTCGAGACAAAATGGGTAGGGTCGTATGTGGTAAACAAAGTTTTCTCAAATTGAGCCTACTAATTAACAGATATAGACGGCAGAGTTGCTATGATGCCTATCGATGGCAAGTTTCTCAAGAAATGTTATGTATAAAGGCAAAATGTACTTTATTTTTAGAGACATGATGTAAATAAAAGTTTACTTTTTATTCAAAAGCAGAATGGAGTTATATAATATTAAGGACGTGGAGGAGGCCCCGATCCTTCATGATTAAATATATAGTTTGCCAACAGTTCAAACATCTCATTGTCTGAACTCACAAGAAATTTGCAGGCAGCCATCCTCAATGCCTCTTGTTCGGCAGTCTTCCCAGGCTCCATTAGCTTGGAAATCAAGTCCTCTCCTGGTGCAGGAGCAGTTGAACCTTCACCCCTTTCTTTTTGAGGAGGCACTGGAGGCTCAGCAAGAGGCGTCTCAGTCTCTCATTCAATCTTCGAAGTGAGCAAATCTTTGGAAGACATTTTGTACAGAAAAGAAAGAAAGTGACGATATCTACAAAAGTTTTGTTCTATTTATAGACAAAATAATTAGACAGTCAACATCGAGAACTGATGCGACTTTTTGAAAGAAACCCAACTATTCGTTCATAACTGTCCATTCAGTTTTCTTTTTTAAAAAACCGACATGATGGTTCATTCATTTATTCTCTTCCTCGAAAGTTGCAGTAATTGTTCATTTATTCAGTGTCCTTTCTCGAAAATCGAAGTGACTGTTCACTTTTCATAACGAGAGTTCACATTCTCCCTGCTTTTGAATCCGATTTATTTACACCAGCAACTTCTTCTCTCCACATTTCTCCTTAATTCTATTTTCATTATCACCACATCAAAATCAGATCATAAAAGAGAAAAAAAATCATTCTTTATTTCCTTCTTTAAAAACATAGATACATCTTAATGGAAATCTATTACATCTCGAATTTTTGTTCTAAATATAACATGAAGGTCTATTACATCTTTGGATCTTCTTATTTGTTGATGCCAGTTCCTTGTCGTCTCGACCTGAAGCAACAAGCCAGACAATGGAATCAACTCTTGTCTTCTCTCTCAAAAATACGAGAGGAGAACCACAGAGTACAGCAGCCCAAAGATGAGCTGCTGTCAATACAACTGGTGGAGAGAAGATAACCCGCCATGGGAAATAGGAACGAGATCACCCTTGTGATACGATTCCTAATTCTGTCTCTCCACCATCCAACTCTCATGTGTATAGGCTCTTCCTACCATCTGAGGAAGACCCTTCTTGAATATGAAGAGTCCTGAGCTGTCTGATTTGAGTGTCATAATCACATGAGATGTCTGATGTGGGTGTCAGAAGAATGTTTTCCATAGCATCCAGATCACCGATGCCAGTTTTGAAGAAGCTTGCCAACCAAACTTCTGCAAATATGAACAAAGAAAGAAAAGTCAAATCTATCAAAACTGTGCACGCATCAACAGTGTGCGCCGACTAATAGGCACATATCAGCAATGTGTGCCAATTTTCAGAAGCTCAGATGCATCAACAGTGTGTGCCTATTCTCAGAAACACAGGCGCATCTCAACAGTATGCGCTGATAAACAGGTACGTGTCAAAATAACATACTGATCAACAGGCACATGTCACCGGTGCGCGCCTTTAATTAAAACTAAGCACTGGACCATAGTGCGCGTCTATTTATCAGAAATAGTTAGCGCATATCAATGAAGTCTATAACATACAGATCTGTATTTATCTTCAAAAGTGGCGTAAAAGAGAAAAATATTCATACTATTGATCCTTTGTTGAGACTTACCAATTTCTGAAGGCACAGTAGCATCAGGACGAAGTAGCGCAAGTGAACTTACAAATAGTAAAACCTTGTGTGAAATTATTTGTTTTGAGAAAGTATGAATGGTGCTTTCGTTTATGGATGTCCTTTTAAAGGGGTTAAAGATGAAACAGATGCGTCATTCTAGGAGCCTATTTTTGGAAAAGAACTAAACAATAGGTGATGGGAGCCATGTGATGACTGCCATGTGTCCTTCAACGAAACAGTAAGCATTTGAATCAGCTGAAGGAACACATCTACGTGCACTATTTGAAATCACAGCCACACAATGTACCAAAAAATTTATATTTCATAAAAGTTGGGTGGACCCCTACAGACAAGGACACAAAAAAACAAGAATAAAAGTTGTTATACAAAAATATTATTCCTTTTTCTTGTCTTCATCGGCCTGGCGAAGAGCGGCGTCCAGTTCTTGCTTGTTGCGGATTCCGAAGCGACGTATTAGATTGGAGAATCCCTCCGAATTGCCGTGCTCTTCAAAGGATGGCCCACCACTCGAGCGATTAAAGACAGTTAAGGTAAACCCAAAGCAGTCTAGAAAGTTCGTCGCCCTCAGTGCCGGGTCAGCCTCCAGAAAATAAGTCGAAGGCATGACGTCGGGTTTCGCTTCAGGAGACTTGATGTTGGTGCTAGCATTGGCCTCTGTTTCCTTCTTAGACACCATCGGAATTACAGAGGTGAAGAACAAAGTATGAAAATCTTCCCCTACATATATATCACTAAGTTGACTCTTCATATTCCTCATGGGAAACTAAAAAAATCATCAATGAAACTCGAGAAGACGAGAGGAGATTGAGTATTTTCGAGAAAGAAATTTAATTGTGATGACGGGTATTGACTGGCACAACTTGACTCAGTCAAAACTTTTATAAATTTAAAGTATTTTAAAACTTTGAAATAGTTTTTAAGTTTTGAAAACTTTGAAGGGGGTCTTGTAGGGCCTAAAAATCAAGTTGCGCCATGAATCTACTACCCAGTAATCAAGTTGTGCCCCAAAAATCAAGCTGCGCCACTGTTTTTTAAGCTCAGAGATCAAGCTGCGCCACTGATCAGGTTGTGCCTGATATCAAACTGCGTCCAGTCTTATTGTGCCAAAATCTACGTGGCATCTGACATTTAATGGCCATCATTACCTGACAACACTGACAACTGACACCACAGTGAACGAGGAAAATCTCTTCGAATCCCGTGAATTGTGCTGCTCGAGGGGAGTTGGTTGACAGTTGTCATGTACACTTTGTAAGTTGCGCCTAGGCGCAATCCAGACAAAATCTTTAGTTGCGCCTAGGAGCAATCTGAATGACTTCTGCTCAAAAGCTGCCACGTGTCTAGGCACGGCTCAATCAGGCGCAGTTGACCGAAGCTCGCGTAACCTGATAAAGTTGAGACATTTTTCATTTATAAAGTAGGATGACGTGGCGCACATGCTACTAATCTCTCAAGACGTGTCTACTATCCTGTACACGACCACGCACATCTCAATCATATGATGCCACGCGTCTAAATACAGTTAGTACACGACTTATAACTGAATGAAAGTTAGTGCAACAGGAGGTTGGCGCAACCCAGTATGGAACAATCCAGCTTCGCGCACATCAGAATAACTGCTAAAACAGTTATTTCCTGAACTCTATAAATAGAGTTTCCTATCATTGTGAAATCATCAGATACATACGCACAGAGATCAAGAACTATTGCAAAATTGCTGCTGCATTCTCCAGAGGCTACAGTCTTCAAGTTGACATAGTCCAAGAGATAAAGTGATCGTCTTCTGATCAGATTCCTACAGTTGTACTTCTCCAGAATTCATTATACTTTGTACTATTCTTTCACAAGTTTGGAATAAACTTTTTGTTTTTGCAAACAACCCGTCCACACGCATCTGCCCCTGACACGCCCAATCCTTGATATGCTACTCTACAGTCTTGCACGGTAAGATACGCGTATAGGTACTCCTATCTGTGCCCAAAAGCATAAGAACTACTCCTTTGTATCCACCTGTCTACCTCAACGCCCTACTTGCCTTGTACCTACTGCATCCCTTTTGGCATTGACACAACCATCTAATGGACACCCAACGCCACATAAAACCTCACATTGACAGGATCTAAATTAATAAATCTAGAACTGTCATATAAAGCATTATACGGTTAATAAGATCTTATAATTGTTTTTAGAGAAACCTTCACAAAACTCACTATCCTTAATTACCTGCTTATAATTTGCTCTGGCGATTGGCACGAGTTCGGACATAGGAGTTGATCTTCGAGTTCCTAGCGAGATGAAATGAGTGATTGGAATTTCTACGGTTCGTAGAGAGGAAAGGTCGGCTGCCCTCAACATATATATACTTAGTGTTTAGATTTGATCATAGAGGAAATAGATAGAGAAAAATTGGATTTAAGAATCGGATTTGGACTAATCCTTTTAAGTATTTGATGAACACCTTGTATTCAAACTAAAGAGATCGCCCATTTGATTAGAAATTTGAATTTCTAAATTTACACTTAAACCCTTGGTAATGTTCAGTTTGTAAGAGCCCTCCTCCTATCTAATTTAATAAAACCCTTAGATTACTATATTAGAATAATTATATATTTTTATATGAAATTAAAATTAGGCTCATGGACTTACAGGTATAAACGGCATGTACATGATTATACTAAGGGTTTTAATCACATAACTACTTCTTCTCCCCGCCCCAACCAATATTCATAGATCTGATCACAACACATTACGTACATGATTGTTATTTGCACATGAAGCACATGAGAGCATATAAATAATATGAATACAAGGGGTTCACGATGCATATGGTAAAGTGCATGCACATAAAATATCCGATGTACCCGATAAGGAGATAACATCTCCTGACAAGATCCACTTAGAATTAATCTGTATAACAGTGTGTCAGCATCAAGTAAATTAGTCTAGAGTAGGTAATATAGATATTATCATGGAAAAAATGATCAGAGGTAGGTACTCGCCTGATATCCTAAGCAACGATTGAGGATCGATGTCCGAACCGGCGTCACAAATACCTAATATGAAATTACAAAGTTACTTGGTGTTCTAGAGTAAATAACATATTTAAATGCATTAAATATATGTTTCTAGGCCTTTTCTAGGTCATGGAAGTCAATACTAGTCAAACTATGTCAATACTACATAGGAATAGGGATATTAGATACTCTACATGCATATGGACCCATATGGTCCAATATTCTAATGTTTACCCTTTATCCTACCTTACCCTATGCATTACCTGTTATCAATACTAGGATACTAACATGTCCATTACCTTATTTATAACTATATATATATATATATATATATATATATATATATATATATATATATATATATATATATATATTACTAGGATACTAACATGTCCATTACCTTATTTATAACTATATATATATATATATATATATATATATATATATATATATATATATATATATATATATATATATATATATATTTTATATATATATATATATATATATATATATATATATATATATATTTATTTATATATATATATATATTTATATATATATATATATATATATATATATATATATATATATATATATATATATATATATATGTACATACATCAGACTCTGAATACTAGACTCTGAATACTATATGTAATATATGTCTTACCTAAATGGGTCAACTGCTACACTTTCTTATCCTTCTATAGTACTATTGCAACGGTTACCTCGTATCTCTATCTAACACCCATTCACTAACAATACATGCTCACTGGCACAACCTATTTCCCTCACACACAGGCACCCTAAGCATTGTCACATAGCTCTCACTCACTAATACTGACACAAGCTCTCACATACACTTCCCCTCATTTTGTGAAATGGCTAAGCCCTCTCATTCCTGCTGCAGTGGACTGTCCCTGCAAACACTCGACCTTATTTCCCCCTCTTCGTCACCTTCACATCAGTGCCTCATCACATTGGCCTATGGCCAACTATTGTCGATGCACAATGCAGCAAGCTGCTGCTGCTAGAAAATGCTTCGTAGCCCAAGCCCCCTCCAGGATGCTGCTGTTGTTCTAAAGTTTCCCCATCTTCATCACTTGCTAAAGATACTCTTCACCTCATCCCCTTCCCTTCACCTTCACAGTTAACTACAAGATATATCATGGCCCCTCTCTACACACAAACGTATATATATATATATATATATATATATATATATATATATATATATATATATATATATATATATATATATATATATATATATATAAACATAACTCCAACCACTATCCCAAGGCCATGTAAAACATATAATACCTACATATATCACTAAATAAATATACCAATGATAATTTAAATGAATATACAGCTAGAATCAAGTGCCAAAATTGAATTTATAACATTGGGTGTCCATTTGGTCATTTCGTCAAATACTTGGCATGCGTATCAGAATATGTTGAGATACACTCATGATACACACCCCAAATGGATCCAAACTCGTCCCGAAGTATACCCACATGTTCTAAATCCTAATTAGGACCTAACAAATCTACTCATAAACCATAGAATATCATTCTCGAATTTTTCCCAAAATGGCTCAAAATACAAAAGGGGAAGTCTCCAAATTGATGAAGAAGAGTCAAAGCTCCTTCCCATGGGTAGTCCTAATGCATGGGGGTCCTATTTGATGCTTCTAAACTATTTAACACAAATTAAAGGGATTTATAAGTATATTGCCTATTGGGAGATAGATTCCCAATTAAATGGTTTCAAGATCCAAAGGCTTCCAAAGTCCAAGTACTCCTTTCCCTAATGCCTTGCTCCTAGAGTCTTCCACTCTCCAAGACGAAGAGAATGAAATTAATCTGGGCTGATTTTGATACGTTTTTATGGTAGGAAAATTTGGGGAAAAGCTTCTAAATTAGGGTTAGGCTTGAATGAAGGGAGGAGAAAGAAGAAGATGATATTATTAAATAGGGTAGGGTGGCCGGCTACTTAGGTTAGGAATAGGGTTTTGGCTAATGGGAATAGTCCACTAAGCCCCTCTCTTAAGTCATGATAAGATTAGAGAAAGGGCCACACTCCCTAATAATTGTTTAACCTAACTTTCTAATCAGTTTTGCTAGTTTAACTAAAAGCTAACAAAAATAGATTTGATGATTGTCTAGTCTTATTAATTAGGTCCACTAGGGTCATGACTATTCATCTAGTCTGCTTAATTAACATAGCACCATATTTATTTATATATAATACATCACTTGCACAATTAGATAATTAATATGATATAAACTAGACACAAAGTCTAAAATATCCCTATTTCTAGAATATGGTAGTGACACTATCCACTCATATTACTATGGGTTTGATCATGTATTTAACTATTCTTTTCTCTATTCACATGCACAAGAGAAAACAGGAATACATAGAGAAGCAACTATGAAAAGTAAAGATAACTGGTGTAAAGTAAAGCGACTTGCAGAAATTAAATATAACTTATTTTGGAAAGTAAATGCAACTGGTAATAAGAAGGAAACATGTCATAAATGTTCAACATACAAAGTTATAGTTCATGTTCCATTTTAGTAAAAGATGTAGTGTACTTGCCTTCTCCAAGATAGGGTATAGAGCTAAGAAAAGATAATTTCTCGGGTCCTCTCACTGTGTTCAAAAGAGGGTACAACTTAGGTTTCATAATTTGATAATATCTAACTAACCAAATCTACCCTTAACCCTTATTTAAGCACTCTTAATTCTATCTTAAATCAATAAAAACTAAACACTAGTTTATTTTTATAATTGAATTTTGCTACTAGAAATTGTTGTAATGAACTTTGTTTTAAGTTACGCTAAATTAGAAATCAAAAGGGTAAAGTTTTGGTAAGAAAATATGTGAAATGATATAATATCAAGTTGCACCAAATATTGCATAAAAATGTTATACTAAAAGTTACATTGACTTAAGGAGCATAGACAAGTTCCTAAGTCAAACAAGAATTATTTCATTTATAGATTGACTATAGGTCGAATCATTAACAGAAAGTAATAAATGATTTTGATTAGAGATCGAATCACTAAAAAGATATAAATCGATTATAAATCGATGACTTTGACTATAAATTGAAATAAATAAATGATTTATAGGTCAATGAAAAGTGGACTTGTCCCGCCTTCAACATCGATAAATAATGATGTGAGTTAATCAGATAAAAATAATAAGTGAACTCTAATATAAATGGGTAAACACCAAAATCTCTAGAACAAACCATCCAAAACCAACCTCATAACCTGTAGGCAAAATAGAAGTACTACTCACCTAGCATTAACTCTTAAAGAACTATAAAAGAACCATACAAAGGCCACCAAAAAAAACTTGTAGTGCATTAGTAACTAAAACTAAATATACAACACTGTATACATGAACTTGTTGTACCAACTTCAGAAAGCATTTCCATATCTGCTGAACCATTTAACTCAACAACAAAATATATTTAACCCAATCCCACCTACAACAACATTAAAACTAAATACTATAATTGAATAGCATCTCTAATTCTAAATATAGCAAAACCTACATCAGCAACAACAACTTCTAAAACTACGATAGCAGTAACTCAAATATTTATATTAGGGAAACTAATGAGAAACTTAACTCCCAAAATAATAGGACCATAGTATCTACAGTACTATCAAATAAACATCACATGTAAGAAATTAAATATAATAGTAAGTGGACACTATACTACCCAATCCGACACCAAAAGATACGAATATGGACCTGACTTCATACCAAATCTCCTCGAAGGGTGCTTACGGGCAGACCTGGACATGGAAAGAAGGTTGGGTCGGCTAGTGCAGCGCGGGTCGCTGGGTTACTCTAAAGGAGGAAGATGGTAATGCTTATGTTTTGTCTTAACATTTCTTTTTTTATAGAAAAATAAAAGAAAGTTATGAATATGAAAGGGTGAATTGGGGGTTATGGAATGGAAGAGGTTGGAGATTACATAATGGAAGAAGTTAGAGGTTACATAATGGAAGAGGTTGGGGGTTACGGAATGGAAGGGTAGAGGGTTACTGAATGGAAGAGGTTGAAAGTTATGAAATGGAAGAGGTTGGGGGTTACAGAATAAAATGAAAAGAGATAGAATTTGGGTGGTTGAGTTATTTCTTGATCCAAAATGAATGTACTACCATTGTTCCAAAATGTTGTATTCTTGTTGTTATTTAAAAAATAAATATTTTATCACTAGTTAAATTCTCTAAATAATAATACTATTATTTCAGCAGTTTAAATTTAATAATTCAACTTTAAATAGTTATAAAAAAATTAAAGAGTTACAGTTAGTGTTGATACAAGTGGTTATCAAGTGAGCCAAGTATAGATAAGTTATATGTCAAGGTATTAGAGTTTGGGAACAAGGTATTTGTCTGATACTTGGGTACCGTAAGGATATTGGTATCATGACACTCAAGTATCATGAGTAAGGGTAAGTGAGTATTAGGGCTTGAGTAAGGTATCCTATTTGGTATCAAATATCAGTATTAGAGTTAGTTGGGTAAGTATCAAGAAGGACAAGGTATTGATCAAGTTACTAAAATATTTAGTATTAGAACTAGGTAATGGGTAATATCAAGATGCCAAGTGCCAAGAGTAGGATGAATATCTTGGATGTAAGATAATTGTAGATTATGGTCATGGATTAGTATCTTAGGAGTTGGTATCATATGATACTTAATGTGGTACCATGGTACCATGGGCAAATAAGTGGAATATGTGTGGGGTAAATTAGAGTGTGGTATCCTAGGGCGTATCAAGGTATTTAAAATATCAAGATACTAAAATATTAGAACTAGTATGAGGTAATACTAGGATACTAAGGTAAGGTTATGATACTGGTATTGGATTAAGATATCATGGTAAGGATAGTGCCTAGCTTGGGTAATGGGTTAGGTATCAAGGTATAAGTTAAGGTATTGGATATTGGTCAAGGTAATGGTATTAGCTAAGGTAATGGTATTAGCTAAGGTATCAAGGTATCCTCGTTACCTAAAAGCGCAGCAACTTCTTTGCCTCAAGAGCACAGTCTCTACGTCACCCAAAAGCATAGTAACTTCTACCTCCGTAGCAGCCTCCTCTTCACCCAAAAGCGCAGTGGCTCGAACACTCCCAAAAGTGCAGCTCGTATAGCGTATAGTTCCCCTACAATAAGGCATCATACTATGTGGACAGTATAGTAGGTGTATCTTTCCAGATATAATTGTATTCAGTTTGGTGTATCTTTTTAAATACAATTAAATTCGGATTGTTTAAACCGCCGCCCCTGAGATAGAGTCGGATTTAATTTGTTTAAACAGTTGTATCTTTTTAGATGTAATCAAATCCAGTTTGTTTAAACCGTCACCCCTGAGATAAAGTCGGATTTAGTTTGTTTAAACAGTTGTATCTTTTTAAATGTGATCAAGTCCAGTTTTGCTTAAACCTGTCGCTCTTGAGATGAGATCGAATTTCAGTTTGTTTGAACAGCCGTTCTCTCGATAAGAGCAAGATCTAGTCGATTTCATCTGAGCAAAGTCATTGGGCAATGGGCATACGTCATATGTCAATTAATTAATCATACTGATCAAGGATGATAACTGTCCAAGATCTCGATCACAGATGATTCCAATAACTGCCACGTGTCAGCTCAGCAACATCCTTCATAAATCAGTTATAACAGATATTCCCCGCAATCTCGCACGTGCAGCGCTCCTACGTGCCAGAAACCTTATGCATATCGTACATGTGCTTGCCTATAAATAGAAGGAGCCTTCCTTCATTCAAGAACTCTTCAGCGTCTTTTTGATTGGCAACCCCGAGTACCACTCATAAGCAACAGAAAGTCAGAAAAAGTTCAGTTCGTCGTCAGATCATCAACGGAGTAAAGGAGCCACTGCAGTGCTCGATCTCCACCGTCATACTTTTCCAGAAATTCTTGTACCTAGATCTCATGTTTAGGAATCCTTTGTACTTTTTATACGTTAAAATATAAACAGTTCGTATAAGTTTTATAATAACAAACAATGTCCTCTATTTCTTTAGGTATCCTTGGACACTATTCCTTTGATAGAGCTATTCCATGTCTAAATGGTAGAAAACCTTTCTTGGATTTTTCATGCTAAAACGAGTTAATACAGTATCGATATAGGCCGATTGAGATAAGTCTAACATCATTTTCTTGCGATCTCATAAAACTTTGATCCCAGGGATGTGACTTGCTTCTCCCAAGTCCTTCATATCAAATTATTTGGATAAGTATACCCTTACAATAGATAACACCTTTACATTATTTCTAATGAGCAATATGTCATCCACATAAAGTACTAGGAATATCACCATATTTTTGTCATGCTTTTTGTACACACAAGATTCATCTGGATATTTATCAAATTTGTAGGATTTTATCACCGGATCAAAACGGATGTTCCAAGATCTGGAAGCTTGCTTAAGTCCATAAATGGACTTCTTGAGCTTACAAACAAGATGCTCTTGGCCTTTTTCAATGAACCCGTCCGGTTGCTTCATATGGATATTTTCTTCAAGACTTCCATTAAGGTAAGTTGTCTTGACATCCTTTTGCCAAATCTCATAATCTAGATGAGTTGCAATAGATAATAGAATCAGGATAGACTTAAGCATGGCTACTGGCAAAAAGGTTTCATCATAATCAATATCCTCTTTCAGAGTAAAACATTTGCAACAAGCCGAGCTTTAAAGGTCTCAACCTTGCCATCTGCTCCTATTTTTCTCTTATAGACCCACTTGTATCCAATAGCTTTTATACCAGTGGATGGTTCTACAAGTTCTCAGACTTTATTAGAATCCATTGATTATATTTTCGATTTCATTATCGTTTGCCATGATTTAACATCTTTATCTTGTAGTACTTTATTATAGGTGCAGGGATTATAGTCTTGTTCTTCAAGGACAAAGTATTAGGACTCTTCCAAGAACATAAACCTGTCCGGTTGTGTAAGAATCCTCCCACTACCAGGGGCAGATCTATATAGGGTCCAGTGGGGACAGCCCCGCCCCCCAAATTTTTTAAAAAAATATTGATTATTATACATAATTTTTTACAAGTTTACAATATATATTAGTTTGACCCTTTAATGCATAAAGAGTAAGTTAGCTCAAGTGGTATTGTTTTAGGCTTTCAATTTAGAGGTTGCAAGTTCAAATCTCACCTCTCTCATAATCAAATATTCATATTTGATGTATAATATTATGCTTCCTTATTTTTAACAATTTAAATATATTGGCTTTATTTTTATTTTTGCTCATTTTTGTGAGTTTTAGTATATTTTTTGTCATTGAAGTCCAAATAACATGACAACTTTAAAGATTTCTATATGTAGTAGCACGGTCCCTCCATAATATTAATCATGGCTCCGCCCCTGCCCACTATGACGAGGCACTATGGGTTGTGGTGTAACATTTATGACACATTGTGCAATTACTTATGGTTCCTCCTCATGTACTGTTGGTATTAAAGTATTACGTGTCTCTCCTCTTAATTCATCTAGAATAACTCCACTCATGGGTTCATGGTTTATCACATAGTCTTCCTCTAAGATTCGAGCATTGGTGCTAATAATGACCTTATGATCCTTAGGAATATAAAATAACCTCCTTTTGTTCCTCTTGGATGGCCTACAAACAAGCGTACTTCAGTATGAGATTCTAACTTATCTACCTTCCCATTCAACACATGTGCTGGACTACCCAAATTTGAACATATTTTATACTAGGTTTTCACCCGGTCCACAGCTCTATAGGAGTAGAAGGTACTGACTTAGAAGGTACCAAGTTCAGAATATAAGCTGCAGTCTCTAAGGCATATCCCCAAAATGAGTCTAGCAAATCCGAATAACACATTATTGATCTAACCATCTTCGTAAGAGTCATATTCCTTCTTTCTGCTACACCATTCGATTGGGGTGTGCTAGGTGCAGTCAATTGGAACGTAATCCCAGCTTCTGATAAGTAATCCCTAAACTCTCCAAAAAGGTATTCATCACCATGATCTGAACGTAATAACTTGATACATTTTCCATGATGTTTTTCCGTCTCAGCTTTGTACTCTTCGAATTTCTCAAAGCACTCAGACTTACGGTGCACCAAGTAAATGTATCCATACCTTGAATAATCGTCAATGAATGTGACAAAATCTTCAAAGTCACCTCTAGCCTGGATAGTCATGGGCCCACATAAATCAGAATGAACCAATTCTAACACATCTTTGGCCCTATACCTGTCACGCCCCAGAACCAGAATACTGGAGAGCGGGAGAATGACTCAGTTTTAGTGGTGGCCCATGCAGGTCTATGCTAAGGCCAAAAGTTACGCCAATAATGTATATTTATTTAATATTTATCATGTATTATCCTGTATTTAAATTCCTTTAATTTCATGTTAATTAATTTTCTGCATTTTATTTCCTGCAATTTTATTCCTGCAATTTATTTCTGCATTTTATTTCCTGCTTTTAACCTCTCTGCTTTGCTTTCGGGTTGCATTGGTTGGACCCTAAAAATACTCCTTTGTCTTGAAAGGCCTTTTGTTCATTTTACCTTTCAAGCAGGATTCACAGACTTGAAGTGCCTCCACTTCTAATGAACTCAAAGGTCCATCTGTAACTAGTCTTTGAATCCTTTTTAGATTAATATAGCCTAATCGCAAGTGCCAAAGACATGTTTGGTTCATACAAGAAGGTTCTTTTCTCTTATTTAAGTTAGAAGACCTATTATTCATTTTTATTAGTTGCATTATCGGTGAAATAAGGTTAATGACATACAAATTATCTATTATTGCACCAGAACAAATAAATTGCTTATTTTTTCTAATAACAATATTATCATTAAAATAAATTAAATATCCATCCTTAACTAGCATAGAAACAGAAATCAAATTCCTTCTAAGTGAAGGTGCATAAAGACAATCTTTTAATGTCAAAGACTTATTTCTACCAAAAGATAAAATAAAATCTCCTACTGCAACGGCCACCACTTTTGTACCATCACCCATGAATAAGCATATCTCTCTATTACTAAGTCGTCTGGTTTCCTGGAACCCCTGCAATAAATTGTAGACATGATTAGTGGCTCTTGTATCTACACACCAGGTGCCGGTAGATAACACTGCTAAACATGTTTCAACTACTAGTAAATGAGATATATCGTCTTTGTTTTCTTATTTGAGAAGTGGACAGTCACTCTTCCAATGTCCTAATGCACTTGAAATACTTGCCTTTCGACTTTTTCACGGCGCCTTGAGGTCTCATGCCCTTCTTTGCTGAGTTTTCTTGTTTCTGAATGTTATTCTTCTTCTTACCATCGTTTGGCTTAGAAGTAGAAGCCTTTTCAGTAACATAAATATGACCACTCTACCTAAAGAGAGCTTCAGTATCCTGTAGCTCTTTTGCAAGTTCTGCCAAACTATACAACCTTTTGTTTATGTTGTAGTTAAGGCAAAACGTCTCAAAACTTTTAGGGAGAGTCCCGAGAATGATATCAACCTAGGATTCTCCATCGATTTCGGCTCCAAGGATCTCAATCTTGTTCAGATGACCCATCATCTCGAAAACATGATCCTTTATTGTCGTACCTTCATCCATTTTCGTATTCATCAAACACTTTATAGCAAACTACCTAGCTGCTCTACTCTGATGTCCGAAGAGTTCCTTGAGGTTATATATCATGTCATAAGTTGTGGCCATGGCCTGATGCTGATGTTGCAGTATATTTGACATAGATTCTAGAATGTAACACCGCACTATATATCTCATCTGTCTTTATCTACTTCTTATAAGCCTATTTGACCTCTTCATTAGAATTAGCATCATGCTTAGGTGGACATTCCTTATTGTGTACATATTTATACCCTTCAACAGTTAGGACAATATCCAAGTTATGTTTTCAGTCAATATAATAAAAATTTGCCAACACCATGAATTTAGCATGCCACGATGGTGTGGACGTATACAAATTCAATATTTGTCCAAGGAGGTTTTTCTATTAATTTTATTCTCATGTCAACCTAACTTTATGACAAACAAAATTAATTTGTTAGTCTGGCTTTGGTCCTACAAATAATAGTAGTGACTCCGATAGAAAGGATACCAATATTTGTATCTAAGTGTATACCATTACTTAATACTAAGTTTATTACTTCGTAATGATTTCCTTCAGATAGAGAAGTGAACACATACAAGATAACTTTCTATAATTCTTTCGAAGGAAGTTTGTACTAGTGATCCATAATTAGACTTGTCCGATATGGAAGAGGGCACTAAAGCCAACATGCAAATATAACTATATCACCTACAAGCCAGTAATAGAGACCATGGAATTTATGTTAAATAAATTTTCTCTCCCACTTAGTTATTTAACAATGAGAATTTTCTACTAGTTGATTCATGTCCATGTTGACCGTTATTAATGCGAGCTTAGTTATAACAAAAAATCCACAAAATAATAAAATGCGTAACCAAAAAAAGCAAAATATAGCAATAAAGATAAATATCCAACTATTATGGCCATATATCATGCTTTTTCTTCAACTGTGCTTGGATACAGAATAGTACACTGTGCAGATCTATTCGGGGTTCGAAAATCATCCGACGGCCTCTTGACTGCTGAAAATTTCTTCAAAATATAACAGTGAGGATTTTTTTAGATTTTGGCTATCAATTTCTTCATAAAAATCATCCGACGGCCTTTGGATTACTAAAAAATAGCATCTCGTCATCAGAAAAAGCCACCACCCGCCATCACGATAGATCGATTATATCTAAAATTATATCAATCATACGCCTCCCGAAGGAGTTCACATATAATCTAGATTAAAAAAATTAAATAAATAATCATGAACAACTCTCGTGATTTTAATTACATCTATGAACAACAATAAAAGTTGCGATATATCTATAGTTTAAAACAACACAAACAAAACATAAATTTACCATAATAGTTGGATCTAAGATGCCTGTAAAATCGAGTCAAAACAGATCTACATCTATCGACTATTATTCAACATTGTATTTTATTGGTCAACATGGATGTATCAATCGATATACAGATCCAATACCGGCTCTGATACCAATTGATGGAACTGAGGATTCCCAGGACCACGGATTGGTGTACGTATTGTTCGATAGAAAGTTAAACAAATATAAACATGTTCTAACCCTTCATAGGCGAAAACTAGGATTTACGAATTATACCTGCGATGAGAAGAAGACGACAGTTCCTAGCAACCACGAGCAGTCAGCGACCCCAAGATCTTCTGCACGTATTCCTTTCTCGGGTTGGACGTTATGTGGGCAACGATCTTCCAAACTTTTCTTCTCTCGATTGTCCTTCCTTTCTCTCCTCTCATGATGGACGAATTAAAAAAAGATGCTCTTCTTAGGATACATATGACAGCTAGAGAATACAGAGTATATATAGGCTATGGTAGGGACCATGAGGAGAAATTAGGTTTAGGTCTCCTAACGGGTCTAGGTATCCCATGTTCAGTCCGAACACACAACCCAGGCCTGTTAACAATAGCTCGGTCCACTACAGAGCTATTGTTCTACTACCTTCATAATCCTAAATTACGTTTATGGGCTCCTTCTTATTATATGCTTGTTTGTCTTTCCATGTTAAGATATCGAATGTCCGTCAATCAAAATAAGTTACTGACAACTACATTGATTGACATCTTTTATCCTTAAGTAGTACCACTCAACTTTATTTATCATGTCGGATATAATCCACCTACAGGGTTTATATGACAATCCTTGAGTTTCTTAAGGGAACATCATCAACCTGATACATCGGGACACGGATTCCTTTTATAATCAACAGCTCATCATACACATAATACCATTACCCAATTCATAGAGGTTATTGACTTATTATGAATCTCATTCTTTTATGAATCAAAGTAATGCACACTACATATACATGTCTATTATTATATTCGGATTAAGAGCACAAGCATCCATAATAACATAGGTATTTGTTCCCTTATGTAGTCAGTACAAAGAGAACAATCTCAAGTGGTCCTGTTCAATACACACAAAGTGCGCTAGTATAATCTTATAGTCAAGATAGACTAATGCCATATTACACTACAATCTTACCAATGGTTTGGCCAAATCCATCTAGGTTGTGAACTATTTATATATTTTACAAAGGACTGATAATATGATCTTTTGTGTGTCAGCACACACCATATTATCTACAATATAGAATATCAGACACTTTGTATTAACATATAATAAATATAAAATGCTAACATTTGCCCATATGATTCCCATTCAAAAATAATAAAAATATATATTTAATACAAAAGTGATGCTTTTAGTATATAACCCTAACAATAAAGGGTATCAAGGTATATAGGTAAAGGTATTGGTCAATGAGAGTGAGATGATAGGCTAAGGTAATCCTATAGGTAAGGCGCATGTAGCCATATAAATACATATAGATGTTTAAGGATATAGATACATAAGGGTATTATTGTAAACATAGATAAGTGTACATGAGCATAGGTTTAGATATCCTAGTAGGATAATTACATAGGTAAATGTTATGCATAAGAAAATATCTATATGACTACAGATAGGGTATAATGATACCATATGGGTATTGGTATATGGGTATAACATATGGTACGAATATTGTTAGAGGGATGGATAACACGGGTATGGGTGCATATAGAAATAGGGTATATATATATGCTAGGATGCAGGGTATTATAGATATGGGTATATATATAGGATATTGATATATATGTATATAGGTAATTAAGGTAATCTCATGAGAATAGCATATAGCTACATATGTATATCTTGTATGTTAGGATACGTAGGTAAGGGTATTGGTCAAGATAAGTGAGTTCATAGCTAAGGTAATTGGTAAATGGTTAGTGATGTGTCTATAGTAGGATATATGGATATATGTATATTATATAGGTAAAGGGTAAATGTTAACATATGGATAAAGTGTATATTGGTATATGTTATGGTTAAAATCACTTGGATAAAGTGTATATTGGTATATGGATAAATGTATATTATATAGGTAATTGGTAAATGTTAACATATGGATAAAGTGTATATTAGTCAAAATTTAGACACAACCTAAACATGGTTAAAATCACTTGGGTACATCTAAGATGTATTCACGATCGAGGTTAATCATGCAAGTCATCCAAGCATGATTAAAATTTGGCACGCGTATGAATATGATCGAAATAACCATGATCACAATGGAAAAAGATTTAAGCACTAATAATAGAGTTTGAAGTGTAGGCACGACTATAGTCAAAATAGTTTAATCACGAGCAAACCTGTTTAAAATTTTGTTTGACCTGATTAAATCGCTTAACTGTTTAGGCAAGATTATTTAGGCACGATCACAGACTCAAAATCTAGAAAATATGCGAGTTGGCATGATCGAAATACAATCAAATGGTCTGGTTGCAATCAAAAGTCGTTAAGGACGATCCAAATCAAAATCGTGTTTAGCACGATCAATTTGGTAGGCATGATCATTGAATCATGATATTGGTATGTTTATGAATCTAGTGAATAGGTTTAGATGGTTTCTAGGATGACTAATAACGGTAGAAAAAGATAAAAGGAAGGGTTCAAGTAATAAAAGGTTAAGAATTAATTAAATTTTAATCGAGAGTTTATGAAGTTGTGGAATATAAAAATTTCAACAGTCACATGCCAAAAGATGTAGTTTCTATAATATTCAAAAACCATAAGTATATCCAAAATCATTTAACCAAGCATCCATGCCTCGCCAGTGTACATCTGACTGCAGTAAACCCTTGATTTATGACTTGAGCATAATATAGTATCGAACACTCTACCAACTCTATCCATTATTGACATAATAACTCAAGGATTAAATAGGACAATTAAGACATAATTTTAATAATGTTCGATTATCCACGCTTACTTGAATTTATTTCAACTTAGGGGTCATGCCACGCCAGTGCGCTGCTGGCTGCAGTGAACCCATAGTCTCGATAATTCAAATAAGTGACGACAGTACGCTGCTGTCTTGTCATCGTAGGTCATCAAAATTATTTCAACTATATCCCCAAGGATATCAATGGAGTTTAAAAATATCATACAAGTTGATAAATATAGAAAAAGTGCAAGTATCCGTTCTTCAGGTATAATATCATCTTCTTGAAAAGATAAATAATTGATTAGGAAGGTTAATGATCGAAGTCAAAATAAGTAAAAATCTTATAATCCTTATTTCACGGATATTCAATATTCAACGATTGAGAAGAAATTTTTGAATACCAAAAATTTAACTCGTGATTAATAGACAATTGAGTGGGAAGTTATTTTAAAAAAATAATTCCTTACGTCCAAGGAAAAGAATATAAGTGATACGAACTTATGATATGGCGATGTTTAGAAATGACATAAGATAAAGTTGTGCAAATGATCATGATTAGGGAAAAAATGACCGAAGGCAAAAGAAATATAAACTTAAATTTATATTTCTCTAATATTCAAGATCAAAGAAAAAATATGTAAAAAGCACTATATCTACCTATTATGAATATATTTATACACAAGTATATATGTATAGCCTAAGTAAATCCCAAAAATTCCACGATATCATTCTAAGAGAAGGTTATCATACAAGTAAAATATAAATTTAAATAGCAATAATACATGTATTATATTCAATATATAATTTATAGAAATTATTTCCAATTCTAGAAATGGACTTACCAAAATATATATATACACATCTATATATATCTACATGGACGACGTTGGTCGCACTACATGACTACCATGGCTTGGGTTGGGTTCGGGCTAGTTTGGAACAATCGAAATTTCTAAAAGCCGATAATCCTAGTAATAAATAAATAAATATATACACATATTTTGGGTCAAGTCACAACTTGGCCTGGTTTTCCTAGTTTGAACCCACTTATTGTTCGATCTTCCCAATCACAGCTAATATACTAGTCAAAGCACGCCACTGCACTATCCATGCCATCACTTCTAGTCATTTGGCATTCCAAAATTTAACCATGACTAAGATATCCCATAACAATAATTAATTAAATTAAATATTTCTAAAATTCTAAAAATCATATTTAATTCAAATAAGTAAATAAAAGGATATTCTCAAAATTTTGGAAAGAGGGTTACAAATCAACCCTCCTTAGAAAAATTGTCGAAACAAAATGCGATAGTGCATCCTTCTATGAGAGTCGTCTAGTGAGACCTATGCAGCAATCTTAACTACCCAAATGTCAAATTAAATCAGGGACTCCTAGTCCTAACTATTTTCTTAAAATTGATTTACTCCTAGTTGTGAATGAGTATTTCCTAGTCGCAGGCTCGCAGTAGTACGACTATTATGGTACTACCATGAGTTCGCACAATTTTACGAAAACTGACCTGCATGGGCCACCACAAAAATTTGTCATGACCCGTACCCACTTTTTTGGATACGAGACGTGTCTAAGCCAGCCTACGCTGCAGAGTCGGCGGTAGAACGTTGTCACGGCTAAGATGCTCAAAAACACTAAAATAATACGTTTATTACTCATTCATATTTCTAAATTTATTACAACATTTACAATATTTATAAAAGAAAATACAAAATTCTCACAATTAATGAAAATGATACAACTGCTATCTATTTCTAGGTTTTTGTCTGCAAATACACCCGTATCTTCCAAAGCTAAGTGAAGCCATAGCTAACCTGAAAAATATTGGTTCTCAGTCAGGAATGGAACAAGCACACAAACCGATGGCAATGTGAAAACACAATAGAATTAACAAGACATGAAAATAACATATGAGAGATAAAAACTAGAAAGTAACTGATAACATGGCAAGTGGTGGAGAAGACAAGGAAAACAAATAAAATACAACTATCTATGTGATTTGAAATATCAGTTTTGACATGTGAACGGCTAGGGGGTAAATTCGGCAACCATGCACGTGTCATATGCAGCTGCTATTCTCCATAAAAGACACGGAGGATAGTTCTGGATAGTCCACATGTCTACTAAAATATTTTCACTCCCGACTACTCCGTATGACGAGCATGTCAACAAGCAGCAAGACATATGTATAAACATGAAATGTATAGACTACTATGAATCGAAAAACAATCAGAAAGTATACTTGCCTGTGGTCCTTAGCTGGTGAAACCGACAGTCACATTGGGTCCAGTATTGTCCGTTTGTCTAGGGTTGATAAAGAGATATGAATGTGATTAGCTATGATCAATGATAATCTAACGATCTAAGAGATTTTCTAACTTAGCAAAAAGATAATTATTTATTTTGAAAATACATATATGCTTTAGAAAATATTTATAGCATATTAATATTTGCCCTTTTTAAGAAAACATTTATTTTATGAATATGAGTCCTTATTAGCAATTTTAGAAATCAAGTAAAAATCCAACAAATAAGCCCATTAAATAAATTCCAATTGTTTGCCATGAAATATAAAAGAGCAGAACAATTATCGGAGGACTGGACTTTTACTTCACGTTACAAACTCGCTTGTACAAAGAAAGCCTAGGGACGAAAGCCTAGGTACAGCAGTCTAAGTACAATTGTTTATTTTAGATTCTGGGGGGTGACGATAGAGGCTCGGGAAAGCGACGGCCGCTCTGCCTTACTCCTTGGACGATCGGTATGCAGCCTTGGCTCCAGAAGATTGCTCGGCGTTGAAGAAATGCTCTCTCTCCGCTCTCTCTCTCTCCAAGTATTCTAGTGCTCTCTCTGATCTCGAAAAGTGCTCCTTTCTGTATGTATGCGTGTGTATGTCTCTGTGTGTGTGTTGCAAGAGAATGGCACCCTGCTATTTATAAGAATGGGGGACCTTATTAGGGTTCACAATGATTGCCCTTCAAAGTGGTGGCGGCCTGTTGATCGATCAATCTGGGCCATTAATTTGGAGTGTAATGGATCTGGGCCATTTAGTGTAGATTACACCAAATCCTATCAGTAATTAATGCTGATTAGAATAAATCTCTACGATGATGATCTGCTGATGTCTGCGAATCTGAATGAATAAATTTAATTTATTCTCCTGCCACGTGTCCCAGATTATTGGGATTTGACCCAATCTTTGATTGCAGTAAATCTGGGAAATTGATTGGCTTTATGACACGTGTCCTGAGAGCCGCTGAGGAGGGTTGAGCCGCATAAGGGTTGAGCCGTATAAGGATGGAGCCGCATAAAATTGGCCACGTGTCGGGTCTGCTTGGGGAGTGGCCCCCCGAACCTTCGAACTATATGATAATTTGAGCCGCATAATGGTTAATGAGCCGCATGGAGATGATCCTTGCGAGCCGCATGGGGGCCTCTGCTTGAGCCGTATGAGACTGTTTCTGCTTGAGCCGCATAAGGCAGCTTCATCCTGAACCGCATGGGGAGTCTTCGCTCGAGCCGCATATGACTGTCCATGTGTCAGGGCCACGTGGCATTCTCTGGATCTCGAGGGATTGTGTCAGAGATCTCCTTCACTTCCCTAGGGGTCTGTCATTATGACAGAGTCATAATTACCTCTTTTGTGTCAGGGCTGCCACTTTTTTAGAGTTGTCAGCCGTCAAAGTAATTAATGCAGGAAGGAAGAACTGTTTTGCAAGACACGTGTCTTCTGTTCTGAGCCGCATAGGACGTCTTGAGCCGTATAGTCCCTCGTGCCGTATTAATCTGTGAGCCGCATGGGCTTCCTGAGCCGCATGGAGTTTCCTGGCCGCATGGATCTTTCTTTAGTATTTTCCATGCTTCTACAAGACCCCCTTCAAAGTTTTCAATTTGCAAAATTGAAATACTTTGAATAAGAAGCATGGTCGTATTCTTCTGGCCGCATATGAAGTCCTGGCCGCATGGATGTTTCAACCGCATGGAAGGCTTAGCCGCAGGGGACTTTCGGCCACGTCATCATTGTCACGTATGGCAATCTTTTGCATTAAATGATGTTGATTTGCTGTCAGCTTTAAAGGCCACTTTTCTGTGCGGGATCCGAGGAGCTTGGCCTTCATTTTCGGCGGCTCACCTTGATAACCGAAGAGTCGATCTTCGTGTATGCACGGGGATCGAAACGCCTCACTTTTGTTTATAAATATGGATGAGTACGGTCGGAGGATTTCTTTACTTTCTCCTTCGTTCAACTATTGCTGTCTTGTCTTTCTTTCCTCATTTCCCTTCTCCGATCATCGGTTATGGCCCCCAAATCCTCTAAGGTCGCCTCCGCTGCTGCAAAGGGCAAGAAGGCGGCTTCCTCGTCAGCTGTCGTTCCTGAAGTGCACCCTGATGTCCGTCCTGCCCTTAATGGTAAGGGTTGTATTTGGATACTTTGAATCCTAAGAATCCATGGCTCTGTTGCATATTCATGCACAAGCCTTCACCCAAGTTCGGCTATGATAGAGCCACATATGCTGTATGGGCTGCATGACACTCTCATATTCGAGCCGCATAGGAGATACCCTATGTTTGAGCCGCATGAGAAGGTTTTGAGCCGCATGAAGTCTCCCTTGAATGGAGCCACATAAGCTTCTAACCGCATATATTCGATTGATCCGTATATGCTTCTAACAGACTGATCCGTATAGCGCTTCAGTGCCACAAAAGCTCTTCTGCTTAGAACTGCATATGTTCGATTGATCCGCATAAGCTATCGAACCAATGTTATATGGAACTCCCAATTGATTTAGGCCGCATAAGGCTGTGTTGGCTGAACCACATAAGCTCCCTTGGGGCCGTTCCACCTGGAACCCAATTGCAATTGAGCCGTATAGGGCTTCGTTTGATCCGAGCTGCATAATTTCGTAGGGACTTGAGTCCAGTAACCATCTTTTAATCCTGTTTTGTGTTGTCCTTTTTTAGTGAGCCTCCCAACCAACCCAGCAGGAGAGCTTCTTGTGGGTTTAGCTCAGTTTGTTATGGGCGTACGGCTCGACGGCTTAATTCGACATATAGTGGATCAGCTTCCCACTGATGAACCTAGGGAGAGGATGGATGTCATTAACAACCAACCTTTCCACTTTCTTTGTTCTATGATGAATTCGGGAAAGCTGGACGGAGAATATCTGAAACCGGCTTTTCTCTTTGGGGATGCCTTTTCCATAAAAAACTTCCGACTGCTGGATGTTTCTAAGAACTGAGATTTTTCTGTAGATGGAGTGGAGATCCATATCCTCGAGATGGAGCGGCATTATCCCCTCTCGTGGTTTAATATGGTACCGTTTGGTAGGATAATGGTGGGCTCCCTGACTCCCACCCGACCGGGAATGTTTGTGGACAACATCCACTACAACAGGCGCACGAGTTCAGCATGTGCGGGCAAGGATTCAGTTAGTCGGAGTGTGATGGGGCTGCTCCCTGGCACTTTTATAAACGTGACTGGTCCTAACTTTACTTTCACTCGAGCTGATACCTTTCTGAATCAGCTCACTCGCAAGGGGTCTTATCCGGTGGACAGGTTGTCGCTGCTGAATTGGATAAACCCCATTCCTATATAGGCCAATCTTACCTCATGGATCCTGAGGAAATATGGGGAATCTCTTCGGGAAATTGACCTTTACTATGCCGTCCGGGGCACCTGTTACGGGTTGCCTATTAACAAGCCTTTGTTCATGGCCCTTTTGGAGCTGTGCAACCGGCGTACGGGGACTTTCTTCGCCCCCGGGGGAGAGTTGGGGCTTGCTCTCCATGAGATGCATGTTGTTTCCAAGCTGCTGTGGGAAGGCGAGGCCTTTGAAGTATATACCCCGATGAACGAGGAATTCGATGACCTGGATCGCCGATTTCCTGGTTTCGTCATCGTGTACCGAGAACTATTGTGCCATCATAGCATCTGCCACCAGATTGCTATCAAGAAAGAAAATAGCTCAGAAGGGAATGTCCCTCACACCACGGCCTGGGTTGCGTACCTTTTCAAATTACGGAAGAGAGACAAAGAAAATAGCTCAGAGTCATCGCTCGCGGTACACGACTCTGAGCAATTTTCTTTGTCTCTCTTCCTTAATTTATCCTTAGAGAAATGAGGGGAGTACACGTTGACGGCGTTGACCCTCTCCAACTTTTATCTGAGAAGATGCTTCTTTGGCTGCGCAACATCCGCCCTGCGCACCTGGTATATCGTTACCGAAATAACGTATACCTGGAGCCTTATCTGCCCAGTAGATTTTCCCGTCAATTCGGGTATAGTCAATTATTTCTGGATTGTCCTAGCGCTTGCTTGAGCTTTGAGGGCAGTGTACTCGATGGTGTCCGGGCCTGGCATTATTACAATGCGGTCCATACCCGGGCCAGCTTCTCGGTCCCCGATGCCAAGACGGCAGGAGATATTTTGTATATAGCGGCCCTTTATCATGTCGCAGCGAGCAAGCCTCCCGTCGACTTTGATATAAATACTAGCTTCATTGCTGGCACTGGTTTGGCTGAGAAACCAGAGGGATCCAAAAAGAGGAAGAGGGGGGCAAACAGGATCCCTGCGCCGGACTCAGAGTCCACTATAGCGGACGAGGATGATGATGAACAAGACGCCGATGACTCGTCGCATTCTTCGGACGAGGAAGTTGGGAATCAGCCCCCTATTATGCCAGACGAAAGGGTGACGGGTCAGCCGTCTACTTGGTCTGACGAGGTGGTGGAGGATCAACCATCTACAGTGCCTGGCCCTTCGCGTAAGCGAAGCAGGCACGTGATTACTGCTGACGGCCGAACCTACTCCACAAAGCATGCTACGGTAAGACATCGCAGGCTGTTTATTGATAATGTTGACATTGTTTATGAGGTGATTTGAGTTTCAACTACCTCCTTTCTTTTTCTTCTTTGTTATGTCCTAATCATTTTTTTTCTTTTGCTCTCTATAGGCGTCAGATGAGTTCGCTTCCCAGGACCCGATTGTCGAGGTTGATCTGGTCCTGTCCCATTTGGTCAGTGATGTATGCACTGCTATCATTGCTGCTGGGGTTCTTCCGGAGGCGGTCGAGGAGTCTCACCTTGCTGGGACCTCAACTCAGGGGGATGGGGGTTTTACTGCGCCCGTTCCTGAGACATCCGAACTCCAACAGGATGACACTGTCCTGGCTGGCTCCCTTTCAGGGATGACCGTGACAGAGAAACTAGTTGAATTCGGATCAGAAACTGCGGGTGGGAAAACTACGCCGGCTGTGAATGAACCGCAGCCTCCATGCTCTTCCCCTGGTAATACAAGTCAAACCTTAATTTGTGAATAAGCTGATTTACCCCGCCATCCTATCCTTCGGGTTACGTCGATTAATGGTTGCTTTGGATGCTCAGGTCCCAACCCTTTATTGCCGGTGACGGACATTGCTGGGGCGGACCCTACCGAAGGGAATCTGACGGAAGCACACGTGCCTCCTCCTTGTATTGAGGAGCCTCCATCTGGGTCAAGTTCGGGAGCCCAGGTAGAAGTACAGTTGGGACGAGGGATGATGCTTCCTACGCCCTCTTCTGCGAATATAGTTTCGGGGGTTAACCTTTCCGCCTTGCCGAGCATCCAGGCTCTTCGGGCGGCGGAAGAGGAGCTAGCCGCCATTCAAGCATCTTTCCGCACGAGGGATGACCTTTCCGCCTTACCTGGGCTCTTCGGGAGCCCAGGTAGCAGTACAGTTGGAACGAGGGATGATGCTTCCTACGCCCTCTTCTGCGAATATAGTTTCGGGGGTTAACCTTTCCGCCTTGCCGAGCATCCAGGCTCTTCGGGCGGCGAAAGAGGAGCTAGCCGCCATTCAAGCATCTTTTCGCACGGAATTTGCTTCCTTGGTGGCAGGGGCGGCAACTTCTGAGGCTACTCCTTCAGTACTGTCTGCTACCCTCCCTTTGACGCCGTCCTCTACAGAGGTTTTGGATGAAGTGTCCCGGGATGTGGTCGATAGTTTCCACCGCCACCTAAAGAGGAGGATCGAGGCAGCTGTGGAAAGGGGGGCCCCCTTTACTCTGGCCCGTCAATGTGCCGGTGGCCAGATCAATATCCTTAGGACACTCCCTGGTGGGGGAGAACTGGCCGCGCTTCTGGAGCCTAAGTTGTTAGAAGCTGATCGTCTCGTGGCCCAGTTTCGCATGCTACAACAGGCTGATTTACCCGCGGTCATAAATCAAGAGCGCAACTTCCTCGTTACCGTGGTGGAGAAGGTGATGGCTGCCCGAGAATCGCTCAAGCCAGCTATATTGAAGGACCGCCAGGATTTGACTCGATTGTATGGTTAGTGGAGCCGTCGGACTGAAGATTGCGCGGCCCGGGAAGCGGCTGCCTCCCGTGGGGTAACCGACACCCGGGAACAAATCCTCGAGCTCCAAAGAAAGCTGGCCTTCTTGGAGTCCGTGCTGGAAGGTGCTTGTACTGAGAAAGGGATTGCCATCCAGGAGGCTAACAAGTTTAGCAGGGCTTCTGCCAATCAAGAACTTGCCCTGAAGAAAATAGAGAACGACTGGCTGGCGTATATATATTTGAATGATGCGGAGCAATTGTCCCAAGCGGCCGAGCGTCGAGCTAAACAGAGGCTTGAGCGGGGGACCGCCTTGGTGAGAGGTCGGCTCCTGGAGTTGTGTAATGCTGAGCTATAGTCGGCCTTTTCTTCTTGTTTTGTTCCTGTTTTCTTTTTGAGAGGGACGTGGTCCCAAAAGATGTAATGCTTTTTTCTTCCTTCAAATAAAGAGTACTTTCTATTCTACCATTCATTCGTATTGCTTGTTGTACTTGTGATATTGTGGTGATGTTTTCCCCGCCTAGGGGACTTATTTGTGGACCTGTTACCCATGGTATACCTTGGTTTTAGGTACGGATAACAAATTTGGTTAGGATATCTGAAACAGCCATGGCAAAGTGGTCATGAGTGCTCTTGGTATCGGGAAAAAGAATGCCGTAGAGCGGCTGGGCTCTCGGGGCATGATGAGATGGTGGGCTTATGCTAAAAAACTTAGCAGAGGATATTTGTGGGCCTATTATCCTTGGCGTTCCACGACTTTAGGATACGGATAATAGGATGAAGGAAAACCAATATACTTACTCAGAGGTTATGAGGACATGGCAAGTATGAGGGTTTTTGCCGTGGAGTCTTCCTACTCAGAGGTAATAAGGACATGGTAGGAGTGGACTCGACGGATGATATTTGTGGTCAACAGAGGACATTTGTGGTCAACAAAGGACATTTGTGGTCAACAGAGGACATTTGTGGACCTATTACCCTTGGCGTATCCTGGTTCAGGGTACGAATAATAAGACAAGAGAGGACCAACATACTTACTCAGAGGTAATGAGGACATGGTAAGCATGAAGGTTTCTTCGACGGAGCCTTCCCACTCAGAGGTAATAAGGATATGGCAGGAGGGGGCTCAATGAAGGAGGGCACATAGAACGACTCAGAGGTAATGAGGACATGGAAGTTCTATGTAAGGGGGTGATTTGTTTTTGGCGGAAATGAAACAACTCAGAGGTAATGAGGACATGGCCGTTTTGGAAATTTGTGGATCGATTACCTTTTTTGTGCACTGGGAGTGCAGGTAGTAGATCATGAGGGAGGATCTCTTCCAGGAAGAAAGTTCAGAGGAATGATCATACATGACTTACTATCTGAAAGAGTGACCGGGATGTGATTTCAGAGGCACCAGCTGGTACATGACTCGATATTATAAAAGTGTGAGTTCAGTGGCACCAGCGGGTACATGACTCGATAATCTGAGATGTTGTGGATGTGAATTCAGCGACACGAAAGGGTACATGACTCAAAAAATCTGGAGAATGGTGAGTGTGAGTTCAGCGGTGCCAGCGGGTACATGACTCAATAATCTAGAGAATTGTGGGGTAAGTTCAATGGTACCAGCGGGCACATGACTCGATGATCTGGAAAATTATGAGGGTGAGTTCAGCGGTACCAGCGGGTACGTGACTCGATAATCTGGAAAATGTTGTTTAGACATAATATTTCTTCAGGAACTTGCCGTTGACGGGCAACATGAGCAAGTCTCCATTTTGCTTGGCGAGGCGGTAAGCACCGTTGGAGAATACGGCCTCGATGATAAATGGACCTTTCCATTTTGGCTGGAACTTGTCGACGGTCTTATGAGTCATGACCATCGGCCTCCGGACTGCCAGAACAAGATCGTCCACTTGGAATGTTCTGATTTTGACCTTCTTGTTGAAGGCTCCAGAGATGCGTGTTTGGTATAGCTCGATCCTTTGCTGAGCCAGGAGGCGCTTTTCATCTAAGGCCTCCAACTCTTGTAGTCGGCGTCGGTAGTTATCATCCGTCGTCAATTGATAAGTGAGGGCGATGCGGAGTGAGGTATTTGAGTCTCTAATGGAAGAACTGCCTCACTCTCGTACACCAGGGAGAATGGTATGTTCCCGGTAGCTGTTCGGACTGTAGTACGGTACGCCCATAAACATTCACCGAGCTTCTCGTTTCAGTCGCGTTTATTGGAAGAGACAAACTTCTTGAGGAGTTTGATGATTGTTTTGTTGAATGCCTCTGCCAACCCGTTCGCTGCAGGGTTGTACAGTATTGAAGCAATATTCTGGATGCGATGTTTGTCGCAGAACCGATAAAAAGTGTAGCTTACAAACTGTGGACCATTATCGTGGATGATCCTCCGGGGCAGTCCAAAGCGATAGATGACGTGATGCTTGAGGAAGCTGATCACGTTCGAAGTTTTTACTTCTGCAAGCGGGACAACTTCTGCCCATTTGGAGAAATAATTCGTGATCGCAAGTATGAAGCGATGTCCACGGGAGGAAGGTGGAGTAATCGGACCGATGATGTCCATCCCCCATGCTTCGAATGTCCAGGATGCCACTGTCGGATGTAGAAATTCGGATGGTTGGTGGATGAAGTCCGCGTGGACTTGGCAGGCTTTGCACCTTCTAGCAAAGTCTATCGCATCTGCTACCATCGTGGTCCAGTAGTAACCCATTCGGCGAAGACGGTCTTGCAATTTAGGGCCAGGCTGATTGGCCCCGCAGACACCGTCATGAGCTTCTCGTACAGCTTCTTTGGCTTCTGCGTTTGACAGACACCGAAGCAATAATCTATCATAGGATTGGCGATACAGCATTTTTGTCTCTGTATCGTAGAAGAATCTGAGAGAACGCCGTCTGATAGAGGTGGCTTCCTTTGGGTTCTCGGGCAGGATGTCGTAGACGACGAAGTCAATGAATGGCTGTCTCCAATCCGGGGCATCGTCGATCGTCTGGGCGGAATAACTCGCCATGAATTGCACGTTGTTCTTGGGACAGACCAGTTCGTGGCCTATCACATCTACCGATTGATGAGTATGATTTGGCACTGCTAGGGAAGCGGCCAGACTTGCTAAGGCATCGGCTTCGATATTTCGGAGTCTGGGGACGTGTTCGATGAAGAACCCCTCGAACGAAGAGATGATGTCGATCGCTATTTGGTGATAGGGGATCATGTCTTCATGGCGAACTTCGTATGAGTCCCGGATCTGATTGATGATTAACTGAGAATCGTCGTATGCTTTAAGGTATTCTACCCCCAGCTCCTTTGCAAGTTGGAGGCCAATGACCAGAGCGTTGTACTCGGCCACATTGTTAGAGCAGGGTTCCGTGAGGGAATAAGCATGGTTAATCACCAATCCCGAAGGGGAGACCAGCACCACCCCGACTCCGACGACGATGTTGCCCTTGGGTCCAGTTCTCGAAGCACCGTCGAAGAACATTCGCCATATATCATCGTGGGAGGTTGCATGCGAGTCGGCGACCTCATCTGGGATTTTTTCATATATTCTGGACGACTCCGAGCCCGGGTGGGCTGCCAAAAAGTCTGCCAAGGCCTGGCCTTTGACCACCTTTTGTGGAACGAAGATCATATGATAGGGGGATAGTAATATTGCCCATGTAGCGAGGCGAGAGCTGAGTGCCCCTGGTTTAGTCATGAGGACCCTGAGAGGGTTGACTCGTGAGATCACATGTATTATTTGTCCGGTGACATAGTGCCGTATCTTCTGAATGGCGAACACCAGGGCAAGGCATTCCTTCTCCACAGCGGTGTATCGGTGCTCTGGCCCAATCATCATTCGACTGAGGTAATATATGGCTTGTTCTTGGCCTGCATCGTTGTTTTGTGCCAGCAGGGCTCCGAGGGAATGCTCCATTGCTCGTACGTAGAGCAGGAATAGTTTTCCAGCAACCGGGACCACCAGAACTGGAGGGTTTGACAAGTATTCTTTGATGCTGTCGAAGGCCCGTTGATATTCTTCGTCCCATACGAACGAGACGCCTTTCTTCATGAGGTGGGTGAATGGTCGGCATCACCCAGAGAGGTTAGAAATGAACCTCCTAATGTAAGCTAGCCTCTCTTGAAGGCCTCTGAGTTCGCAGAGATTTCTTGGGGGACCCATCTCCATGATTGCCTTTGTCTTCTCATGGTCTACATGGATACCCTGGGCGGTGATGATGAAGCCCAAGAACTTCCCGCTGGATACGCCCAGGAAGGACTTCGTAGGGTTCATTTTTAAATTGTGCGCTCGCATCAGGTCGAATACCGTCCTCAGATCATGCAGATAGTCTTCCTTATAGCGACTCTTGATAGCGATGTCATCAACGTAGCACTCCACCGTCTTGCGTAAGTGGTCTCTGAAGATGATACTCATGGCTCTTTGATATGTGGCGCCAGCATTCTTTAAACCGAAAGGCATGACTGTGTAGCAATACGTGACAATCGGTGTTCGGAATGATGTGTGCTTTTCGTCGTCAGGAGACATCTTGATTTGGTTGTACCCCGAGAAGCCATCCATGAATGACATACGTTCAAAGCCGCAGGTATTGTCAATCATGATGTCCGTGATAGGAAGGGGGAATTCATCTTTGGGGCATGCTTCGTTCAGATTGTGGAAGTCGATGCAGATTCGAATCTTCCCATTCTTCTTGAGGACTGGTACTATGTTGACGACCCAGTCAGGATGTTGCTCCTCACGAATGAAGCCGCTGGCTATCAGTTTGTTGACTTCGGCCTCGATCGCATCCATAATGCCCGGGCAGAAGCGTCGCTGTTGTTGTTTGACTGGCTTTGCATCTGGCCGAATGTTGAGCTTATGAAGAGAAATATCGGGATTTAACCCCGGCATGTCTTCATAGCTCCAAGCGAACACATCAATATATTCTTTGACAAGTTCCAACAGTGATTCTCGCTCTTCGTCTGTTAAGCTTTTACTGATGAAGATTGGTTTTGGAGAAGACTCGCTGTCGAGATCTACTTGCATGACCTTATCTTCGGTAGGAGGTTCTCTCTGTTCGAACCACTTTTTCCATTATGCATCCAACTGTTGGGCCCACGGCTCTAACTCGAGGATTTCAGGGATGTCTTCGTCTTCTTCATAAGCATCGGCGAATGCCATGTTGACTGATCAGACTTGTCTGAATACATCTCCGATGCTGGTATCTGAGTCAGAAGTTGGTGATCCTGTTGAATGTGAATGCCAGTCGTATTCTTCATCTGAGTCTTGCTATAGTAGTCCCGTGGTTTGCCTGTCGGGACCGGTGGCTTCAAAGGTAATCGTCGTCCAGTACCGTAGTTCAAGCCTGGCGTTGTCTCCAGATCATACCCCTGTTTCTGCATGAGATATTTAGATTGGGGGCTATAAAGATATAGAGGTAGTCTCCCGACATCTGATCCAAGGTCGACTTCTTCTATGGTGAAGGGATGCAGATCGTCCTTCCGGCCGAAGATGATTGGATGGTCCCCTCCCTCGATTATGCGGTAAGCATCTTCTGCTGGAGTAAGCTGGATCGTGGTGTAGACATTTGTCACCCGTGTGTGTAGGTGAGTGCCTATACCGTGTTCCATAGCGTACATTATACAAAGCTTATTAAGCTCGAGGTAGTTCAAAGATAGCCCTTTATTGATGAAGTAAGGTATCTTTTCTAGGGAGATTATATCATCTGCGAAGGGAACATCAGTGTGGGCAGCCACATACTTGGCTAGCTCCGGTTTCTCTTCGGCTACCCCCTGTGTAAATGAAGACTGAAAGGACGACCTGGGCAGCTTGATCGTCAGCGGTTCAGCTGATGGAGCAGAGCGCGGAGTTGTTGGCAGACTAGCGACCCCCAGTTTGGTACTCGATGTGGGACGGGGAGTGGCTGGTTCGCTAGAAGTGTCAGACCTTGCATCGGGGTGACGACCCTTTTTGGGAAGGCGTATCGTCAGTGGCTTGTCGGAGGGATTGAGCTTCTCCGTTTGGGGATGACCGACTCTCGGCAGTCTGATTGTCAGTGGCCCTGTTGTGGGTCTTGGCACTTGGCCGGACCTTGGCAGCCGGATTATCATTTGTTCTTCTTGTGCCGAGAGGCTGATTGCGTCCTTACGCAGAGTGACAGTAAGGGGTACGGACCTGCCTGGTTTGCGAGCTTGGAGGTGGATCGTCAGAGGTTCTTCTGATCCTGTGGCTGTCTCGATATGAGCTTGCACATCTCCTTCACCAAGGTGCCTCTTCGACTTTTCGTATAAGCAGGAGTCTGAGTAGTAGGATTCGACCCCTTTGAAGGGATCGATATCAGCAAATTCTGTCCTCACGAAGCCATGTTTGTCGACATATTTGAAGCACTAGTGCAGCATGGAAGGCACGATCATATAATCGTGTATCCACGGGCGTCCCAAGAGAATGTTGTATGAAGTGTCTGCATCTATGACGTAGCAGGTGACCTCTGATTGGAGATCGCCAATTTGACACTTCAGACGAATCTTCCCAATTGGGTAGCTCCTGCCCGAATTGAAACCGCTGATGGCGGTGCTTGTAGGTGTCAGGCGATGCATTGGGATGCGGAGATGATGTAGCAGACCCTTCGAGATAATGCTTATGGACGAACCAGGATCAATGTGCATCCGATCCACCTTTACGTCGCCGATGTATCCAGTGCAGTATAGCGGGCGATCATGCAGGTTGGTTTCGATGAGCATGTCCTGCGGAGTGAAGACAATGTTGGGCATTGCTCCCGTGCAGGCGCTGTCTTGGAGATCTGTAGGCTGGTTTTCTTCCGTGAGCTTGACCTGAGCCAGGTATGCATCGGCATTTTGGAGTGCATCGCTCAAAGCCGCACGAACATCCTTGGAGAGTCTCAGGAGCTCGTATAATGACAATTTGGTCGGTGTGTTGGCCAATTGTGCCAAGATATTGAAGTTGTAGGGCTTCTCCAGCCCTTGTGATGTCTCTTTTCGGAGGGATTTGTCAAAGCGAGTCTCTCTCGGCCTAGGCTTGTCGGTCGTCGGAGGCTGAGCCGGTCCTGGAGCATCAGTTGTAGTGGGTTGATGATCTTCAGCTGGATTGTCAACCACAGGTTGGGATTGCGCCCCAGACCGCGTGACGACGGCTGTAGCTTCTTCGATGTCTGCCGAGATTGTGTGGCAGGTCCTGACTTTTCCACTTTTCTTCTTGTAGGTGGAAGATGGAGTGGGCTGAGTCACTTCCGATACCAAGTCTGGATGGATCCACATGACCTTCCCCCGTGATGTGGTGAGGGGCACTAGACCAGCAGCCTGATCTCGGGGAGGTGGAAGATTAGCAATCTCTATTATCGCCAGAGGGATGGGGACCACACCGTCTTCAGTTTCTGTCGGAGGAAAGCACCGAATTGTACTGACACCATATTGGCTGCCACCGTTACCTCTTCGAAATCGATGGCCAGTACGTTCGAATCGATGAGATTTTGGATGTACCGTTTTAGTTGGTAGCAGTCGTGTGTGGCATGGTGGACGTAGCGATGATAATGGCAGTACTTTGGGTTCTCCATCTCTGCCGGCCGCGGTTCCCGTCTTGGTGGAGGAAGCTGAATTCTGTCTCCTTGTATGAGCATGTCCAAGATGGGCTTGACGTGACCGTCTTCGAAGGAGTAGGTGACTTGCGGCCACTGTTTGTCGGCCGACTTTGGCTCAGGTTTCTGTGCCGTGTCGTGTAGAAGCATGAAAAAGAAGAGAAAAATGATCCATGCGGCCAAGGGGCCGCATGCGGCTCAGGAGTCCCATGCGGCTCAAACACATAGGCAGCTCGAGTGGACTCCATGCAGCCCGCAGAGGAAAGCCACGTGTCTTTTTAGAACGGCTGTACCCAGCGTCATTCAAACACAATTAATACTCTGACGGCTGACAGCTGACAGCTGACAGCCCTGACGTAAAGTAGTCATGATGACTGACACAAGAGCACTATCTTCCTAGGGAATTGGAGAAAATCTTTATAGCTTCGAGGCAAGTTTATGCGGC
The DNA here is from genome assembly GCA_029216955.1 of Iris pallida. Classification (NCBI taxonomy): domain Eukaryota; kingdom Viridiplantae; phylum Streptophyta; class Magnoliopsida; order Asparagales; family Iridaceae; genus Iris; species Iris pallida. The sequence continues at coordinate 10,733,303 of JANAVB010044620.1, read as the reverse complement.
CAGACTAGACGAGTTCACGCGGCCAGTACAGAGAAACCTATACGGTTCAATCATGAAGGTCCCCCATACGGCTCGGCCATAAAGAAATCCATGCGGCTCGGCCATGAAGACTCTCATACAGCTCGGCCATGAAGACCCCCATGTGGCTCGGTCATGAACATATTCATGCGGCTCGGTCATGACAACCTTCATGCGGTTCGAGTATAGAGACTATTCATGCGGCTCGGTCATGAAATCTTTCACGCGGCTCAGTCATGACGACCTTTATGCGGCCCAAATATGAACGCTCCTCATGCGGCTCAACAATGATGACAGGACACGTGTCCTAAAGATAATCAAATTTTGGGTCAGATCCCAATGATTTCGGACACGTGGCAAGAGAATGAATTAAATTGATTCATTTAGATTTGCGGATATCAGCAAATCATCATAATGGGGATTTATTGCAATCAACATTAATTACTGACATGATTTGGCATAATCCTCATTAATGGCCCAGATCCTTCATGCTCAAGATTAATGGTCCAGATTGATCATTTACCAGGCCGCCGCCACTTTGAGGATGGGCAATCATTGTAAACCCTAATGATGCCCCCCCACTATTATAAATAGCAGGGTGCCATTCCCTTGCAAGAGAGATACGCACACACAGAGAGAGGCTCCCCCAATAATCAGAGAGGAAAATACACAGAGATCAATCCGAAGAGAGAGAGAAGCCAGAAGAGCAATACGAGGAGAGTAAGAAGAGCATTTCTTCGTCAACGCCAAGCATCTCGTCTCAGGAGCCAAGGCTACGTCCGATCGTCCAAGGAGTAAGGCAGAGCTGCCGTCGCTTTCCCGAGCCTCTACCGTCACCTCCCAGAATCAAAAATAAACAATTGTACTTAGATTGTTGTACCTAGGTTTTCGTCCCTAGGCTTTCTTTGTACAAGCGAGTTTGTAACGTGAAGTAAAAGTCCAGTCCTCTCATAAAACTGTTCCGCTCTTTTATATTTCATGGCAAACACGATGGCGACTCTACTGGAGACAAACTTCTCCACGGCTGAGGAGTTGGTGACGCAGTCGGATGCAGCCAAGCTTGGCTCCACGCAACAGAAGATGGTTGTCCGTTTGGACCAACAGGCGTTTGAAGAAATGCTCTCCGACAAGAGCGCTGGCCCGGTCCAGAAGCAAGCCCGCACGAAGAAGGCCCGCAAGGAGTGGAGACCCCGATCATTCGCTCCTACTGAAGCTCTTGCAGAGATACCCTCTGTTGCTCAAGACGGCAGGGAAAACTCTCCTGCGGCCCCACTTCAGACCATAGACAACTCTGTTGTCCCCAAGTCCGACAGAAGAAAACACTATGATGCTGGACTTGTAAGGGCAAAGAGGAACTCTATGCGATCCGAGCCGCATAAGGGTTCTAGCCGCATGGAGAAAGCTCATGCGGCTACATCCGCCAGCCGCATGAAGAAAGCTCACACGACCACATCTGTCAGCCGCATAGCTTATGCGGCTGCAGTTGCCAACCGCATGGATGAAACTTATGCGGTTACTGAAGTCAATCGCTTGCAGAAAACCCATGCGGCCACAATTGCCAACCGTATACGGCCAGCCTGTACGGTCGTGACTCCTAGTCGCACAAGAACAACTCATCCGACAGCTAAAGACAGCCGCATGCAGACAGCCTGTACGGTTTCCAATCATAGCCGCATAGCGTCTGTTCCACGCTTCTCTCGATCAGTCTTCGACTGTCTCTCATGCGGTCCTGACCCTGATGGTTCTCTGGATGATAAGCCAGACTCTGTGATATCCAACTTGGACTCTTCCTATTACGCACCCGTAAGTGCTAAAAGGAAGAAGTCTAGGGCAGCACGAGCTCACCAAGCCCAGTCAGCTGCCCCAACCTCTGACTATCGGAGCGTCCCGCTGATTATCACGCGGGCCTCTAATGGAAAGTTGTATAAAGCTACTCGTACCCTGTCCCCTGCGGCCAATGGGCGGGATAGCCATCAAGCATCTCCCAATAACGAACGAAGTCAAGTATACGAGCTACCTTCGAATCACGGAGCAGGCGAGAGGCCTACACACTCGCGTGCCCGGAATTCCCGAGCCAGTAAAACAAGTGACTTGCGTGAGGCCATCCTCCACAAACGCAAAGAAAGAGAAGATGCATCGGGGTGCAAAGAGTCCTCCCACGGATGTCACTGCACCCAAGTCATTGTCAACTGCTGCTGCAATAGCACGACGACGCAAGAAGACCGGCAGTCTGTCTTTTAAAGACAGCAACAGCCATCTTCAGAAGACGAGGCACTACCCGTCGTCTCCTGCAACTCTACTCGAAAAGTCCCCGCTGATGGAAGGGAGACGAAGATGAATGTTCCCAGCCCGAAGATCTCAACCACTGCGACTAAAAGACTGTCGTCTAAGCGGGTGCCCACCACCGGAGTTTTCCAAGGTACTCGTTCTAAGACGAAATCTGCTACAGTGGGAGATTCGTCGTCCATAACGCAGGGGGTTGCTGGGGCTGGGGGTAGCACCCCTCCGAGCCTCCACAGCAATCCTATGTTCCAAGAAGACGAGCCAGGGGAGACAACTCTCCCATCAGATACAGCAAACCTTGACGTCCCCGACGACATCTACAACTCCCAAGATGAGGCGAACTCGGAGGCTGGGGGTACTGTTCCTTCCGAGTCTGAATCAGAAGGGAACATACCCACATACCCCGATGACTTCTCACTATAGGGGTACGATTCGGAGGGCACTTCCTCTACCGCTCCGTCTATCTCTCCTCATGTGAAGACAGTATTCATGACAGACAGCAACCAACGTGGTTCCAGTGATCGCCAGCGCATCGACAGTCTCGAAGCCATATTGCTTGCTTTGGTCAAGTCTGTAGACGAAATTAAAGCGGCCCTTCCAACTCTGCAAGGAGGGACGCCTGGCCAAACAAGCGCGGGTCCCGCGGTCAATGCGAACTCGAATTCGGCGGCACCAAACCCGGGCAACAATCCCCCGGAAACAACGGCCCCCACCGCCGTGAATGAAGCACGCGAAGCGAGAAGAGAGGTCCAGGAGCTCCGAGCTATGTTCTACGCTCGAGAAAACTCTCAAGACCTCAGAATACGGCAACCATACCCTGCTGCATGGAGGGATGTTTCATTCCCACCAAGATATAAGCCGTTCAATATCAATCCTTATGATGGCAAGACCTCAGCAAGTCGGTACATCATTTACTTCGAGGTCACCACCGACCATCTGCCCCATGACAATGCCATTCTCACACGATTATTCATCGGGGCATTGGAAGGAGTCGCCTTCGACTGGTATCGCAACCTGCCGGACAACTGCATCCACTCCTTCGCCGGCTTCAAGCACATGTTCTTGGAGAGATTCTACGAAGTAGGGCAGGACATCACCATGTCCACCCTCATGGATGTCGTCCAAGGGGAGAAAGAGCTGACAATGAACTACATCGAGCGGTTCCGCCAAACCGCCATGAAGTTGCCCTCTGGAAATCCAGATTCCTCCTTGATTGAAATTTGCCAAAAGAGACTCCTTCCAACAATCAGTCTCTGGATGGGCGAAAGTCAATTCAAGGACTGGAAGACGTTCATCATCAGTGCCACAAGCGCCGAAGAACGATTGAAGAAGGCTCGCCAGCTGGGATTGCACATCTCGGACGGAGAGAACAAGGGCAAGCGTCCTAACACCAATAATGACAATAGGGGTAGTCCCTCCAACAATCGGGACGGCAGGGGCAAGCAGGCTACGGTGGCCGACACGGCACAGAAACCTGAGCCAAAGCCGGCAGACAAATAATGGCCGCAAATCACTTACTCCTTCGAAGACGGTCACGTCAAGCCCATCTTGGACATGCTCATACAAGGAGACAAAATCCAGCTTCCTCCGCCAAGACGGGAACCGCGGTCGGCAGAGATAGAGAACCCAAAGTACTGCCATTATCATCGCTACGTCTATCATGCTACACACGACTGCTACCAGCTGAAACGGTACATCCAAAACCTCATCGATTCGAACGCTTTGGCCATCGATTTCGAAGAGGTAACGGTGGCAGCCAATATGGTGTTAGTACAATTCGGCAGCTTCCCTCCGACAGAAACTCAAGACGGTGTGGTCCCCATCCCTCTAGCGACAATAAAGATTGCTAATCTTCCATCTCCCCGAGATCAGGCTGCTGGTCTAGTACCCCTCACCACATCACGAGGGGAGGTCATGTGGATCCATCCAGACTTGGTATCAAAAGTGACTCGGCCCACACCATCTTCCACCTACAAGAAGAAAAGTAGAAAAGTTATGACCTGTCACACGATCTCGGCAGACATCGAGGAAGCTACAGCCGTCGTCACACGGTCTGGAGCGCAATCCCAACCTGTGGTTGACAATCCAGCTGAAAATCATCAACCCACTACAACTGATGCTCCGGGACCGGCTCAGCCTTCGACGACCGACAAGCCTAGGCCGAGGGAGACTCGCTTCGACAAATCCCTCTGAAAAGAGGCAGCCCAAGGGCTGGAGAGGCCCTACAACTTTGACATCTTAGCGCAATTGGCTAACACACCCGCCAAGTTGTCACTGTACGAACTCCTAAGGCTCTCCAAGGACGTTCGTATTACATTGAGCGAAGCACTCCAAAATGTCGATGCCTATCTGGCTCAATCCAACCTCACCGGGGAGGACTCACCTGTGGATCTCCAGGATAGTGCCTGCACTGGCGCAATGCCAAACATCATCTTCACTCCGCAAGATATGATCATCAAAACTAATCTGCACGATCGCCCACTATACTACACTGGATACATCGGCGACGTAAAGGTGGATCGGATGCACATTGATCCTGGCTCTTCCATAAGCATTATCCCGAAAGGTCTGCTACATTATCTCCGTATCCCAATGCATCGCCTGACGCCTACAAGCACTGCCATCAGTGGTTTCAATTCGGACAGGAGCTACCCTATTGGCAAGATTCGTCTGAAGCGTCAAATTGGCGACCTCCAATCCGAAGTCACCTGCTACGTCATAGATGCAGACACTTCTTACAACATCCTCTTGGGGCGTCCGTGGATACACGATTATATGATTGTGCCTTCCACGCTGTACCAGTGCTTCAAATATGTCGACAAATACGGCTTCGTGAGGACAGAATTTGCTGATATTGATCCCTTCAAAGGGGTCGAATCTTACTACTCAGACTCCTGCCTGTACAAAAAATCGAAGAAGCATCTTGGTGAAGGAGATGTACAAGCTAGTACCGAGACAGCCACAGGATCAGAAGAGCCTCTGACGATCCACCTCCAAGCTCGCAAACCGGGCAGGTCTGTACCCCTTACCGCCACTCTGCGTAAGGACGCAATCAGCCTCTCAGCACAAGAAGAGCAGATGATAATCCGGCTGCCAAGGTCCGGCCAAGTGCCAAGATCCACAACGGGGCCACTAACAATCAGACTGCCGAGAGTCGGTCAGTCCCAAACGGAGAAGCTCAATCCCTCCGACAAGCCACTGACGATACGCCTTCCCAAGAAGGGTCGTCACCCCGATGCAAGGTCTGACACTGCTAGCGAACCAGCCACTCCTCGCCCCACATCGAGCACCAAACTGGGGGTCGCTAGTCTGCCAACAACTCCACGCTCAGCTCCATCAACTGAACCGCTGACGATCAAACTCCCCAGGTCGTCCTCTCAGTCCTCATTCACACAGGGGGTGGCCGAAGAAGAACCGAAGCTAGCCAAGTATATGGCTGCCCACACTGATGTTCCCTCCGTAGATGATGTAATTCCCCTAAAAAAGATACCTTACTTCATCAATGAAGGGCTATCTTTGAACTACCTCGACCTTAATAAGCTTTGTATAATGTACGCTATGGAACACAGTATAGGCACTCACCTACACACACAGGTGACAAATGTCTACACCACAATCCAGCTTACTCCAGCAGAAGACGCTTACCGAATAGTCGAGGAAGGGGACCATCCAATCATCTTCGACCGAAAGGACGATCCGTATCCCTTCACCATAGAAGAAGTCGACCTTGGATCGGATGCCGGGAGACTACCTCTGTATCTTTATAGCTTCCAATCTAAATACCTCATGCAGAAACAGGGGTATGATCTAGAAACGACACCGGGTTTGAACTACGGTACTGGATGACGATTACTTTTGAAGCCTCCGGTCCCGGCTGGCAAGCCATGGGACTACTATAGCAAGACTCGATGTGGATTAGGGTATGTGACACCCACGACGACCCCTGAAAGTTCAGATGAAGAATGTGACTGGCATTCACATTCGACCGGATCACCAACTTCTGACTCTGATACCAGCATCGGAGATGTATTCAGACAAGTCTTGTCAGTCAACATGGCATTCGCCGACGCTTATGAAGAAGACGAAGACATCTCCGAACTTCTTGAGCTAGAACCATGGGCACAACAGCTAGATGAACAATGGGAGAAGCGTTTCGAGCAAAGAGAACCTCCCACTGAAGATGAGGTCATACAAGTTAATCTTGGTGATGAAGCCTCCCCAAAACCAATCTTCATCAGCCAGAGCCTGACAGATGAAGAGCAAGAGTCACTGCTCCAACTCATCAAGGAGTATATCGATGTGTTCGCCTGGAGCTATGAAGATATGCCAGGATTGGACCCCGAGATAGCACTCCACAAATTCAATATTCGTCCGGATGCAAAACCTGTCAAGCAACAGCAACAACGATTTTGCCCTGATATCATGAATGTTATTGAAGCCGAGGTCAACAAACTGATAGCCAGCGGCTTCATTCGCGAAGAGCAGCATCCAGACTGGATAGCCAACATCGTACCAGTTCTCAAGAAGAACAGAAAGATTCGAATATACATTGACTTCCGGAATCTGAATGAGGCATGCCCTAAAGATGAATTCCCTCTCCCTATCACGGATATTATGATCGACAATACCTGCGGCTTCGAACGTATGTCCTTCATGGATGGCTTCTCAGGATATAACCAAATCAAGATGTTCCCTGACGACGAGAAGCACACATCATTCCGAACACCGATTAGTACATATTGTTATACTGTTACGCCTTTCGGTTTAAGAAATGCTGGAGCTACTTACCAGAGAGCTATGAGCATCATCTTTAGAGACCACTTGCGCAAGACAGTGGAATGCTACTTCGACGACATCGCCGTCAAAAGCCGTTTGAAGGAAGATCATCTGCAAGATCTCATGACAGTGTTCGACCTAATGCGAGCACACAACTTAAAGATGAACCCTACGAAATCATTCTTGGGTGTCTCCAGCGGAAAATTTCTGGGCTTCGTCATCACTTCTCAGGGCATTCACATCGATCCCGAGAAAATAAAGGCAATCATGGAGATGGGTCCCCCGAGAAATCTCCGCGAACTCCGTGGCCTCCAAGGCAGGCTAGCTTACATCAGGAGATTCATCTCTAATCTCTCTGGACGATGTCAACCATTCACCCATCTCATGAAGAAGGGAGTCTCTTTCGTATGGGATGAGGAATGCCAGCGCGCTTTCGACAGCATCAAAGAATATTTGTCGAACCCCCAGTCCTGGTAGCTCCTGTTGCTGGGAAGCCATTCCTGCTCTATGTGCGAGCTATAGAACATTCTCTTGGTGCTCTGTTAGCACAGAACAATGACGCGGGCCACGAACAAGCTATATACTACCTCAGTCGGAAGATGATTGGGCCAGAATACTGATACACGACCGTAGAGAAGGAATGCCTTGCTCTCGTATTCGCCATCCAGAACACGCGATACTACGTCACGGGACAAACCATCCACGTGATATCGCGGATCAACCCCCTCAGGTTCCTCATGACCAAACCTGGGGCACTCAGCTCACGCCTTGCTACCTGGGCGATATTACTATCACCATATCACATGATCTTCGTTCCGCAAAAGGCTGTTAAAGGCCAGGCTCTGGCAGACTTTCTAGCAGCCCATCCAGGTTCGTAGACGACTAGGGTATATGAAGAGATACCGGACGAGGTCACCAGTTCAAATGCAGTCTTCCATAATACCATCTGGCAAATGTTCTTCGACGGCGCCTCGATAACTGGACCCAAAGGCAACATCATCGCTGGAGTTGGAGTGGTGCTGATTTCTCCCTCCGGCTTGGTGATCAATCGGGCCTATTCACTCACAGAGCCCTGTTCAAATAATGTGGTCGAGTACAATGCCTTGGTCATTGGCCTCCGACTTACAAAGAAGCTGGAGGTAGAGTATCTTGAAGCATATAGCGATTTACAGTTAATCGTCAATCAGATTCGGGGGTCGTACGAGGTCCGCCACGAAGACATGATCCCGTATCATCGAATAGCAATCGACATCATCTCGTCTCTGGGAGGATTCTTCATAGAACATGTTCCCAGACTCCAGAACATTGAGGCTGATGCCCTAGCTGGTTTGGCCGCTTCCCTAGCTGTGCCAAATTACGCTCGTCATCAGGTCGACATAATAGGCCGTGAACTGGTCTGTCCTAAGGACAACGTTCGATGCATGGAAAGCTACTCCGCCCTTTCAGTCGACGAAGCACCAGACTGGAGACAGCCGTTCATCGACTTCGTAGTATACGACATCCTGCCAGAGAATCCGAAGGAAGCTACTTCTATCAGAAGACGTTCTCTCAGATTTTTCTACGATACGGAGACGAAAATGCTGTATCACCGATCCTATGATGGGTTGCTGCTTCGGTGTCTATCAAATACAGAAGCCAAGGAAGCCGTGCGCGAGGCCCATGATGGTGTCTGCGGAGCCCATCAACCTGGCCCGAAACTGTAAGACCGCCTTCGCCGAATGGGCTATTACTGGCCCACGATGGTTGTAGACGCAATAGATTATGCACGAAAGTGCAGAGCCTGCCAAATCCACGCCGACTTCATCCACCAGATATCTGAATTCCTGCATCTGACTGTGGCCTCCTGGCCATTCGAAGCATGGGGTATGGACATCGTTGGCCTAATTACCCCGCCTTCATCCAGAGGACACCGATTCATACTCGCAATCACCGATTACTTCTCCAAATGGGCGGAAGCCATCCTATTGGCAGAGGTGAAAACTTCAAACGTGATCAGCTTCCTTAAGAATCATGTCATCTACCGCTTTGGACTGCCCCGAAGGATCATTCACGATAATGAGCCACAGTTCGCAAGCCACGCATTTTATCGGTTCTGCAACAAGCACCGAATTCAGAACATTGCTTCGACACCCTACAACCCAGCAGCCAACGGGTTGGCAGAAGTATTCAACAAAACCATAATCAAGCTACTCAAGAAATTCTTGTCCTCTAACAAGCACGACTGAAACGAGAAGCTCGGCGAATGCTTATGGGCGTATCGTACCACAGTTCGAACAGCCACCGAGAATACACCATTTTCTCTGGTATACGGGAGTGAGGCAGTCCTCCCATTAGAGACTCAGATCCCCTCACTCCGCGTTGCCATCACACATCAGTTGACGACAGATGAAAACCACCATCGCCGACTACAGGAATTGGAGGCCCTAGACGAGAAATGCATGTTAGCTCAACAGCGAATCGAACTATATCAGGCCAGAATCTCCGAAGCTTTCAACAAGAAGGTCAAGGTCAGAACATTCCAAGTAGGCGATCTCGTTCTGGCGGTTCGTAGGATGATGGTTATGACGCATAAAACTGCCGGTAAATTCCAACCAAAATGGGAAGGCCCGTTCATCATCGAAGCTGTATTTTCCAACGGTGCTTACCGTCTCGCCAAGCAAAATGGAGACTTGCTCATGTTGTCCATCAACGGCAAGTTCCTGAAGAAGTATTATGTCTGAAACAAAATCCTCGAGACATCTCAGAGTGTCGAGTTATGTACCTCCCCGTACCTCTGAACTTACATTCTGGTTCCATACATAGAGTCATGTACCCGCTGGTACCTCTGAACTCATTCCCACATCTTTCATACATAGAGTCATGTACCCGCTGGTACCGCTGAACTCACCCTCATAGTTCTTCGAATTTTCGAGTCACGTACCCTCTGGTACCGCTGAACTCATTTTTCAACATTCCAGATTATCGAGTCATGTGCCCGCTGGTGCCACTGAACTCGCGCTTTCACAATATCGAGTCATGCACCCGACGGTGCCTCTGAACTCACATCCCGATCACTCTTTCAGATAAGAAAGTCATGTATGATCATACCTCTGAACTTTCTTCCTGGAGGAGATCTTCCCCCATGATCCAATACCCGCACTTCCAGCGCACAAAAAAGGGTAAGCGATCCACAAATTCCCAAAATGGCCATGTCCTCATTACCTCTGAGTCGTTTCACTTCCACCAAAAAACAAATCACTCCCTACATAAAACTTCCATGTCCTCATTACCTCTGAGTCGTTTTATGTACCCCTCTTCATTGAGCCCACTCCTGCCATGCCCTCATTACCTCTGCGTGGGAAGGCTCCGTAGAAGAAACCTTCATACTTGCCATGTCCTCATTACCTCTAAGTAAGTATGTCGGTTTCCTTTCAACCTATTATCTGTACCCACAGCCGGAGTACGACAAGGATAATAGGTCCACAAATGCCCTCTGTTGACCACAAATGTCCTCTGTTGACCACAAATGTCCTCTGTTGACCATAAATGTCCTCTGATGACCACAAATGTCCTCAGTCGACCACAGATGCTGTACTGGGTCTCCAGTACATGCCCATCCCTTCCCTATCATGCCTGGGAGCCCAGTTGCTCCCTGGCCTTCTTTCGAATACCAAAAACTTCTATAGTTGTCTTATCGCGAAGTTGTTCTAGGTATTTCTCTCCAAAACTTGTTACTCGTACCTAAAACCAAGGTACGCCCAGGGTAACAGGTCCACAAATAATCCCCCAGCAGGTCCAATTCCACAAACACCATAAGTACAAAAAAGAGAAGATGAGTTGAAACATGCTCATTTATTCAAAATTTAAAGTACTACATCTTCTGGGATCATATCTCTTGACAAAAAGAAAAAAAAAGAACAGAAGAAAACAGTGAAAGAAAATAGAAAACTGATCACTGCTCTGGGGCACATAACGCCGTGAGACGGTCCGTCAGCAAGGCAACCGACCGCTCAAACCTCTGTTTAGCTCGATGCTCCGCCTCTTGGGTCAGTACTGCCGCGTCCTCCAGATGAGCATGAGCTTGCTAGTTGTCCTCGAATCTCTTGAAAGCCCGCTCCAGGTTAACAGAAGATCGGGAAACCTTCTCGGCCTTCCGAACGATTGACTCTTGTTCCGTATGAGCAGCCTTCAGCTCCGACTCTAGGAAGGCCAATTCTCTCTGAAGTGCGAGAATCTGCTCCTTCGTGTCAGCTATTCTACGAGAAGCAGTCTCTTTCCGATCCCTACAAGCTTGACTTCGACGACCCAGCCTGTCGTACGAAGCAAAAAGCTCGTCAAGGTCCCCCTTCACAACTGGTCCGGCAGTGTCTCGAGCGAGCTTTATCCTATCCCGAGCGGCAATAAGGAAGCCCCGCTCCCGTTCAATCGCAGCAGGCAAGTCAGCCTGCCGTAACACCAGTAATCGGGTCACGAGCTGATCAGCCTCTGCCAACTTGGGCTCCAGGAGCGCAGCCAACCCTACCCCGCCAGGAAGAGCCTTCAAAGTTTCAATCTGACCCCGAGCGTACCACAGGGACAGAAAAAAAAGGATCTCCTGTTCTATGGCAGCATCTACGCCCCTCTTTAAATGGCGATAGAAGCTATCGACCACATCCTGTGACACCTCGTCCAGAGCCTCCGAAGAAGCCGACGTCAACGGGAGTGTAGCTGGCAATACTGAAGAAGACGTAACAGAATCTGCCGATTCTACCACAAGGGAAACAAACTCCGTGCGGAAGGACGCATGAACAGCGGCCAACTCCTCTTCAGCAGCCTGCAGAACTTGAATGCTCGGCAGGGCCGAGAAGTCAATCTCCGAAGCCGTACAAGCAGCAGAGGATGAGACGGAGACCATCGCTCCCGGAATAAGCTCCACTTCCATCTGCCCGGAGCTGGCGGGAGGCCCCTCGACATGAGTCGGTGAATGAGAGGAAACACTCATTTCCCCCAGATCGCAGCAGGCCGAGCCTTCCCCAAGAACATTCGCTGTAGGAAGTAAAGGGTCAGGACCTGTAGGGCCAAGACAACCATGAATCGATTTGACCTGGAGGATATGTTGATAGAGCAAATAAGCCCCCTCACTAGTCAATATTTGGCTTATCTTACCAGCGGAAGAGTGTAGGGGCTGAGGTTTGCCTACAACCACCACAGCCTCTTCACCAGCAGCCTCTGAATCGAATATAATAGGGTCCTCCGCCCCAGCACCCTCGGCAGGGGATGTGACGAGATCGGCGTTGCCTTGCTGAAATTCAGCAATCTCGGAGACAGGCCCAAGGAAATCTTCGTCATCCCGGGCCGGGGCCTCAGCAACTTGGGAGTCCTCAGCCGCCGCTGAGAGAGCCCCCACAGAAAGGACCACGGCACACATGCCGCTAATCAAAGCAGCAAGGGCCGGATCAACCTCAGGAGCGGCAGACGGTTCAGGAGAGCCCGGTTCGTCAGACACCTACAAAGAAGAATTATTAGGTCATATCTCCAAGAAAAAGAAAACCACAACAAGGAGATAGCTCCAACATAGTCTTACCTCCGGAACATCGTCAGCATTTTTACCCCTCTCGGTAATAAGCAACCTACGAGACCTAACGGCGGCTCTTTTCACAGAAAAGGTCATTCTGCCGTCAGAAGACTCACGTCTGACTCGTTTGCATGAGGGACCAGGCACAGCGGGAGGCTGTCCTTCCCTCACTACTTTCTCTTGTGTAGCAAGCGACGGATCCTCTGCTAATTCGTCTGGTGTGGCAAGCGGTTGATCCGCTGCTTCTTCACCCCCAAAAGAAAGAGAGTCTTCGCTATCATGATTGTTATCCTCCTCAGCCGCCTCGGAAGATTCTGATTCAGGGAGGGGAGTCTGGAGCGCTAGTTGCTTTCTAGCCTTAGCCCCCTTGGGCTTTTCCTCTAAACCGGTACCCACGATGAAACTGGTACTCGGATCGAAATTGATAGGAGGTTTGTTTGCCATAACATGATACAAGGCAGCCACGTACAAAATTTCCTTCGGTGCCTTAATATCAGGGACTGAGAAGCTGGCCCGAGTATGGTAGGCGTCATAATAATTCCACGCCCTGGCACCATCAAGAACGCTACCTTCAAAGCCCAAGCAAGGGCTGGGACAGTCGAGGAATAACTGACTATAGCCAAATTGGCGAGAAAACCTACTAGGCAGGTAGGGCTCCAAGTACACATTATCGCGGTTACGATAAACCAGATACGCGGGCAAATGTTGCGCAACCAGGTGAGCATCTTCGAAAACAGGAAGTGAGGAGGTCCGGTACCATCAAGGTGTACATCCCTCACTTCCTCATCGGAAAAATGAGGAACAGACACGAAAAAGCCACACCCATCCACCCTCGCCAGCGCCCTCCGACAAGCTGGCATAGTACTGTATTCCTAAGGTTGGTAATGGCATTGGAAAAGGAAAGCGTCTTCATCTGTAGCATCTTCCGCTGTTCCAGATCCCATCAAAGACTTGTAGTACATCAACAACCACCCTATCAAATAGTGGAAAGGTAGCTCTATGCGCTCAAAGTCCAGCGTCTTCTTGTGGGCAATAACCTTAGACGAGAATGTTCGAAGACCATGGTGTATGCTACACACCATAGCCGGGAGAAGAGCCAGTCTAACTCCAAATACCAGCTTAACGGCAGGAAGAATGAAGTGGTGGCTGATCCTCTCAATAGAACCTGCCCTCCTCCCCCCCCTCCCCCGAGACTACGCAGTTCCGTAGCCATATCATCAAAAATCCAGCCAGGAGCACTTTCTCAGACATCTGCCTGGTACCGTAGTAAAAATAGCTAAGAGAGTCAGCTTGACTCCCGAATATGTCGCTATTAGACCGCGACTTCTTGATGCTCAACATCAGGTCTTTTATCTCTCCCTGGGTTTGAGGGGTTCGAGGAATAACTTCGCCAGAAGGGCCAACTTTAAAAAGATAATTGACCCAGGATGTGGTGTGGGGAGCGTTCCCTTCTGAGCTATCCTCCTTTTTTATAAACATCTGGTGACAAGCACTATGATGGCATAGCAACTCCTGGTACACCGCAATAAAACCTGGGAGTCGTCGGTTCAGGTCCTCGAACTCCTCGTTCGACGGGGTGTACACCTCGAAAGGCTCGTTCCCCCACGGAAGCTTGGAGACAGTATACATCTCATGGAGAGCAAGCCCCAACTCCCCTCCGGGTGCAAAGAACGTCTCCGTTCGCCGGTTATACATCTCCAGGAGCGCCACGAACAATGGCTTATTGATAGGAAGCCCGTGACAGGTGCCCCGGATGGCATGATAGAGTCCCACCTCCCGCAGGAATGTCCCGTAGGTCTGCAGAACCCAAGTGGTCAAGTGGGCCGATGTAGAAGTAGGGTTTATCCAGTTCAGCAATGCCAGTCTGCCAACGGGATAAGATTTTTTACGAACGAGCCGATTCAGGAATGTATCAGCTTGAGTGAATGTAAAGTTGGGACCATATACGTTCATGAAAGTACCTGGGGCCAGTTCCATCATGTACCGGCGGACGGAATCCTTACCCGCGTATGCTGACCCAATATTCGGGTTCTAATAGATGTCGCCCATCAACATCCCTGATTGGGTAGGAGTTAAGTTACACACCATCGTCCTGTCCAACAATACCATATTGAACCACGACAGAGGATAATGACGCTCCATGAGAGGAATATGGATCGCCATCCCATCCAAAGTAAAATCTCAGTTCTCAGAGATCTCTAATACTCGGGGATTCTTTATGATTAAAGCATCCCCGAAGAGGAATGAGGGCGTCAGGTATGATCCATCCAACTTCCCAAAATTCATCATGGCACGGAGATAATGGAGGGTCTGATTCTCGATGGCGTTTAACCTCTCGAAGGCTCATTAGCAGGAAATTGATTCAGCACGTACTTAACTAAGTCATCAAGACGCACGCCTAAGGCAAACTGATTCGAACCCACTAGGAGTTCCCCCGTAGGATTTACTGGCAGATTCACTGAAGAAGAGACGAAAGAAATAAGATTAGAAGATAGTCAAAACAAGAAGCATTTGAAAGATCATTTAAGTCTATGCGACTCGGGTTGTCACAGCCTCATGCGGCTCAGAACCAGATGAGTCCATGCGGTTCGATTTATCATAGCCTTATGCGGCCCCGAGTCAAACGAGTCCAGACAAATCAAGTTCAGATGAGCTTATGAAGCTTCTGCAGTTTGGGTTCGGAATGGCCTATGCGGTTCAAGGTTCACATGGACTCAACAGACAAACCTAGGCGCTGATGCGGCTCAGATTCAGGTAAGACTATGCGGTTCAAAGTCCACACGGACTCATACGGCCCTGAATAGACAGACTTATGCGGCTACAAGCAGATGAGCTTATGCGGTTCAAAAGTGAACTATGCTCATGCGGCCCAAACCAAAAATATATGCGGTTCAGATCGAGTATGACAAGCCCATGTGGCCTCCTGGGCGAAGTGCTTATGCGGTCATATCGACAAACCTTGTACATGCGGCTTGTGCATAATTATACAGCAGAGCCATGGCAGTTAGGGTTCTAAGGCAATGCCCTTACCAGCAATAGGTGGATGAACATCGGGATGAACAGAGTGAACAGAGGCCGGCGGAGGAGTGGCCACGTTCGTCGCCATAGTCGTCGCAGAAGCGACCGCCTTGCCCTTTGCGGCCTTCGACGCAGCAACTTCTTAGGAGCTATAGATGCTTGGAAGAGAAAGGAGTTAAAACAGCAAAAGATCGAAGAGAGCAAAGGAGATTCCCTAAAACGAAAGTGTTCCTATTTATAGACAAAGAAGGAACGCCTCGATCCGTGTGCAATATGATAACCGACTCTTCGGTCATCGAGGCAAAATGGCTGACTCTTGAGATCCTGGCCCAAGAGAGCGGCTCTTAAAATCTGCAGCAAATCAAGAGCATTAAATGTAGAAGATTCACAGAAGATTTGCACTCGTGGCAGGAAGACGTGGCAAGAAGCTCATGCGGCCAAAATAGCCCATGCGGCTCAGAGAGTTATGCGGTTGAGGTAATCATGTGGCTAGGACAGAATACATCCATGCGGCTCTGGCATAATCATGCTTCTTATTCAAAGTATTTTAATTTTGCAAATTAAAAACTTTGAAGGGGGTCTTGTAGAAGCATAAAAAAGAAGAGAAAAATGATCTATGCGGCCAAGGGGCCGTATGCGGCTCAGAAGTCCCATGTGGCTCAAACACATAGGCAGCTCGAGTAGACTCCATGCGGCCCGTAGAGGAAAGCCACATGTCTTTTTAGAACGGCTGTACCCAGCGTCATTCAAACACAATTAATACTCTGACGGCTGACAGCTGATAGCTGATAGCCCTGACGTAAAGTAGTCATGATGACTGACACAAGAGCACTATCTTCCTAGGGAACTGGAGAAAATCTTCACAGCTTCGAGGCAAGTTTATGCGGCCAGACTAGACGAGTTCACGCGGCCAGTACAGAGAAACCTATGCGGTTCAATCATGAAGGTCCCCTATGCGGCTCGGCCATGAAGAAAACCATGCGGCTCGGCCATGAATACTCTCATACAGCTCGGCCATGAAGACCCCCATGCGGCTCGGTCATGAACATATTCATGCGGCTCGGTCATGACAACCTTCATGCGGTTCGAGTATAGAGACTATTCATGCGGCTCAGTCATAAAATCTTTCATACGGCTCGGTCATGACGACCTTCATGCGGCCCAAATATGAACGCTTCTCATGCGGCTCAACAATGATGACAGGATACGTGTCCTAAAGATAATCAAATTTTGGGTCAGATCCCAATGATTTGGGACATGTGGCAAGCGAATGAATTAAATTGATTCATTTAGATTTACGGATATCAGCAAATCATCATAATGGGGATTTATTGCAATCAATATTAATTACTGACATGAATTGGCATAATCCTCATTAATGGCCCAGATCCTTCATGCTCAAGATTAATGGTCCAGATTGATCATTTACCAGGCCGCCGCCACTTTGAGGATGGGCAATCATTGCAAACCCTAATGATGCCCTCCACTATTATAAATAGCAGGGTGCCATTCCCTTGCAAGAGAGATACGCACACACAGAGAGAGGCTCCCCCAATAATCAGAGAAGAAAATACACAGAGATCAATCCGGAGAGAGAGAGAAGCCAGAAGAGCAATACGAGGAGAGTAAGAAGAGCATTTCTTCGTCAACGCCAAGCATCTCGTCTCAGGAGCCAAGGCTACGTCCGATCGTCCAAGGAGTAAGACAGAGCTGCCGTCGCTTTCTCGAGCCTCTACCTTCAGCCCCAGAATCAAAAATAAATAATTATACTTAGATTGCTGTACCTAGATTTTTGTCCCTAGGCTTTTTTTGTACAAGCGAGTTTGTAACGTGAAGTAAAAGTCCAGTCCTCCCATAAAACTGTTCTGCTCTTTTATATTTCATGGCAAACATGTCGGCCACCATAACTTGCTTGCCCCTACTGTCCCGATTATTGGAGGGGCTACCCCCATTGTCGTTATTGGTGTTAGGACGCTTGCCCTTGTTCTCTCCGTCCGAGATGTGCAATCCCAGTTGGTAAGCTTTCTTCAGTCGTTCCTTGACGCTTGTGGCGCTGATGATGAACGTCTTCCAGTCCTTGAATTGACTTTCGTCCATCCAGAGACTGATTGTTGGAAGCAGTCTCTTTTGGAAAATTTTAATCAAGGAGGAATCCGAGTTTCCAGAGGGCAACTTCATGGCGGTTTGGCGGAACCGCTCGATGTAGTTCCTTGTCAGCTCTTTCTCCCCTTGGACGACGTCCATGAGGGTGGACATGGTGATGTCCTACTCTACTTCATAGAATCTCTCCAAGAACATTTGCTTGAAGCGGGCAAAGGAGTGGATGCAGTTGTCCGGCAGATTGCGACACCAGTCGAAGGCGACTCCTTCCAATGCCCCGATGAATAATCATATGAGAATGGCATCGTCATGGGATAGATGGTCGGTGGTAACCTCGAAGTAAGTGATGTACCGACTTGCGGAGGTCTTGCCATCATAAGGATTGATATTGAACGGCTTATATCTTGGTGGGAATAGAACATCCCTCCATGCAGCAGGGTATGGTTGCCGTATTCTGAGGTCTTGAGAGTTTTTTCGGGCGTGGAACATGGCTTGGAGCTCTTGGACCTCTCTTCTCGCTTCGCGGGCCTCATCCACAGCGGTGGGGGCCGTTACTTCGGGAGGACTGTTGCCCGGGTTCGGTGTCGCTGAGTTCGAGTCCGCATTGACCGCGGGACCCGCACTTGTTTGGCCAGGCATCCCTCCTTGGAGAGTTGGAAGGGCCGCTTTGATCTCGTCTACAGACTTGACCAAGGCATGCAGTATGGCCTCTAGAGTGTCGATGCGTTGGCGATCACTAGAACCACCTTGGTTGCTGTCCGTCATGAACACCGTCTTTACATGAGGAGAGATGGAAGGAACAGTGGAGGAGGAGCCCTCCGAATCGTACCCCTGTAGTGAGAAGTCATCGAGATATGTAGGAATGTTCTCCTCTGGTTCGGACTCGGAAGGAACAGTACCCCCAGTCTCCGAGTTTGCCTCGTCTTGGGAGTTGTGGACGTCCTCGGGGACGTCGAGTTTTGTTACATCTGATGGTAGAGTTGTCTCCCCCGGCTCGTCTTCTTGGAACATCGGATTACTGTGGAGGCTCGGAGGGGTGCTACCTCCAGCCCCGGCAACCCCCTGCGTTGTGGACGACGAATCTCCCACTGTAGCAGATTTTGTCTTAGAGCGAGTACCTTGGAAAACTCCGGTGGTGGGCACCCGCTTAAACGACAGTCATTTAGTCACGGTGGTTGAAATCTTCGGGCTGGAGACATTTGTCTTCTTCCCCCTTCCATCAGCGGGGACTTTCCGAGCAGAGTTGCAGGAGACAACAGGGAGTGCCTCGTCTTCTGAAGATGGTTGTTGCAGTCTTTGAAAGACAGACTGTCGGTCTTCTCGTACCGTCGCACTGTTGCAGCAGCAGTTGACGATGACTTGGGTGCAGTGACGTCCGTGGGAGGACTCTTTGCACCCCAATGCGTCTTCTCTTTTCTTGCGTTTGTGGAGGATGGCCTCACGCAAGTCAGATGGGTCTTGACCGACCATGTTTGCTCCTGGGATCTTGGGAGACTTTTACGAACCTCTCTGTCCGTCTGCCGCCGAGGGCTGGACTCGAGTGGTTCTGTACAACTTCCCATCCGAGGTCCGCGTAACAGTATGCGGAACGCTCGGATGGTCAGAGGTCAGATCAGGGACCGAACTCGCCAGGTTCGTGTTGCTTTAGACTTCTTCGCTCTAGTGCGTAAGGGCACATAGTAGGAAGAGTCTAAGTGATACTGGAGAGAGTCAGACATATCTTCTTGGGAGCACAAGAGATCGGGACCGTACGAGAGGCGATCGAAGACAGAGCCGCGTGGAGTAGGTGTCATGCAGCTGTCATCGGTGGTCCGTATGCGGCTGGCAGACGTAGCCGCATAGGCTTTCTTCATGCGGCTGGGAGTCTCAGCCGCATGAGTCTTCTTTATACGGCTGGATGATCTGGTCGCATGGATTTTCTTCATGCGGCTGGTGGATCCACCCGCATGAGCCTCCTGCATGTGGTTGGCAGATTCAGCCACAGGAGTGCTCGGCTTCTTCTTGGGGCGCATAGAGTCGCACTTTGTCCCTGCAAGTCCAGCATCGTAGTGCTTTCCTCTGCCGGACTTGGGGACAGCAAAGTGCTCTACGGCTCGAAGTGGAGCCGTATGAGAATTACCTTCGCCGTCTTGGGAAGCAGAGAGTACCCCGTCCAGAGCTTGTGGAGGAGCAAATGATTTTGGCCTCCACTCGCAGCGAGCTTTCTTTGTGCGGGTTCGCTTCTGGATCGGGCCAGCACTTCCTTCATAGAGCATTTCTTCAAACGCCTGTTGGTCAAAGCGGACGACCATCTTCTGTTGCGTGGAGCCGAGTTTGGCTGCATCCGATTGCATCACCAACTCCTCAGCCGTGGAGAAGTTTGTCCCCAGCAGAGTCGCCATCGTGTTTGCCATAAAATATAAAAGAGCAGAACAATTATCGGAGGACTGGACTTTTACTTCACGTTATAAACTCGCTTGTATAAAGAAAGCCTAGGGACGAAAGCCTAGGTACAGCAGTCTAAGTATAATTGTTTATTTTAGATTCTGGGGGTAACGATAGAGGCTCAGGAAAGCGACGGCCACTTTGCCTTACTCCTTGGACGATCGGTATGCAGCCTTGGCTCCAGAAGATTGCTTGGCGTTGAAGAAATGCTCTCTTTGCTCTCTCTACGCTCTCTCTCTCTAAGTATTCTAGTGCTCTCTCTGATCTTGAAAAGTGCTCCTTTCTGTATGTATGCGTGCGTATGTCTTTCTGTGTGTGTTGTAAGGGAATGGCACCCTGCTATTTATAAGAATAGGGGATCTCATTAGGGTTCACAATGATTGCCCTTCAAAGTGGCGGCGGCCTGTTGATCGATCAATCTGGGCCATTAATTTGGAGTGTAATAGATCTGGGCCATTTAATGTAGATTGCACCAAATTCTATCAGTAATTAATGCTGATTAGAATAAATCTCCACGATGATGATCTGCTGATGTCTGCGAATCTGAATGAATAAATTTAATTTATTCTCCTGCCACGTGTCCCAGATTATTGGGGTTTGACCCAATCTTTGATTGCAGTAAATCTGGGAAATTGATTGGCTTTATGACACGTGTCCTGAGAGCCGCTGAGGAGGGTTGAGCCGCATAAGGGTTGAGCCGCATAAGGATGGAGCCGCATAAAACTGGCCATGTATCGGGTCTGCTTAGGGAGTGGCCCCCCGAACCTTCGACCTATATGATAATTTGAGCCGCATAATGGGCAATGAGCCGCATGGAGATGATCCTTGCGAGCCGCATGGGGGGCTCTGTTTGAGCCGCATGAGACTGTTTCTGCTTGAGCCGTATAAGGCAGCTTCATCCTGAACCGCATGGGGAGTCTTCGCTCGAGCCGTATATGACTGTCCATGTGTCAGGGCCACGTGGCATTCTCTGGATCTTGGGGGATTGTGTCAGAGATCTCCTTCACTTCCCTAGGGGTCTGTCATTATAACAGAGTCATAATTACCTCTTTTGTGTCAGGGCTGCCACTTTTTCAGAGTTGTCAGCCGTCAAAGTAATTAATGCAGGAAGGGAGAACTATTTTGCAAGCCACGTGTCTTCTGTTCCGAGCCGCATAGGACGTCTTGAGCCGCATAGTCCCTCGTGCCACATGAATCTGTGAGCCGCATGGGCTTCCTGAGCCGCATGGAGTTTCCTGGCCGCATGGATCTTTCCTTAGTATTTTCCATGCTTCTACACCAATTTTACTACTAAATAATCTAAAATAGTTTAATCCCGCAGAAAATCTACCACCTAGCCAAACAACCAAGTGTTACACAATGATTGGAGCTCCCATATTATAATAGTCAAAATATCTTATTAAGGTTCATATATTGGAAATAATGTCTTATATATATATATATATATATATATATATATATATATATATATATATATATATATATATATATATAACTTTCGTTTATGACAGACAATATATCATATATTTTATAACTATTTCTAACCTCTATTTAAGAAACCATTATATGTATATTATACAAATATATATAACACCTAATTGGCAAATTAGATAAATATAGGCAACAAAGGAGGGTATAAGTGGTATTCCTCTGGATGGTTGAAAGGAATGGAGAACCCACCCCTATATTCTCTGCCAAATAAGGACAGCACATCAGTCATGTGTTGTTTTCCTCTCAGAGGGGAAAACTATTTAAAACAAGAAAGAACGAAGGAAAGAGCGAGAAATCTCCTTCTCTCACTTCTATGTTCCCAGGAGAAGGGAAAATCAGCAAGGGTGAAAAATCAAAGAAGGAGAAGGAGAGAAGGGACTCACAGCTTGCTCGTGGCGGTCAGCGCTCGGCGGCGCAGGACGGGGCGACGTGGGGGCTCGCTCGTGTAAGTGGGATCAACCTCGACAAGGTCGCGGCTGGTGGAAGTCGACCGCGGCAAGGGCGTCTCCTCGAGTTCGGCGGAGAGGATCAAGCTCGGCTCTGGCCACAAGCGGTGTCGAGCGGAAGCACGAGGCGACCTCGAGCGTGGCTCGAGACACACGCCGAGGGACGTGCTACGGAGATCGAGGTGGGGTGCGGTGCTCGATGTCGGTCGGCAACTGCGGGGAGACGCTCGCGCGCTGTGCTCATCGGCTAGGGCGCGATGATTTGCAGCGGCGACGGTGGATCCAGACGGAGGGCGCAGAAGGTCAGCCACTGTAGTTCCTCGGCCATGGCACGGGAGTACAGGAAGTTATAGCCAGGGACATTGGCATCGTGGCGACGGTGATAGACGGGGATGCGGCAGAGGACCGCTGGCTGGGATTGTACGGAAACAAGGTCGGGCGCCGATCGGATGGAGGCTCCGAGTCAGGAAGGACGGGGTCGGGCGCTCATCATCGACGAAAATGGGCTGGCGGCGAAAGCTCATGCTCACCGGAGGGGCAGCGCTGGACGGGGAGCGAGTTCGAGCACCAGATCTTCGCTGAGGTGCGGTACTGCGCTCAGCAAGGCGAACGGCTAGAATCTGGGCCAGCGGCTCTGGCCATCGACGCGGTTATTAGAAGGTGGAGGCACGGGTCAAGGTTAAGGTCCGGGTTTTCTTTTTCTTTGTATTTGGATCTCCTTCTAATACCTCCCAGTTTCTGTGTCCAATTCGGACACGAGAATTATATTGATATAAAGAACGAGATGTAGGCAAGGACACGGACAACACAGGTCCGGACACGTCTGACACAATGGTGTATTGGTTGTGATGTTTGTGATGGTGGTGGCAATGTTTGATGGTGAGGGCGGTGGTGATGACGAAGGTGGTATTGGAGTCGGATGGGTGGTCGGCTTGTGCGCAGGAGGCGGAGCGCGATGGTTGTCGTCGGAGACAGACGGCCACGATGGGTGTTTGGGATCGAGACCATTGGAGAGAGGGTTGGGCTCGGGATGCCGAACTGTTGCGATCGTTGTGGGATTATGGTGCTGGCATCGTTGGTTCTGCTGAAAGGATATGGGTAGCCGAGGAAGAGATGACTATATATACTAATAGTAGGGATAAGTATTAATTTGGGAGAATTCTATCAAAATTAGGATTTAAGGCAATCAATATCCGTTTAACTATTACTCGATTATCAAAAGGGTACTAAACTAGAAGAAGTTAATCTCCTAATCAAATAATTTTAAACTTCATAAATCAAATCCTAATCCGATATTTAATGATGGTAATAATATTCAATATTTATCAACTAGTTTAAATCATATAAATTCAAATCTTATTTTAAACAAATAAATTGACAATCTTTTATTAGTTGGATAATAACTAGTAATTTTGGAACTAAATTAGTCCAATCTAAATTCAAACAATTAATCCTCGTAGTAATTTAAAATTGTATTAAATGCTATCAAAATAATTTAAAAGTATTTCGTAAATCCTAAAGCTCAATTCAAATTATAGTCATCATATTAAATATAATATTTGGTAGCGTCAAAATAATTTAGAGTATATTTTTATTAATCAAAAGGAACCCTTTTTGAAAATAGACTGGCAATCATTTTCTTGTTTCAAGATACTTATGATTTTTAAACCATTTAAAAAACAAATCTCCTCGAAGTTTTAAATCAAATAATTATAAATTATAAATATAATCACTCTCCATTCATAATGAAAAAATTAATACTAGATATCATTGATGGTATTTAAAAACGCATTTAGCCAAAACTATATTTAATACCTTGCAAATAGTGCTTTAAAATAATTTTTTGGAATAACAATCAATATTAAATAAGATGTGAAACATCTTTTCAAGTCTTAAAAATAAATAATAAATCTAGAATGTATCTTTCATTATAAAAAAAATAGTTTGACAATTCTCTTCATAAATCAAAATATCCTTTGTACGATAAAAATATATTTTCTAGCTAGAAAAATTAAAACCAAAGAAAATAATTAAAAGAATTTCAAAATCCGGAAAGAGGAGTTACAATAGGTAAAGCTAATGGCATAGGTAATAGGCATTAGGTACATCATAGATATATAAAGGATAAATTGGCTAAGGTAATCCTAGATAGTAGGTAACTAGTAGAGATGTAAGGTATATGTATTGATTATAACTACCACATTTTCAGAATAGGGGTATTTTTATCTTTTTCTTTTTTGACCAATTTAAAAATTATATTTTATATTAATTGTAATGATGGTATTTCATTTATATTTTTTTCATGATAAGTATTGTTTCGTATAATTAAATATATAATATAGTTAGTTGCTGGTTGTAGCTACTAGTTAGACTAGTTGTTAGTGTACCTAGATGGACCCAACTAGACTTGTCATGACACAATTAGTGAGCCCATTAGTTAGTCTTGGTGCACCCATTAATTAGAGAGCAATTAGTAAGAAAAATCCTTCATTTAGTTAATAGAATATCCCTTAATTAAATCCCTTCCTAAAATAAACCTTCATGACTCTTTGTGAGGGCTTATTAGATATTTTACATTGCATTTAGGATTGGGGAACATAGCTGGTCATACACCTTATAAAACCTCTTTGAGTTCATTTATTAGTCTCTACAAATCCTAATTTGCCTCATATCCATTTTCTCTCCATTTGAGAAGAAGAACCCAACTTTACCATTCCCAAATTAATTCCCAACCCATTCCTAGTGTCATCTTAAGGATGCTAAAGCTTGGACTAGCAAAGAGGAAGCATTGGAAGGAGTAGAGCTTGAAGGAGGTGTCCACTCTTGAAGGTAGTGTCCACTTGTGTCCACTAATGCCATTGTATTGGGAATCCATAATTTAAACCCTTGTATTTGATTATAATTAGTATAATTAGTCATATAGGAACCACCCATGCATTAGGGTTACCCATGGGGAGAAGCTTGGGCTTCGTTGGACCCATTTGAAGACTTTTACATAGGATTTTTGTACCATTCTTAGAAATATCCGAGAATGGTATAACAAGTGTTTGTCATTAGGTTTAGTGGACCTAATTAGGTTTGTTGTGTTGTGAGGCTAGCTACATGTTTACAATTGGATACGATAGGATACGGGTCAATTTGGGGGTTTTGGACTCCTACACTTGTGGTGCACATGCTCTATTACACATGACACTTGACACTAACTTAGAAATGTCCTAATTATGTTCTAGTATATATTTTAAGCTTGCCTATGAAGTTTGGTAGGATTCGGACAATATTTGATAGAGTATCTTAGGCATATCGTAAACTTGTGCACCAAGTGTTCAACACGTGTCCCCAAGGACTTTGTGTGTCCTTTTTGAGTTAAGATTTTGGGTACGTGTCCTGAATAGGATACGTGGTGTGGTGTCATGATATCTCATGAAACGCATGGTTAGATTTGAATATACACGTATATGTAAGTATATTAGTATGTGTGTATGCATAGAGAGTAACTGCACATAGGTTGTGAGTGTTCTTTGGTGAACCTGTGAAGGGAATTAGTTGAGATACAGTCCCTTTATGGACTGTAGATATGTATCCAGGTATCAACAGTGGGTTTGTGAATACCTTACATATATGTGGTATGTGGGAGGGGTATGGGATACTTAGATGATAGGATGTGTGTGAGTGTTAATGGGAACACCCATATGATTTTGTGTGTGTATTAGCCATTAGTAGATAGAGGGATAGATTAATTAGTTAGATAGATAGGTATTCCTGGACAGTGTATAGAAGGAAATCTGTAGGGTGGTAACATTTGTGTTCCCTAACATTGTGTGTGTGCTTAGACATACATATATGTGTGTGATTGTATTGGTCATTTGGCTAGATCGATAGATAGGGGAAATTAGTACAGTTAGATAGTCTTAAGATAGATAATTTGATAGATGGAGAGAACGTTGATAGGTAAAGGGAGGTGAAAGAGTGTAATGCTGGATTGGGAGGACAGCATGCCTGCTGTTATGAGTAGGTAACCAGTAATGAGGTCTCGGGTCTGTGGGCAGTAGGCAATGGATATATCAAATTGGAAGAGAAATCAGTTATCAGTAGAGATGGGAGTAGCAGTCAGTAGCAACAAGAGGGCTCGGGTAAATAACAGATGTTAGTATAGAAGGGAAACTCGGGTATATATGTGAGAGGATGAAGTGGTTGTCTTATTGAGCATTGATGCGTTCTTCTATCAATTCCATAAGCAGCAACAGCAAGTCTATAGGGAATGTTTTGCAAGAGAGAAACCATGGTGTGTGTGTCATAGGCAAATGTCAAGCAGAGGGGTTCCATATTGGTATGGAGAAGAATATCATGCATGCACATAGTCGATTAGGATATAAGTTAGCGTATTAACCTAGAAAATTATATAGGCTATATAGATTAGTGGCATGTGCCATATATCAGTATACTAGGGATTAGAGAGTGTAATAGAGGGAAGAGACTTGTAAACCTTTACAGGTGTATAGAAGGAGGAGATACAGGTTGGGGATTGTTGTATGGACAGGGAATTAGAAGCAGGAATCAGTACACATCTTGCACTGTGCATGAGTGCAAATGCACTGATTCGAGGGCAGCAGATACCTTACCTGTAATAGCAGATAGCAGGGCTTTAGGGGAAGTAGAGGTTAGATCAGCTGCTACCTTGCTCAGGTGACAGCAGCAAGTTGCTGCATTATAGGACAACAGCTTAGTCAAAGGGGGACAACAGTAAAGGGTTAAGGGAAGATCTTGTTGGTGACAGTCACGACCCGTACCCTATTTAGGGGCACGAGGACGCGGGTACGTCCAACCTACGCCGCAGTACCAACGGTAGAACGTTGTACAGGTCGTCTATAATATCTATCAACCAACAATATGAAATATATAACCTGTCATCTTCGCACGGAGGAATAATATGACGCATCAACTATATAATCTCAATCACAAGTCTAAAGGAAGATAGAGCACAATATGGAAATAGATAATAAGGAAGATAACTGAATAAATAGTAAATTTATCACAACACATGAGTCTAGCTGTCAAACACGATAAATATATATTCTAAATATAGAAATAAGTCTCAAACTCACAATCGAAATGATCCGATAATATATGAATACTAAATACTCTAACCTATATATAGGGCACTCTCTACTAAGTAGGATCCTCCTCAGACTCCTGTGTGCATCCCTCGTATACCCCCTGCTCATAGTAGGTAGGACATTCATCCAAACTATCTGAAAAATATTGGTTATCCAATCAGGATTGGAGCGAAGTACAACTCAAATAGCAGTTCCAGTTAATTGACAAGCACTATAAAATGTAAAAAAAATAATAAAATACTTGATGAACAGTTTATAGAGACAATGTATAAAGAAGAGGCAAGTGAAGATCGAGCAATAGGTGTATAGAGAGAACATGTGAAATATGAAATCAGACAGATATGTAATAAAGGAGAAACCTGTCATGCAAGGTATACAATAAATAATCCACGAAATCAGTGTTTAAGACCAATATTTTGAAATACCAAGTTGACATGTAAACGGGTAGGGTGTGATATCCGGCAAACCATACACGACCGTGTGTGGCCGCTATTATTCCAGTAAGACCATGGGATAGAAAGGATGTATTCACATGTCTTCTAGGTATTTTTCTGCCCGACTAGTACACATGGATCCAAGTTTTGACACGTATTTCAATAGTCAAGAGTAGATACATTAGTCCAGTAATTCATTAGTCCAATAAGAGTCAATAGGCATGAAACTACGTATCTCAAGTCAAGGAATCTATACAATACCAATCCGTGTGACCATCGTTTCGAAATCAAGATAGAACACTAGTATAAACATGCATCATAAGAAATGTTAATACTGAAAACTATCAGAGAATGTACTCGATTGTCGTCCTGAGTGGTGAATATGAATCGAGGTCTGAAGTGATGTCACACCAACCAAGATACGAGATATCAGAGTTAAATGGTGTTTAAGGGAGTATTTAACATGGTTTCTAGTAAATGATATGCAATCTAGGTCAAGTTTGACTCAAGGTTGACTTTTGGTCAACTAGTCAACTTGATCAAACCCTAGTCTATCTAGGTTAGGTCATAATTCCAATACAAACTATTACCTACCTATCTATCTATCTATCTATCTATCATCACACTACATCCATATATATATATATTTTCAAAACCCCTTCATTTCATTAATCAAGGCTCAAAAAGCCGAAGCCTGAAACGTATACAAGGCACAAAAAGAAGACGCCTATACAAGTATACCACCAAAAGGAAAAAGAGGGGGACCGGCACAAACGGCCAGAGTTAGGGGTGGAGCGAGGACCAGAATGCGCTCGGGCAATGGGGGCTGTCACGACCCGCACCCTAGAGTTAGGGCACGAGAACGTAACAACGCCCAGCCTACGCCGCAGTGTCGGCGGTAGAACGCTGTTCTAGGTCTCAATGCATCTAACAGTATAAGACTAGACAGTTTATACTCCCCGAATGGGGGTGATATAGCAGATACAGACTCAATCACATCTAAGGTAGAGCATGATAAGGATAGATAAAATATGAAATCCAAAATAAATACAGAAGATAGAAGTCTAAGTGTCTAAGATACATGAACCCAGAAGTACATCTCAAAATTCAAATAAAGATACAGTAATCCACAAAGTAAATACAACTCCAGACAAAAGAAATAACTACCTAAACAGCCTCTAATGTCTCCTCTAGGCTAGCAGGCACCTCCAGGCTATCTGTAAAATTTATCAACAGGTCCAGTCAGGACTGGAACGAGCACATTACATCTCAACAGTTCATAGCAGGTTAGAAAATATAATCATACAGTAAAGTAAGATACAAGATCTGAAGAAATACAGTATGTAAACAGAGAGAGAACAGTAATAGAAATATCTACTATAAATAGAGAACTAACAGTGGCTAGTGATGTAGAGTACAGGATAGCACATGTGAACGGAACAGATTGGTACATGATCTACACTAAAGAGTTGTACATGATCTACACTACTAAAGAATTGTTCACATGACTACTAGTACTTTTCCGTTTTCCCCAATCAGTACACAAGGATCTAAGCAGGTTATGTTATTGTACAGGATATCACATGGGGCCCTTAAAAGGGTGCACGTGATAGTATACATGAAGGCTCTGTGAACATGAGAGTACATAATTCACAAGAGTGTACATGTATGGTGAAAGCACAGGAGTACATGATGAAAGTGAAATGCACATGACATAATGTACCCGATGCTCCCGAGGGGGATAACATCGTATGAAGAGATCCGTATAGTACTAATCCGTGATAATGTCGTGACAGCATCAAGTATAGTAATTTAAAGCAGGAATATAATTCTAAGCAGGATATGAAATGATCAGAGAATGTACTTGCCTCGATAACCTGAACAGCTGATAAGTATAGGGGGGTCCCACTGAAGCCACAGAGTCCTATTTAAAGCAACACAGGTTACAAGGTGTTCAAGTTGTAATAAGTGAAACTCTATAATCAATCTACATTATTCTAGGTTCTTCTAAGTCAAAACAACTCTAGGTCGACTCCGGTCAATAATCTAGTCAAACTAGGTCAAGTGTTGACTTATAGTTGACTTTGGGTCAACTGGTCAACTCTGGTCAAACAGGGTCAATTCTAGTCTAATATAAAGTGTACTTCGTTATTTGTACGTTGAAACTTACGACAAGTAAATCGAGATAAGAAGATTATCGGTAAGGTTGATAATCTTATTATAGTGATCCACGTGTCCAACTTGTCAATTTCAGCGATGTGAGATCACTGGAATTGACTGATCTCAGTTTCGTTGTACTAATCCCGAAATACGAACATTATATGAATTAATTATTAATTAATTATAAAAAGGTTAAACTCAGAAAAATTATCAACAAACATTATCGGACGATGAAATGAACATCGCCAACGTGTCCAGAATGGTCAAATTAGCTAGGATAGCCTACCCAACGGTCCAATTTGGACACAAGGGCAAAAAGGTAATTTCGGGTCAAAACGGTGTCCGTGTCGGAGCCGTTTTGCACCGAAAAACATGCAAGAAAACAAGTCAATAAAATATAATTAATTATATGTCCACGAAACCAAAATGTCGATACGAACCCAACGGTATCTCCAAAATTGGATTCCGTTGACCCGATCTCAATTTGGCCCGTTGACCAGAACTTGGAATTCCGATTTGCACAGAAATGCGTGCCGGAGCCAAAGTTCTCAAAACTCAGCAAACTACCTGTCAACGAGTCCAGAATGATGATACGAACTCAACGATATCTCCGGAATTGGATTCCGATGAGCCGATCTCAAAATGACCCGTTGACCCGGATATTGGTATCCGACTTGCACCGAAATGCGTGCCAGACCCAATGTCCAACAAAACCTAGCAAATTATATGTCAACGAGTCCAGAATGACGATACGAACTCATCGGTATATCCGGAATTGGATTCCGATGAGCCGGCGTCAAAAAGTCCCGTCGACCCAGAATGAAGGACCCATTTTGCACCGAAAAACGTGCCCGGGCCCACGTTCTCCAAATCTAACAAATTTTATATGAAAACATGCCAGAACGACGCCACAAGTCTAATGGTGGTGTCAGAAATGAAATCTGGAGTCCCGTGTTCAAAAACAGAATTTTACAAGTTGGAAATTACGAATTCGGACGGCCAACTTTGGCGTCGAATTCAACCAATCAAACAAGCTCACAATGAAACAAAACTGGAAGGGGAGTAAGAGGGTTATACCAGCTTCGCACCGGAACTGGTAGCACGTGAAACAGAGCTGCGGTGGAGGAGATACAAACTGACGAAGTTGGCCCCGCGAAACTGTCCAAATTTAATACAATTTAAACGGTCAACTTGGTGGCCGGTTTTCATGTATCAAACGATAAAATTAACGGACGAAATTTGACAGAGATGAAGGTGGATATACCGAGATTGCGACGGAGCGAAGAAATCGCCGATCCAACGGTCGGATCTCCGGGAAAACATGCACAAAGTTGCTGCGACGGAGCGCCAAATCTGAGTTCCAAACTCGCGCGCGCCGACGGGATCTCGTTCAAAACGCACGAATCGCCTTGACGGCGCGTCCCGGAGGACGGTGGCCGTCAGGGACTGATCGCCGGAGTTCGCACGCATGGCCAGGGGCCCACGGCGGCCCGCACGGCGGCGTGGCGGCACACGACGGCGGCCCACGCGCGCGCGTGCGTGCGCGCCTGTTGCATGGTGGTGCAGCAGCTGCTGCTGCGCTTGCTGCCGTCCACTGCACGCGCGGGGCGGCACGGCCACTACGGTGGCGAGGGCGGCGGGGCACGACGGCGACGCCGGTGGTGGCTCGGCCGGTGCACAGAGTTGAAGTGTTGGTGGTGGTGGCGGTTTTGCATGGAAAAGTGAAGGAGGAGATGAAGGAAAGTAGGAGGAGGAGGAGGAGATGTCGACGGCGATGGCCGGGGAGGCCGACGGCCAGGTGGAGGTGAGGTGGTCGGGTTTGTGTGGAGAAGGAAGGAGGAAGGCGATGGGAGGTCGGGTTGTAGGGAGCTGCTGTTGGTGAATATTTGTGTGGGAAGAAATAATTTAGAAAGGGAGAGAGAGAATAGTAATTGATGAGAGAGGAAGAGAGAGAAAAATGGTCATTCCTGGAAGTTAGGGCCGGCTAGGCTGTGAGGGGATTGGGGTATTTGGGAAAATTTTGCATGGAGGAAAATGGATGGAGGAGATTTAGTTTGGGAAAATCAATGGCTACAAATTAAATAGGAAATGTTGGGTTATTCTTATAGGATTAAAATCAATAGAAAATTCCAATAAATATTGAGATAGGTAGATAGGGTGTAATATATTATTTTGGACACGGAAAAATGAGGGTGTCCCGATGGAGGGCAACATGGAGCTGGACTGGACTTGGTGGAGCCGGATTGGGTCAAAACTGGACATCGTGCAAAAATAGAATTAAAATTAGACGTTGATGATCATGTATAAATAAGTAGCACATGGGGATTCCAAATTATGGGACACAAGTGGCGGACGGATAGTAGGCTCAAAGTGGGCCATGTCCATTGTTGGGGCAGACAGGTTTTGGTCGACAGGGGACCCACAAATCAAGTTGAAAAATGAATGTGACGCCGTGGCGTGAAATAAAATCGGGTCACGTGTCGGAAAAGTTGTGCAAGTCAAATGGAGCCCGAAATGACGTGTCTGAGGGGAAAACGAAGGTCATGGGTGATGAGCGTCTCGAGTAGATCATCAATGAGGAGTTGGTTTCAAGAAACTGACTGGTCTTGCGCTCCCAATTTAAATGTCATGGTAACGTGCTGAAAATGATCAAGAAAAAGAGTGGGAAAATAAATAACAATCAAATGGTCTAAACCGACCCAAAGTTCAGCGAAGCAGAAAGAGTACAAGGGAACAAGTTTGGATGGGACACTATATACCGTCATGAAGGTAATCGTATCCACTCCAAAACTCGTGAAGAAGATTTCCAGAGTTGAACATCCCTGATACTCCAAATATCAAGGGCACGGGAAAGTACACTTAAGGAAAAATACAGAATAAATTATTTAATGAAACTAAACAATCAGAAAATAAAATAAAATAAAATAAAAATTCTACCCGAAATTCAGGGTGCTAACATCCTACCCACCTTATAAAAATTTCATCCTCGAAATTAAAATGTCCCTACTCCCTCTAGGTCAAACCCCCAAAATCAAAGTCCCAGAACTTAAACAAATCATACCATCAAAACTATAAAGTTGTCTACCACCCCATATGAAAACTGGTACTCATAAAAAAAATAAAGGAAGGTGACTACCAATCATCTGAAAAAATACTATCCCAAGAAAATCAAAATCACAAGTTAAAGAATCGAAAGTCACTTGCATTGAAATCCAATCACAATATATATACAGAGAGAGCGTTAGAGAGGGAAAACTAGCATCATGTGTATGGGGATATGTTCATACGGTTAGATAGTAGGCGTGTGTGTACGTGAGTATACATGAAAGTATATATGAGAATTTGGGTTTTAAAACAACAGCTATCAAGTTACACTAATCATGGCATTTTGGTTAAACAATCTACAATACGCAACCTATTTAATCATATCATGCATGGCTAACCATATATATATATATATAAAAAAATAGTGACTTAGCCATGTATCTATATACGTTATAACATATATACATAAACTCTATATACATCCTTATAGATATATAATCCTAACATAGAGGGGAAGGGTAAGGTTAAATGACAGTATATAATATGTTAGAGTGTGTGTGGGTGTGTCCTTGTACAGGGTTATAGCTTAGTATTGAAAGGTTAAATCCAGGTTTAGTTCAGCATTTACATAAAAAAAAATAAAAACTAAGCTAACATTCAACCCATGGAAAAATATGAACATAATGCGGTCTCAGATTTTAGGGTTTGAAACATCACAACCAATCTTAATGGTCCTAACACATCCTAACATGATAGAAAAGAAACCCTAACATACTATCAATATATTTACCTACGCATACAGTTTAATATTACATGTTAAATCCAAAATTTAACTAAACATGGAAATCAATGTAAAAATGTTAACATGTATTCAGTTTTCAGGATTTTGGAGAAATTTGAACATTAAAACCAACTCAATGTTTATCACAAACTAACATGTAAGAATATGAAACCTAAATTTATATTCCTACTTACAACAATGTACGCAGCTCTAAATATTATATTAAGAAAATAAATCAGTAATTTAAACTAAACATTTGGAATTCAGTATTAAGGGTTAATATGTACACAGTCTTAAATTGACAAATTTAAACACAAATTTTCAACCAAAATTCTTTTGAATTGAAACCCTACGTATAACATACATGTGCAGTTATGTAAACCTAAATAATAACATGAAATTTATATTTAAATTACGAATTTAAACTGGAAAAGCAGAAAGCCAAAAACATTGGGATTTTGAAAATTTAACATTAATGACATTTCAATATTATCTAGATATGTGGAAAAATCAAGTGTAGCATGCATACGTGTTAGGCAAAGTGTCTGCTATATATATTCATATACATATTCTCATGTCCCAAAAAAAATTGATTCTACGTTAAGACTAACATTTAGATTCCTACCAAGATTGCAAGCAGGCGATTGACAAAATCAAGACAGTTTTATTATTATCTAATACAGAAAAATGGCAAGAAAGAATAATGATAATATCTGTTTAAAGAAGGAACCGTTCTGAAATCCAGAGTTAAATTATCAAATCCAAGATAAAGTCTAGCAAATTCATCGATTTATTGTATTAAGAAGAACTCATAGCAAGAAGTTACACAAAGGTTTATGAAAACAACTAAACATACTCTTAAGTTAAATGACAAGAAACTAGGCAAAATAACAAACAAAATTTTTTTTTGAATGACTGAGAAAAGTAGAGAAAACATGTTCAAAATATTTTAAGTGCAATCTGATAATCATATGCGTCTATCCAAAATCATGGTACTCTAAATCCTCGTCATACTAGTAAGCAAGGCTACGATAATCACAGAGCCCTTGACTTATGCACATATTTCTAAAATTATGGTATTTAACATTTTCGCGGTGCCGCATGCTTGGCTGCGAAAACCTTAAATTCCCACACCCGAGAAATATATCCAGAGTCAGACTATATGTCCTCACCATGCTGGCTAATGTGACTATAAAAGACTAGATTCCATAACAAAGACGACCTAGCCCATATAATTTCATCTTGCCAAAAATCAAATTAAATCAACAATGTATACTCAAAATCAAATCAAATTTATTAACGAACATCAAAATTCAAAATGAACAAAATCCATCAAAATACAACTCGAATGCAACAGCTATCATCAAAATTCAAAATTCGAAAATCTTCCATCAAAATAAATGCAAACTCAAATTCAACAATAATCCATAAAAATCAAATTTAACAACAAAAGTAAAATAAATTAAATCAAGGGAAAAAGAGAGTTTTCAAATCGAAGTTAAATAAGATTCTCCAAGGTCGTCCCAAGAATCTCTCAAGGGTTCCTAACTGTGATTGAGTACCTTCAAAATATATCCTAATCCTACTGCAGGCTGTAGTGGTACTCTAATTCGAATACCACTACACTTTAGTCTCGACCTGCATGGGCCACCACTAAAAACGTGTCACGACCCGCACCCTAGAGTTAGGGCACGAGAACGTAACAACGCCCAGCCTACGCCACAGTGTCGGCGGTAGAACGCTGTCCTAGGTCTCAATGCATCTAACAGTATAAGACTAGACAGTTTATACTCCCCGAATGGGGGTGACATAGCAGATACAGACTCAATCACATCTAAGGTAGAGCATGATAAGGATAGATAAAACATGAAATCCAAAATAAATACAGGAGATAGAAGTCTAAGTGTCTAAGATACATGAACCCAGAAGTACATCTCAAAACTCAAATAAAGATACAGTAATCCACAAAGTAAATACAACTCCAGACAAAAGAAATAACTACCTAAACAACCTCTAATGTCTCCTCTAGGCTAGCAGGCACCTCCAGGCTATCTGTAAAATTTATCAACAGGTCCAGTCAGGACTGGAACGAGCACATTACATCTCAACAGTTCATAGCAGGTTAGAAAATATAATCATGCAGTAAAGTAAGATACAAGATCTGAAGAAGTACAGTATGTAAACAGAGAGAGAACAGTAATAGAAATATCTACTATAAATAGAGAACTAACAGTGGCTAGTGATGTAGAGTACAGGATAGCACATGTGAACGGAACAGATTGGTACATGATCTACACTAAAGAGTTGTACATGATCTACACTACTAAAGAATTGTTCACATGACTACTAGCACTCCTCCGTTTTCCCCAATCAGTACACAAGGATCTAAGCAGGTTAGGTTATTGTACAGGATATCACATGGGGCCCTTAAAAGGGTGCA
Source organism: Iris pallida (assembly GCA_029216955.1). Taxonomy (NCBI): domain Eukaryota; kingdom Viridiplantae; phylum Streptophyta; class Magnoliopsida; order Asparagales; family Iridaceae; genus Iris; species Iris pallida. Next base: position 10,697,240 of record JANAVB010044620.1, on the reverse strand, counting down.
CGTGATAGTATACATGAAGGCTCTGTGAACATGAGAGTACATGATTCACAAGAGTGTACATGTATGGTGAAAGCACAGGAGTGCATGATGAAAGTGAAACGCACATGACATAATGTACCCGATGCTCCCGAGGGGAATAACATCGCATGAAGAGATCCGTATAGTACTAATCCGTGATAATGTCGTGACGGCATCAAGTAAAGTAATTTAAAGCAGAAATATAATTCTAAGCAGGATATGAAATGATCAGAGAATGTACTCGCCTCGATAACCTGAACAGCTGATAAGTATAGGGAGGTCCCACTGAAGCCACAGAGTCCTATTTAAAGCAACACAGGTTACAAGGTGTTCAAGTTGTAATAAATGAATCTCTATAATCAATCTATATTATTCTAGGTTCTTCTAAGTCAAAACAACTCTAGGTCGACTCCGGTCAATAATCTAGTCAAACTAGGTCAAGTGTTGACTTATAGTTGACTTTGGATCAACTGGTCAACTCTGGTCAAACAGGGTCAATTCTAGTCTAATATAAAGTGTACTTCGTTATTTGTACGTTGAAACTTACGACACATAAATCGAGATAAGAAGATTATCGGTAAGGTTGATAATCTTATTATAGTGATCCACGTGTCCAACTTGTCAATTTCAGCGATGTGAGATCACTAGAATTGACTGATCTCAGTTTCGTTGTACTAATCCTGAAATACGAACATTATATGAATTAATTATTAATTAATTATAAAA
>JANAVB010044620.1:10526496-10691496 GCA_029216955.1 Iris pallida | reverse complement strand
CCTCACAATACCCCCACTGCTCACTGCCCTCTCCTTATACTTTTACATGTTCTACCTGTGTACAGGGAACTTGATCCCTTGCTGCTCCTCTACATATCTGGACTCAAGGCACACACAATTCCCAGAACAAGGGAAATCAAAGCCCCTTCCTAGCTGCCTGCAGCATTGCACAGGGACTTAAGTTCCTACCTCACTCTAACACTCCACTAATATCTTATGGTACTCTTAATTCATAGCCCACTACAATTTTACCTATTCCTTCGCATGTGCTCGACCCTATCTACCCCTGACTTAGACCAATTCACTGAACACAAAAGCACTGCACATATCTCACACTCTCTAATATTCTTACTAAAATATCCTAATGATACATGGGCCAAAGGCCTCACTGCTCTGCTGTCAAGAATAACAGCTAACCCTCTGCTCACAACCTGTTTGGTGCAGGTGCTACAGCTGCTGCAAATGCTACTGTAATTGTTGCTGCTGCCAATGCAATCCATGCCATCTGAATCAGGACCCCCCAACTCTCTACTGTCTTGCAGAAGGCAACCCCTCCTCCTTTCTAATTCATGCATAAACACGCACAAATCATGCATACAGATACATATATATAGTATACATATATATATTCACATATCCTAGTCTCCTATAGGCACACACTGCCCTCACTTCCAAGGACCACACTGCCTTGGCCAACCTCAAGTTGGCTGGCCCCTCAAGCCACCATCAACCACACTAAAAATATATGCATATATATTAGGAATAAGTAATTGGAAGTCAAATATACCTATCTCATGAACAATACAAGCGATCCATGACACAAAACTGTAAAAACATAACAAAATTGGCCATTGTGTTATTTCTACAAATACCTTAGGGTCAAATTTCGTAGTCCTCCTAACATGGACACAAAACTCTATTAAACTACCATAATAGGATTCATTAAGACCTCATTCTGCCTCCTATTAGTCATGGGTAGGGTCTCCTTCATGAATGCATAAATTTTAACCATAGAAATATAAGTTTAGAGGATTATACCTAGGTAGAATGGAGCCTACAACAAGTTCCACAAATTTGGGGAAGATGGATGAAGAAAGAGCTCTCCAATCCTTGCTAAAGCCTTTACCGAGCCTCCTTGAGCTCCCTCAAGCCTTTGCACAACAAATAGAGGAAAGATAAGACAATTTGGAAGAGGATGGATTGAAGATATGGGTGGAAACCCTAAATGAATGGTGGCTGCCATTTGGGGGTTAAAGGGGGTTAAATAGGCACTAGACAAGCCATAATCTCTTCATTACACTTAGTATTAGGTCGGTGCTCAAGTGGGCTAAGTGGTTTGGATCTAATTAAGGTTTGTATCCAACTTGGTCATGACTAGAGTCTAATCTATAAACTAATTGGTCAAGTCAAATTAAATGGGGTCTACCATGACTAATAAATAAGCTAACCTTCTAATAAATACAACCATCATATTAAAAGAAAAATACACAAATTGTGAAATGACATAAATACCCTTATTTTAGAAAAATTGTAGTGATAGTGACAGTTAAGGGAAGATCTTGTTGGTGACAGTTAAGGGGAGTTCTTGTTGGTGACAGCAGTTGGAGAGTAAAGAGGGTGGATAGGTGAGTAGATATTAGTTATATAGATAGTAGTTAGGTAGTAGATAGATAAATAGCTAGAGGAAGAGTGAAGTAGTGAATGAAGAGAGGGATCTGAACCAATTGTTCTGTACAAAGGATTAGAATATAGCAACAGTAGCAGTAGTAGGGATAGTGCATTTTAGTGACAATGGGTGCCTTGAGTGTGCAAGAGGGTCGGGTACTAGAGCTAGTTAGGGGGTGTGAGTATGTAGGGAGAGGGAGGGTATTTCCTGACTATAGGCCAACTCGACTTCCTTATTATCTTCCTTGGCAAGGGTTCATTTGATGAAGAGTCTCCAACCCTGTCTAATGATACAACTAGGGTGGAAATAAGAGGAGAAGTAGAGCAGATATATTTAAATTGTGCGATCACTATAAGAAATCAGTTGTGCACATGTGAGTGATTGTGTGTCCAAGTATCCAGTGTAGCATAGGGGGGTATGGCACAACCTAGAAGCAACCGCAGAGTTCCCTTAGGCAGTGTATCAGTGAGGCATTTGGGTATTTTGTTTGATGGTAGTGTGTCAACAGGGTTGTGTGTGTTCATGGTTAGCCACATTGGTGGCTACAGGTATTGCTTTTTCCTGTCTGTACAAGTATCTACCTAGGAGTGGGTTCATGATGACCATTCTCTACTATTAGGAATATCAAGTGTAGTGGCTTGGGTAGCAGTAGGAAATCCTAGCCCAATAGCAACAGTCATGGTATGTTAGTGCTAAGTAATGTTGCATTACACAGGTAATAGCAAAGTGCTAGGGGAGTCATGGGTTAGCAGCAGTTTAGCATAGCAGTGTGTGTGAATGGTGAGTCCCCATGTGTGTTAAGAGAGTATGTATGGTTGTGTGTGCTTTGTGGGTATGTAAGAGTAAATGTTAGGGTAATGGGCTAAGGTAGGTAATGTTTAGAATGTGGGAAAATATATGGGTAAAGGTTATACAATGATAGCTATGTAATATATGAGTGGATACATAGATGAGTTTAGGAAAGTATCATAAGCATAGGTAATGTTAGTTAAAGATGTGGGTAATGTTAGGTTGAAGGAAACTTGTGTGGGGAAATGGAATAGGGTATAAAGTAGGATGTAGGTAGTGACTTGGGTGAATCACATAGGCTATGTGAAGGATATATGGAAGTAGGTAATGGTTTGGGTTAACTTGTATTAAGGAATTAAGTAGGTAATATAGATGGGTATATAGGTATTAGTAATATATGGGTATGAGTAATTTTAAGGATATGAATAGGTAAAGGTTATAAGTTAAGGTAACACATATATATAATGATAGGAACATAGAGAATGCTAAGTGTATGAGTTGTGCCTATGTATAGAGTATAGGGTAATGAGGTATTGTATCGTAGAGCATATACATATATAGTATAGATAGGTACATAAGGATATGACTTGGTATGGCCTAGTATAGACTAGAAAACCTAGGTTTAACCTAGATTGACCTAGTATAGCAAGGTATTGACCCAATTGACCTAGTTTGACCTAGAAATGACTTGGAGACCTAGAGTTGACCTAGTATAGCATGTTTATGATTCCTAAACACAAATTGACATTCATATTACATATTTAGATCTTCGAGGTACCGTATCAGATATTATTGATTTCCATATCGGATCTCAGGTGAGTACATTCTCTGATAATTTTTTATTTTATGATATCTTCTATGTTTCTTGTATTTAGTATCGATATTCTTGATTTCTTGACACATTCGTTACACGGATTGGTATTTCTGGATTCCGTCATGAGATGTTATTTCTTGTATATCTTGGTGTATCTTGTGGAAGCCTTGTTGTTGTTATTGTGCATTGTATGGACATCGATTCTTGTGAAGGCTCGCGACCTTCTTAGAGAATCATGTGCCGTAACATGCCATGGTTAGATCCACTATACTAGTCATGGGTGGGGAGTATTAGCGTAGATATGTGATCAATACCCTCCTTGTATCGAGTCTTGAACCTTAAATAGTATTTATCATACACCGTACGTATGATTATCCAGGTCATAAACTCTTGTAAGTCGATCACATGTTGAAACTAGTGCTTACTCACATAGATAGTATAGTTCTTGATTCTTGTACATGATATATATTTTTCTCTTGCTGTTACACTCATTTACAGTCTTACTTATGTCTTACTATGTTCATGTACATGTCACTACATCTTGTATATTCTCTATATTTACTGCTATATAGTCTATATCATTACTAGAATTGTTAATAGAAACGTATCTCGCTCCAATCTTGACTGGATATAATTTTTAGATGACACAGAGGACGAGTGCCCTATCTATTACGTCCCTTCTGATGCAGTGGGTATAGATCGAAAGACTCTGATTCAGGAGGGTCTAGTTCTAGCCGAGGAGACTTATTTAGCGACTCAGTTAGGCTAGATTTGTACTAGATTCTGTCTCCAACTAGACTCTTGGCTTGTTTATTATTTTGATACTTATTCTGTGTTAGATGACTCTTAGACTCTTTCTGGACTTGTATTCTCTTTATGTTAGACTTTTCTGGATATTTTATATCATGTTGTCTTTATCTTTTCGTGTCATTTATCTTTCTTAGAGTATTGTGATTGAATATGGATATATTGTCATTACTTGTCCTCCATTTGGAGATGACTATCTCGACAAGTTATGATATTTATATTGTTAGTCAGTTTAGTTAGACTTAGACAGCATTTTACCACCGATATTGCGACGTAGGTTGGACGTTGTCACGCACTCGTGCCCTTATACCGGGTGCAGGTCGTGACATTAATACTTTGTAATATTAGCTAATGGCTAATACCATCAAGGTATGGGCCTAGAAACCTAGGTAAAGCCTAGAGATGACTAGTTTAGCCCCTGAAATAAGGTAATGACCTAGTTTGACCCTGAAACATTTTATTAACCTAGTTCGACTTCCAAGACCTAGTTTTAACCTAGAAACCATATTTCAATTTAGATATCAATGATTATGATTCCAAATCACTCTTTGATATTGATATATCATATCTAGGTCTTTGTGACTCATTCGGACATCGATCCTCACACATTGCTCAGGACCCCAAGCAAGTACATGCAGTGATTTACTTTCATTTTCTGATATTGTCTCTACTTCATGATTTAGATATGCATATCGTGTTCATGTCACTCTTGCTACACGTGATTAGTATTTTATGGATTCTAATCATAATATTCATGATTCGTGATCTTCGTGCATCGTGTTTATCCTGTTTATCGTGTGTCGTGACTTGAATCCATGAATACTAGTTGTCGGGTGGGGAAATACCTTAGCAGACGTGTGAACTACCCTTTTCGTGCTTCATGTCTAATCATTGGATAGCAATCGCACATCTCATATGTGATTGTCGTATCGTGTGGATAGCAATCGTATATTCTCATGTGCATTCTGCCGTATTATACTAGAGTCGTTTACATGTTGAACTTAGTATTTCAAAACACATAGAGGATATGATTGTTTGACATAGCTCTCTATCTAGTGCATGTCAGATTTACATGTTCTTCTCATATTCAATATTTTTGTTTGTTTCCATTAAACTGCTAGTTTAGCCTTACATTCTTACTTGATTACCATCTTTCACATATTTTAGCTCTTATTATATAGTCACTATCATGTTATGAAATGTTTATTAGTGTTTGTACGTACTCCAATTCTGACTGGATAATATTTTTCAGACACTGAGTATTAGGATCTATATCCTACCTATTACAGAGCCAGGAGACCCAGTGGGAGGACCCCTCAGTTGTTTAGTTTTGATATCTAGATGTAGTGTAGAGTATTCACCTTAGGATGACTGGATTTGTCTCCGGAACATTTATATTTTGGATTGTATATATTTTTGGGATATGATGCACTCTTGGATGTTTGGTTATCTAGACTTGGATTAGGACTTGGGATTATATTGGTATATGCATTTCTCCTACATTGTGACCTTAGAATTTATTCTATTTTTATCATTTGTGCGTTATCTTCCAATTAGATCTTGTGATCGAGTATTATTGCTATTATGTATCATTGTTCTCTTGGGAGTTAGTTATCTATTTGAGATAGTTAGTTAATGATTATCTAAACAGCTTACTACACTGATATTGCGGCGTAGGCTGGACGTGCATCATGCACTCGTACTCGAACTTGTGGGTGCGGGTCGTGAAAAAGGGCTTCTTTGATGACAAAGGAAAGTTCAAGTGCTTGACAAGTCATCAATTACAACGAATTAAAATTGACAGTAGAGTCAGAACAAAGTCATGTTTACTCGAATAAAGCACTTATTGCGGTTACCATATCTGAACAATCTATGCCAAGGAAAAAAGTCCTAGATGCTTGACATTAATAATATAACAAATAATTAGCAGACATCAAAATAACAACCCAAACATCCTAGTTAGATACTCAGATACGTGACAGTAACAATATATCAAACGGTTGGCAGACGTCAAAATAATAACCCAATCATCCTAGTTTGTACAACCAATTGGATTGTTTATACACACAAATAATTGAATAAAATTAAACAATAACAATACAACAATATACCCGATCTAATTATAGAAATATATTACCTCTTTAAGAATTTGAAAATTAATTGTCAAATTTCTTGTAGAATCGTCCGATTCCACTTCGATTACCACCTAACAAAACCCAAAACTTTTTCTACATAACAAGTAGAACCGTAGAAGAGAATTGAAATTTAAACTTTGAGGAAAAAAGTGGGGAAGATGTTGTGTGAACTTTGAAGAATGGATTGAGTATCATTCAATAAAAAGAGAAAAATTTAAGGAATTCGAGAGAGACATTACCTCTAATGGTCTTCATATTCTTTTTAGGAAGCGGAGAAGACACAATAGGGATTGGAGAAAGAAGAAGAGTCGATTTCAGTAAAAGAGTTGCACGCTCGCAGCTTTCCCTAATCTATAGAATTCAGCTTTCCCTAATTGATATATTTTTTATATGTATATAACTGTTAGGTATATATGAAAAAACTGAGGCCCCTATAATTTTGGGGCCCTGGGCCATCGCATAGGCTGCCCTGGCCCAGGGTCGGCCCTAACTATGGAGTGTGTCAAGGAAAGTGTATCCTCATAGCATTACTCAATATGAAAGAGCAATGTTATGGTAACACTCTACAGCCACACTGATGTTGCAATACATTATAGGATGTCAAAAAAAGTCTTAAAAGTGAGATAATAATTGACAACAATAATGTATTATCACATCAGTATGGCTATATGTGTGGCTATAGAGTATGTCAAAAAAAGTGTAAAATGCAACTAGCATGTGCTCCATGGATATGATCGACACGAAATAAGGTATGATGCAAACTTACATCTACCTGCGAGCTGACCCCTTGTTTATACACAACCTGTATTCACTGTTGTCTAAGCATACAATATTAGGCATCTGAAATGGTGGGAACATTACGATTTTGAATATTTAGCATCCAGGCAATAAAATGCTCAAAAGGAATTGGAAAGTCATGTAAATCAGCTGCCCTACATTGTACAACACAGGTTGGATAGGAAAGACGATGTTTCTATCCGTCCTTTAATCTGTTCAATTCCCCTCTATATCTGTGTTCTTGCACCTGCGAAACATTGCCTTGCCTTCGAAATACAAACAGAATTGATTGAATGCCCCCCTCAAAACACACATGACATGTCCGGTAGCCCAAAACAACATTAAGCAGATGATTCACCATAAATGTCTCCAAATATGCTACCTAAAGCTAATCCAAAGGCTGGTAACAACAATCCTCCCAAACAAAAGAGAAGATAAACTGCAAATTAATTTTGTGCTCTCACAAGATCGGAAACAAAATGAAGAGAACTCAAGTCGCCCAGTTTGAAACTTTCGCAAGTAAATCCTAGTTATCACTCCTACATGAAAAGATTAGGCCGTGTCGCCTTGAAGGTGGTCTTAAGCTTCCGGGTAGGTGGCCTCACTTTCTTAAAGACGAGAGGGAATTTGATCTTGGAGTCATGGAACTGCTTGGTGCTCTCACGCTTGCAGAGCTTGGCGGGGATGGTGGCAGTCTTGATAATCTGGATGCATGGAAACCTCACCCTGTGACGAGATGCCATCTCAGTGTACATCTGCTCCACAGCACCATTCAGCGTAGTATCTCTGTACTCCTTGTACATGTTGTGATAACCTGTCCTACTCTGGTACCTAAGCCAGATGCCATAGTTCTTGATTTTAGTTGGATACTTCTCAAAAATCTGCATGGTGATAGAACATTGAATCAGTTTTCATGCAAAATTACAAAAAACCAATAAATATTAAGGGGGAAAAAAATCAAAATAAGTTTTCATGCAAAAATTACATGAACCACTATAGTTGGATACTTCTCAAAAAAGTGAATTTGAAATGACATGAACAACTAACAGAATAGATTGGATGTGGGAAAAATAGAAAATGTAGAGGGATCAAATGTCAGGTTTTATAGTTCAGGGAGATTTCCTCTGTTTTATAGTTCATGCTAAACCTGGGTGCTGAAAATTTCCGTATGTTTTTTGTTTAATTATTTTTATATCAACTTGTTGACCTTTTTACATTTTATGGTGTGCAGAAGGATATGGCCTTTTCTTTGCAATTGAACGCAATAATTAGGTACCATGACAAAGTAGTCTAGCTATATACCGTAGATCTGGTCCCATGCATGCTCTTAGAAGCTAATACGAACATGAACTAACTATAGTGGTGAGGAAGTTCATTAGCATGACTCCTTATACTGTCATTGAATAAGTAGATTATTGCCCATCATAAAAGCATGGAGAGTGCTCTTCACAAGCAAATTTAGATGGCAAAAGACTGCCAATTGTCCCCAGAGAAAGTTATCGGTACCAAGGGCAAGAGTAATTTATGCAAGTGAAAGTAATTGCCGTCTCTTCACAGTTACCGATTCCACATACACAACCCACATTGGATCTTAGGTCAATACTCGATCAAAGTTCTAACCTCAATATAGTTATGCTCCCCTACCTTAACTAATCAACATTTTGTCACATAGCCTGTCTAAGCTTGAGGAGAAATCAGATTCACTAAATTTTAGAGCACAGTATCATTCCATTCTCAAACTTCTTTTAATTCTACTTACTAACCACACAGCATCCGTCTAAATTTCATCTTCCCTAGTGTGCCAGCATGGAAGCCTGATAATGGTGCTAGACAGAAGGCCTGATTTAGAGGCTCTCTATTCTTCCACAAATAACCTGAAAATTGTCACCCTTGTGGATCCTGATCACTGTTCTAAAAGGCGGTCTAGGAGGCTATGCGCCTGGTGCCTGCCTGATGTCCGCCTAGGCGCCCGCCTAGACCCCCCACGTCGTTTTGGGATTTATGGACTTTTCTGCAATTTTCAGTAGGTTTTTTTGGATTTTATTTATTTATTTTTTAACCGCCTAGGAAACCGCCAAGGCAGGCTAGGCACTAGGTGACAAGTGCCTGCCCGACTAGCGCGTTTCACAACCTTGATCCCGATGTCACATTTGACGCACTTTCAGTAGCTTATGGGTATTTTTCTGCATGTCCTAAACGAAGCATATAATGATAACCAACTCAAGTCAAGAGAGGATATTTTGCAGAATTAACTACACCAAATTCCTTTCTGCATCCCTTGAGGATGTATTGGCAATGTATATAAACATGTATAAAGAAGAGAAATAACTATTAGTTAAAGCCAAGCAATAACAGAAATTTAAACACAAATAATTAAATAAAAATGATATCCATCAATGACCTTGAAAAGCTTATACAAATTTGCCGCGACCACAAACGCAGCAGGTTCTGACCCGGATTGCAGATGTACACTGAGATGGCATCTCTTGACTCTCATCAAATAATATAGATCTCAAAGTAGTCAAAGGCGCAAGGTGCACTCGAGGCACAAAGGGTCCATATCACCCGAGGCGCAAAGCGCACTTAAGGAGTGCGTCCGAGTGAAGTGAGGCACAAAATAGAAAATAATAAAAATATACATAAATTAATTAATTAATAACGTAAGAAATAAAACCAATAACATATTAAGACTAACAAAAACATGTTAACATAACCAAATGAACTAGCAGATCAACAATAGCACTCAACAAAACTAACCAGAATTTGTACTTTTTCTACCACACTTTCGTAAATTTTAGTTTTTCAAGTTCAATTGCAACCAACTTTGACAATCATGGAAGGGGCTACCTCCCTCCCACTTGTATGAGGCAAGGATTATCTCCCTGCCTCAATTTATTTTTTGTAAAAAACACACAAGGCACGCCTTTCTTTGGTTGTGCCTTGCTAAAAGGCGCACCTAAGGCACACCTTGGGGGCAACCGGATAAAGACGCATTGCCTAGTGAAGTGCGAGGCGCACACCTTGGGGGCACCAGGATAAAGACGCATTGCCTAGTGAAGTGCGAGGTGCAGATGTTGTGCCTTGCTCCGAGGCGAGCCCGAGACGCGCCTTTGACTACCATGATAGATCTTCACTGTCGGTTAGTGAAATAATATCAGCTGATCCTGGGCCTATCAATGGTAGCTTATTGGTCGGATATTGGCATTACCATATCCGAACCATTAACTATCGGATATATCCGATAACTATCCGATCGGATAGAAGTTTTGGCTACCGTATCCATTACCGATAATATTTAACGGATATCGGATAATATTCGAACCAATAAGATTACTAAAAAAAATATTTTAAAAGGGAAGAAAAAAATCTAGAACCAGCATATTTTGTCAAGAAACAACATATTTCCACATTGAAACGACAGATTTTGTCTAGAAACAGCAAATTTCCATATTGAAATATCAGAAGCAGCAGATTTCCATATTGGAACAGCAAATTTTGTAAGATATATGTGCAGATTTTCACATTGAAATATCATAAGCAGCAGATTTCCATGCATACATTGACTACATTTGCACCAAAAAAATTCTCCACACAAGCACATATAACTAATAGTCCCATGCATACATTGAATATATTTTAAATTTATTAAATAATTTAAATATTATTGGTTCGGATATGACACTTACCGTATCCGCATCCGATATCCGATAAATATCCGATACGATATTCGAATCAGTATCAGTATCTATATCCAAAATTTCGGATATTTTCAGTTCAAATACGGATCGGATACGGATTTTCGGTCTACCATTGACAGGCCTAGCTGATCCGTTCTTGATCAAGATTTTACAAGATGGGCCCCAAAAAGTAGAGGATGAGATGTGGCAAAAATGTGAACACAAGATGGCACAAGGAGGAAAAATAAAGGTGAAATGGTGAAAACAGGATAGAACTGGAAAAAGAATATATGAAGAAAAGGAACTCGAAAGGCAAAAGATGATGAGAAATAAAAATAAAAAAAAATCAGATTTCCAGTATATGTTTCCATGTCTAGAGTTGCAACAGCTGCTTATAGGGGATTAATCCCCCTCCTAACGCCAGATGAATCTAAACAGCTACCGTTTGAAATGATTTGGATCCGGCTTTAAAGTGTCTCGGGTTCTCGTCGCCTAACAAAAGACAGATAGAGCCCACTGTTCTAAAAATCGGCCTAGGCAGTAGGCACTAGGCGCCTGGTGCCCGTCCGACGCCCCCCCCCCCCCCCCCCAAACCAACCCCCGACTATGCATGTTTTAGGGTTTAATGGACTTTTTCTGCCAATTTTCAGTAAGTTTTTTTTTTGGCTTTTTATTTTTTTTAACAGCAGCCACCTAGGCAGGCTAGACGTCTAGTGCCCGCCCGTCTAGCGCCTAGCACCTTTTACAACCTTGACAAAGCCTACATATTTGAGGAGAAATGTTTATTTTTCTTTTTTGCCCCTTTATTTTTCTCCTCGGTTCTACTTCTGGTAAGACCATCTAATCAAGCCCACAGTGCAAGGGAACATCTTGAATAGGAGGGCATCTAGTTCATCTTTCGAACTGGGATCTCAATTCAATAGCCATATCAACTTGGACTGTAAAGTTTCCAAATCCAAAAACTGCATGAATAAGGTATGAAACTACAAGCTTCAAACTATCTCATCACCAACAAAGTTTGCAGAAAACTACAAGCTTCAAACTATCTCATCACCAACAAAGTTTGCAGAATGGAAAATTAAGTGAGCATACAAAGGTCAAAGGCGTGCGACAAACAAAACGTAATCAACATGCCTCACTGAATTGTCTACCCAATATACAAAAGGGTTGGTTATATCAGTAGACAATCAACCTCAAAAGAACTATCATGATGTAACGCTAAAGAAAAACACCGCCTGCACACAAATCAACATGCTAAAAAATACCCTGACAATAATCTTTCGCATATCAACAGTCCAAGGACAAATAACAGTACATTCAGTGTTCACTCACTTGTTAAGGCCTAACAATGTAGATATACGCCAATATCAAGAACATCTACATTCCATCGTTAAAAAATGGGATCAGTAGTCAGCCTGTACTAGATCAACTGGTAGCTTCGAGCAAACTGTCAATATATCAATATTTATCAATTACTAAAGAAATTGGCACTGCAACCAACCTTCAACAAAAGGTCACTGCCATAGTAACCGGATCGCCGACCCCGTGACCGCAAACGCAGCAGGTTCCGACCCCGACCAGGATTGCCAAAGCGGCAATCCAGACGATCTGGGTCTTAAAATATGATGTTCAACAAGGATATCAATCAAACCCTAGCGTAGATGTGAATATATACCAAATACCAAAACCAAAATGATAGGGGACTAAAATGCAAAAAAAAATAGACCGAACCTCGTTGATGGCGAGAACTTGGCCATTGCTCTTCTTCACCTTCTTCAACTTCCTCAAGAAATACCTTCACCAAAAATGAGCCATTAATCGTAAACCCAAAAATGAATCTAAAAAATCACCAAAATTAGTATATAAAAAAAAATTCAAAAACTTTTTTCAATACCAGAACTTGGATTTGGCCCTGACTTCGTTGGTGGCCCAAAGCTTCATGCGGAAGATCTTCGGGTGCTCCTCGGAAGGGGTCGGGAGGGCCCTCCCCACCACCTGGTACTGATGAAACTGCAATAAAACAATCCTCAAACAATTCAATATTTGCATAATCAGGACGTAAACATTATGCAATTGAGCCCTTCACTTACTCTGAAAATGCCCATTTGATTCGATCCCGCCGCTGTCTTCTTCTCCGGAACAATGAGAGGGAGAGAGAGAAGAAGAAGAGGGGGGGGGGGGGGGGGGGGGGGGGGGAAGCAAACCCTAGTTGTAGTTACCTATTTGTCAACTTTGTCCCTGAAGTTGGTTGTAAATTACGGATATGTTTAGGTTTGTTTTGGTTTGGTTTGGTTTAGTTTAACAGACGGTTCAATGCAAATTGATATTTTTTTGTTTATTTCTGAGAATAATATTTACAGGCATCAATCAATTCTTGTATATTCACGGACATTTGGTAACTTTACAACTAGATTATTTGATACCATCAACTATTAAGTATTTTTAACTTAGTACCCTCCGTCGGTAAGAAGATAAGATTTTTCTTAATTTGTTTAAAAAATGGACAAAATTACCTCCACATGCATCCTCTTCCCCCCCCCCCCCCCCCCCCCCCCACCCTACCCACCCCCACCAACCCGCCTTGCTACTACGTTGCCGTGCGGCTGCACCCCAACACGCCCTGTCGTTGCCACCACCCCTATCCCTACCCCCCACCGTTGTTCCCCACCCGCTGCCGACATCATCACGGATGCTGTAGAGGAGAGAGGGAGGGAGATGATATGGGTAATGTGGTCATGGTATAAGTTGTCTAATTTTAAAGTTTATGATATCAGATTGAAAAAGTGGAATAGTTGAGGATATCAAGTTAAAATTAAGCCTAAATATTTTACTTATAAATTCATCTTCAACCTAGGGTTTTAGCCATCTCCCGAACTCCTTTCCCCTACAATTTTATAGGTATGTTCCTCGACATATATAGTATTTTATTTACTTATTTTCATATATTTTAGGATGGTTTATAGTATACATATAATTTCCTATTATAAACTGTGATTTCAGCATGAACACCTTATAGCAAATCATGAATAACTCCTAGTCTCGAATAGACTTTTTCCATCTATAAATTTCCTATGATACCTAAAAGGTAGGGCTATCATATACCGAAAGTTTGTATTTGTTGGATCTAATTGATATTTACTAAAATTCCTTAAGTGGATATTTTATTGCAGAATTTATAACTAAAAATAGGTCAGAATGCAAATGGCATAACTTGAACTCCACGACTCTTTTTGATACGAAATTTTGTCAATACTTACCTTAATATGTTAGAAACCAACAAATCAAATTTCAAGATTTTATGACATACTTCAATTTGTTATGTATTTATTAAAGCTATTGATCCTATTTTGGGGCATAAATCACCAAATAAATCATAAGGTCTATAAGCCTAATGAAACCTTATGCTTTAATATTTTCTTAGGCATGGTTGGTTGTGAGGATGTGGCTCATATTTTTCCAAATTTTTGGATTTTTTTTGCTTGCCCTAAGAGTTTTTAGAAACCATAATTTTATTATTAGAGCACTTACATGGATTGAAACCTAAGGACTACTAGTTAGACCTTTAGACAATAGTCTATTCATGTGTTTATTGACTATTTGATGTTATGTTTGCCTTGTGTGACGCCCCAGAACCAGAATACTGGAGAGCGGGGGCATACATAGCCACTACGTATATTGAAATGTAATCCACCTCGCTATACGGTCACGGCTGTCTAGATATATGAGGGTTTAACTACAAGCCAACAGTCTTCTATGGTCATTTACAAGCCTATTGTCTCAATCTCAAGCAAGCAATAATAGTTACAAAATGTCAGAGCACCAAATATATAATAGCAAGGCGTCCCATACATTACATATTGGATGATCATGAAGCTAGTCGTACAAAATATCAAGCCTAGCAAGAGTTCAGTCATACATGATCAACCCTAGGATTTGTTAATCATGTTACAGCTCGTAGGCAGACAGTAAGTAAATATGCATCGAGCTAACAGGTGCTCGTCGGCTAAACGCCTCAAAAGAATAATTTTACAATGTAGTGAGCGAAATAAAATGGAAAACCCACTCGTAGCCGGGTTCCTTCTAGTCGCCACCATCGGGCTGGAGGTTCGGTAGATCCTCAGGTGCTGCTTCGAAATCTGGCCACACAAAACCAGCTGGGTCAAACCCCAGAAAGAGCAAGTGCCACAAGGAGGCCACAAAATAAGAACAAAAGCCAGCATATCAGAACATAAGGAATAGAAGAAAAGTACAAATAATAAAGAGTACAACAGGACAATAAACGACTAGGACGTAGAACTATTTCGGGAGCCAGGTTACAGCCCTTAAACCAAACAAGGACCGGGGTTATAACCCTTCGCCTGAATAGCACTTTGTCTCTACCCATTTATTGTTAAAGATAAGTAAAACAATCATGTTCAGGAGTACCAGGTACTGGGACTAGACGAGACTTAGACAAGGCTGGACACCATCCATTCACAAGCGGCCAAGCAATTACTACGGCTTACTACTTAACTAACTAGGGTTATCACAAGCCTAGTTACTAGCAAGATGCAAATGAAAAATTTTCAGTCCCAAGCCCTGCAGACTATCCAGTTATCTTTCCGCGGGTTGAGAGTATGGTTGGGTACATTGCCCGGGAGACAATGTACCCTTAGGTGACTTAGAGGGTGCAACACATGACAGTGTGCTGGAAATGTGCCCTACTCGTCGGCAGGCTACAAGTCCATTTAAAGCGCCCAGATAACGAGATCGGCTGTGACTGAAAATTCTCCATGAACTATAGTTTGATCTAGTAATTAGTCTAATCCATATTCAGTGTGAATCCCTGACCGTGGTAACCAGGGAGTCACGTCCTAGACATAATACGAGACATGACAAGTGGATTGCACAAAGAAGCAAGAATGAACACCCACGGTGTCAGAGTTGATTATATGAGTCAAGTTAGCCATCGCAACAACATCAAGTCAAGTCAAGCTACAAGTTACAGGTTACAAGTTACAAGTCAGGAGTGCGCCGCCACGGGCTACTATTAAGTTATCCAGTTGCAAAGATTAATCATGGATCACAGGTCACAAGTTAAGAGCGCACCCCATCGGGTCACTATCAAGAAGATCAGAAAGCACTAGGAACATAAATCACAAAATTCATGAAAACCGTACTAGTCATAAGCAAAATATCGAAAACCGTGCCAGTTCGTGTTGGATCGAGACAGTCGTGTTATGTGGAACGAGATCTCAAAACTCCAATCCACAAAAGAGAAGCCAAGCCTAAGAAAATAAAACCAATCCATCATGGGCAAGTAGGTAGCGCAGGGGGTCGAGTTGTGCTAGGGTTGAGTTGCGCTGGATCGGGTTGCATTGAGGATCAGATTGCGCTGGGGGAATGGACTGCGCTGAGGTTGGGTTGCGCTAGAGTCGGCTTGCGCTGGGTCGGGTTGCGCTGGGTCAAGCTGCGCAGGGGGTGAGCTGCGCTAGGGTCGGCTTGCGCTGGGTCGGGTTGCGCTGGGTCAAGTTACGCAGGGTTGAGTTGCGCTGGAGCCGAGCCGCGCTGGGAGCGAGCTGCGCAGCAGTCAAGTGCGCCAATGGAAGGAAGGCGCTGGAGCTAAAGAGCGCCAGCGCGGGTCAGCCCAGCGCAAAGTGCTGGCCAAGGAGTTAGCGCAGTCTGGCCTTGCGCTAAAGAGCGCTGGCCGAGGATCATCTTCTCCAACAGGCCGAGAGAAAAACTCCAAGAACTCCAAATTTCCAATCTTCATAACTTAGCCAAAACAAAACCAAATTTGGATTTTCAAAGTTCTAACTTATGTAAAATTGAATTCTCTTCCACATGGAAGCCTCAAAACAAGGAAAAATCTAAGTTTAATAGATCAAAACCAAGAAAATCCGAAAATGGTTAAAACTTAGATCTAGAAAAATGGAAGCTCCAAATCACAAAATGCCAAGTTCTAATGTTGCTCACCATGGCCTAATCTAGCTAATAAAAAAATAAAATGGGGTACTTATTTGGTGGCAAGGTGCACTTGCCTATGATGTTGGTGGAGGAAGGAAGAAGAAGATGAAGAAAATTAATGGAAGTTATGAGGAGAGAGAAAGTTAGGTAGGGTTTTAATGAGGGAGGGTATGTTGTGTTGAGGGTGGAGGTTAGCTAAGTGTGGTCCAATGCATACTAAACCAAACCAAATCAATTCCTTCTCCATAAAATAAAACCACGCTAGGTCCAAAAACCCATTTTACGAGAAAACCAAAATCCGCAAGTCGAGCCAAAATACAATTACAGGCCAAAATCTGAGAAAATAAAATACAGGTCCGAAGTACATATATGCCTAATTAAAATACGTATTTCGAAATACGGGCATTACAACTCTACCCACCTTAAAAGAATTCCGTCCTCGAAATTTAAATCTAGATGCTTAGAGATGTAAGAGCCCGCTATACTATCCACAATTAAGCTACACTAAGCAAACAATCAAACAATCATACATGCAAGCAAGGGATGGAAAGCATAAGGCATAAGGAAGACATTATACCTTACGAGTCAAACAAGTCGAGATATCGCGATCGGATGTCGTCCTCAGGCTCCCACGTTGACTCACCTAGAGAGTGATGACCCCAAGCAACACGGACTAAGCTAATAGTCTTGTTCTTGAGTATCTTTTCTTTCTGGTCCAATATAGACACGGGCATCTCCTCATACGAAAGGTTGGTACCAACAACCAGTTCTAAATGGTCCAGGATATGGCTCGGATCCGGAATGTACCGTCGTAATTGGGATACATGGAATACATCATGCACCTCACTTAGCGACGGCGGAAGAGCGAGACGATAGGATACATCTCCTACTCGCTCCAGGATATCGAACGGCCCTATATACCTAGGACTAAGCTTACCCTGTACGCCAAAGCGAATGACGTCGCGGTTAGGCGAGATCCTAAAGAATATATGGTCGCCGATAGCAAATTCTAAGGGACATCGATGAGCATCGGCCCAATGGTGCTGGCGATCTTAGGCCACTCGAAGACGACCTCTGATTCTTCTGACCACATCAACTGTCTGGGCAATCATTTCTGGACCAAGCATCTGCCTCTCTCCGATGTCGTCCCATGCTAGCGGGAATCTGTACTTTCTGCCATATAAGGCCTCGAAAGGTGCCATATGGATACTGGCCTGGAAACTATTATTGTACGAGAATTCCACCAGGTGCAGGTGATCCTCCCATGAACCACCAAAGTCAAGGGTACAAGATCTCAACATATCTTCAAGAGTCTGGATCGTACGCTCTGACTGACCATCTGTCTGCGGGTGATAAGCTGAGCTAAACTGAAGGTGAGTTCCCAAACTCTCCTGCAGGCTACGCCAAAAGTGTGATATAAATCTTGAATCTCAGTCCGAGGTGATACTGACGGGCATACCGTGAAGGCTGATAATCTACCTGAGGTACATCTCTGCCAACTGAGCTGTCGACTGACCAACTCTGAATGGGAGAAAATGAGCCACCTTCGTGAGCCTGTCAACTATAACCCAAATAGCATCTCGACCAACTGGGGATCTAGGCAATCCAGTCATAAAATCCATGGTCACATGCTCCCACTTCCATTCTGAAATCGGCAAAGGCTGAAGAAGTCCAGCGGGTCTCTGATGTTCAGCTTTAACCTGTTGGCAAACCAAACACCGAGAGACAAACCGGGCTATCTCCCTCTTCATGTCATTCTACCAGAAGTGCTGACGAATATCTCTATACATCTTCGTGCCACCGGGATGAATAGAATACTGTGAACTGTGAGCTTCTGCCATGACCTCCTGTCTGATATCTCTACTGGGTACACAAAGATGAGTGCCATGCCGAAGTATACCATCTCCATGAATGCACAGTTCTGGCCTTCTTCCTCCCTCACACTCTGCTCTGAGTCGCTGAATCTTGGAATCTGTAGACTGTGCCATCCGAAACCTCTCAACTATGCTGGACTAAACCTGTAGACTAGCCATCAATGCCACGTTGGTAGGAAGAACCACTTCAATTCCCATCTTCTGAAGATCTGCCAATAATTCTGGTTGCGTCGTTAGGAAATAAACTCCGGCTCTCCGGCTCCACGCATCTGCTACAATGTTGGCCTTCCCTGGATGATACTGCAAATCTATATTATAGTCCACCAGTAGCTCGAGCCATCTTCTCTACCACATGTTAAGGTCTTTCTGGGTGAAAACATACTTCAGGCTCTTGTGATCAGTAAATATCTCCACTCTATCTCCATACAAGTAGTGCCTCCACAACTTAAGTGTAAACACTACTGCTGCCAGTTCCAAGTCGTAGGTCAGGTAATTTCTCTCATGATCACGAAGTTGTCGTGACGTATAAGCTATTACCTTCCCATGCTGCATCAAGACACACCCCAATCCTCTGCCTGAAGCGTTGTAATAAACTGTGAATCCTCCAGTCCCATCTGAAAGTATGAGAATAGGAGCCGTTACCAAACCTCGCTTCAACTTCTCAAATGATCCCTGGCACTCTACTGTCCATACGAACGGCACATCCTTGCGGGTCAACTGGGTCATCGGCGCCGAAATCCTTGTAAAATCTGAAACGAATCGCCGGTAGTAGCCGGCCAATCCAAGGAAGCTGCGAACCTCTGCCACTGAGCTAGGTACTGGCCACATCTTGATAGCCACAATCTTCTGGGGATCCACTTCCACTCCTCCTCGGATAATGATGTGACCCAAGTACGAAATGCGATCGAGCCAGAACTCGTATTTACTGAACTTGGCATACAACTGATGGTCTCTAAGCGTCTGAAGGACGATTCTGAGATGCTGCTCGTGCTCTGCCTCGCTCTTGCTGTAGACCAAGATATCATCTAGGAACACGATCACGAACTGATCCAAGTAAGGCATGAAAATACGATTCATGAGGTCCATGAATACGGCTGGCGCATTGGTTGCTCCGAATGGCATAACAAGAAACTCCCAATGTCCATACCTAGATCAAAAAGCTGTCTTCGGGATGTCCTGCTCTCTGACTCTGATCTGGTGGTATCCTGACAGCAAGTCTATCTTCGAGAACACTGAAGCCCCTTTGAGTTGATCAAACAAGTCATCTATCCTCGGGAGAGGGTATCTGTTCTTGATTGTCACTGAGTTCAAGGTACGATAATCTATACATAATCTGGACGTACCATCCTTCTTCTTTACAAGAAGCATTGGGGCTCCTCAAGGTGATCTACTTGTACGAATGAATCCCTTGGTCCTCAGTTCTTCAATCATCTTGTACAAAATCTCCAACTCTGAAGGTGCCTTCCTGTAGACTCGCTCTGATACTGGTGCTGTCCCGGGGATCAAGTCTATAGTGAACTCGATCTCCCTCTCTGGCGGCATCCCTGGAAGCTCCTCTGGGAAGACATCTGGAAACTCTTCAACTATCCGGGATAACTGTACTGCTGCTACTGCCATCCGCAATACTGGAGAAGATGGTTCCACTGCGCCTCTGGAAAATGAAAACTCTGGCTCGCCTGGAATACTAAAGACAATCCTGCCAACATGCGCGGTCTATCCTAGCATACTGGTTCCTCAACCAATCCATGCCTAAGACTACATCATAGTCTGCCATAGGGAATTCTATAAATCTAGCGAGAAACTCTCTACCGCTAACTACGATCCGACACGAGGAAAATACTCGATCTACTCCCACAAGACCATTACCAGTAAGTATATTGAGCCTCACTGATAATGACTCGGGCTCCAATCCTATCCGTGTCGCGAATCGTGCAGACATGAATGAATGCGATGCACCAGAATCAAATAATACCGATGCTGGAGAGGAGTTGACGAGAATATTACCTGCCACTATCTCACCTGGTGCAACTTCTTCTTCCATAGCCATCATTATTGCCTGACCTTGTCCTCTGGCTGTGGGTCCCCTCTGCTGGAAACCTCTCTGCTTGCTCTGCACTTGGGCTTGGGTGTACTGCTGCTGGTTCTGCTGCTGAAATGCCTGGGCCTGAGGCAACAATGGCCTTGGGTACTGCTGCTGCTGCATAGGTGCTGGTCCATTAACCGACGGACTGGTTAGGTTGGAAGAGGATGAACTACCCCTATTCGGGCAGGCTCCTATCTTGTGATCTGCCGCTCCACAAGCCAGGCACAATCCATGCTCCCTGCGACAATCTGCCACTACGTGTCCTGGCTTTCCGCAATGAGAACATCCCATCGCGGAAGTCTGCTTCTGCTTTTCAGGGTTGAATGCTGAACCGACGTTACAGAGGTTGCCCACCTCAGAGTTTCAATGGTTAAACCCCTTGCTGCCGGGGCTGGAGCTGATGATTGGTGCATCTGAATGTGGGAGCGCTTCCTACCTCCGGTCCTATCCACAATCCTCTGAGAGGTGTACTCGTGCCTCCTAGCTGCCCTCAATACTGCATCGAACGTCTGGTGCTCGAACTGTTCAACTGCCAACAAGATCTCCAAATGCAGTCCCTGCTGGAACCGCTGGGCCCTATCAAACTCGGTTGCCACCAAGGTGGGGGTAAACCTACTGAGTCTAGAAAACTCAGATGCATAACCGTCGACCATTCTGCCTCCTTGCTTCAAGTTGGTAAACCTCGTCTGCAGGTCGTACCGAGCTACAGCATCAAAATACTTCGTCTGGAATCTTTCTCTAAACACAGTCCAAGTAACCGGCGCCGCTAATCCCACGGCCTGCGTCGCCCACCAACTGCGAGCCAAGTCTAGCAACTGTAGGCGTACCACCGCCACCTTCTCATTCTCAGGTGTCCTAGCTGCTTCCAGAACCACCTCGGTATCCTGAAGCCAAGCGTCCGCGGCAATCGCATCTTCGCTGCCGTCGAAGAATGGAGGGTTCAAGCGCTTGAAGCTGTTGGCCGCGCTGTTTCCTGGATGACCGCCTCTGGTCAAAGCATCTGCCACTGCCTGGTGCAAGGCGTCTCCTCTACGATCCTGGGAAGCTATCAAGATCCTGATGAGACCTACCAAGGTGCCATCTTCAGGCTCGGCAGGTCGAACGGGCTGAACTGGGGGCTCTCCTCCAGTAGGTACAACTCTGGAGGCTACTCTGGAATGCTGGGCTTGATCTCCGGGTTGCTGCTGGTCCACGGGAAGTGCTCCATCTCGCTGATCGGAGGGGTCAGGTATAGTGTCGCTGAAGAAGATGACATAGAAAATAATAAGAAAGGACCAGGACAGATCAACGATACAAGCATGTGATCAGGTCAAGATTCTCAGGGATTTGAAGATACGAGCAGAGATCAAGGGCGAATACTGATTGAGACATCTATCCAGTAAACCCTCACACATCTTGATTTACAAGACCTGCATGGGCCACCACTTAAACCATGTGACGCCCCAGAACCAGAATACAAGAGAGCGGGGGCGTATATAGCCAGCTACGTATATTGAAATGGAATCCACCTCACTATACGGTCACGGCTGTCTAGATATATGAGGGTTTAACTACAAGCTAACAGTCTTCTATGGTCATGAACAAGCCTATTATCTCAATCTTAAGCAAGCAATAATAGTTACAAGATGTGAGAGCACCAAATATATAATAGCAAGACGTCCCATACATTACATATTGGATGATCATGAAGCTAGTCGTACAAAATATCAAGACTAACAAGAGTTCAGTCATACATGATCAACCCTAGGATTTGTTAATCATGTTACAGCCCGTAGGCAGACAGTAAGTAAATATGCATCGAGCTAACAGGTGCTCGTCGGCTAAACGCCTCAAAAGAATAATTTTACAATGTAGTGAGCGAAACAAAATGGAAAACCCACTCGTAGCCCGGGTTCCTTCTAGTCGTCACCATCGGGCTAGAGGTTCGGTAGATCCTCGGGTGCTGCTCCGAAATCTGGCCACACAAAACCAGCTGGATCAAACCCCAGAAAAAGCAAGTGCCACAAGGAGGCCACGAAATAAGAACAAAAGCCAGCATATTAGAACATAAGGAATAGAAGAAAAGTACAAGTAATAAAGAGTACAACAGGACAATAAATGACTAGGGACGTGGAACCATTCCGGGAGCCAGGTTACAGCCCTTAAACCAAACAAGGACCGGGGTTATAACCCTTCGCCTGAATAGCACTTTGTCTCTACCTATTTATTGTTAAAGATAAGTAAAACAATCATGTTCAGGAGTACCAGGTACTGGGACTAGACGAGACTTAGACAAGGCTGGACACCATCCATTCACAAGCGGCCAAGCAATTACTACAGCTTACTACTTAACTAACTAGGGTTATCACAAGCCTAGTTACTAGCAAGATGCAAATAAGAAATTCCCAGTCCCAAGCCCTGCAGACTATCCAGTTATCTTTTCGCGGGTTGAGTGTATGGTTGGATACATTGCCCGGGAGACAATGTACCCTTAGGTGACTTAGAGGGTGCAACACATGACAGTATGCTGGAAATGTGCCCTACTCGTCGGCAGGCTACAAGTCCATTTAAAGCGCCCAGATAACGAGATCGGCTGTGACTGGAAATTCTTCATGAACTATAGTTTGATCTAGTAATTAGCATAATCCATATTCAGTGTGAATTCCTGACCATGGTAACCAGGGAGTCACATCCTAGACATGATGCGAGACAAGATAAGTAGATTGCACAAAGCAGCAAGAATGAACACCCACGGCGTCAGAGTTGATTTTATGAGTCAAGTTAGCCATCGCAACAGCATCAAGTCAAGTCAAGCTATAAGTTACAGGTTACAAGTTACAAGTCAGGAGTGCGCCGCCACGGGCCACTATCAAGTTATCCAGTTGCAAAGATTAATCATGGATCACAGGTCACAAGTTAAGAGCGTACCCCATCGGGTCACTATCAAGAAGATCAGAAAGCACTAGGATCATAAATCACAAAATTCACAAAAACTATACTAGTCATAAGCAAAACACCGAAAACCGTACCAGTTCGTGTTGGGTCGAGACAGTCGTGTTGTGTGGAACGAGATCTCAAAACTCCAATCCACAAAAGAGAAGCCAAGCCTAAGAAAATAAAACCAATCCATCATGGGCAAGTAGGTTGCGCAGGGGGTCGGGTTGTACTAGGGTTGAGTTGCTCTGTATAGGGTTGCGCTGAGGATCAGATTGCGTTGGGGAAATGGACTGCGCTGAGGTTGGGTTGCGCTAGAGTCGTCTTGCGCTGGGTCGGGTTGCGCTGGGTCAAGCTGCGCAGGAGGTGAGCTGCACTAGGGTCGGCTTGCGCTGGGTCGGGTTGCGCTGGGTCAAGCTGCGCAGGGTTGAGTTGCGCTGGAGCCGAGCCGCGTTGGGAGCGAGCTGCGCAGCAGTCAAGTACGCCAATGGAAGAAAGGTGTTGGAGCTAAAGAGCGCCAGCGCGGGTCAGCCCAGCGCAAAGCGGTGGCCGAGGAGTTAGTACAGTTCGGCCTTGCGCTAAAAATCGCTGGCCGAGGATCATCTTCTCCAACAGGCCGAAAGGAAAACCCCAAGAACTCCAAATTTCCAATCTTCATAACTTAGCCAAAACAAAACCAAATTTGGATTTTCAAAGTTCTAACTTGTGTAAAATTGAATTTTCTTCCACATGGAAGCCTCAAAATAAGGAAAAATCTAAGTTTAATAGATCAAAACCAAGAAAATCCGAAAATAGTTAAAACTTAGATCTAGAAAAATGGAAGCTCCAAATCACAAAATGCCAAGTTTTAATGTTGTTCACCATGGCCTAATCTTGCTAATAGACAAATAAAATGGGGGTGCTTATTTGGTGGTAAGGTGTACTTGCCTATGGTATTGGTGGAGGAAGGAAGAAGAAGATGAAGAAAATTAATGGAAGTTATGAGGAGAGAGAAAGTTAGGTGGGGTTTTAATGAGGGAGGGTATGTTGTGTTGAGGATGGAGGTTAGCTAAGTGTGGTCCAATGCATACTAAACCAAACTAAACCAATTCCTTCTCCATAAAATAAAACCACGCCAGGTCCAAAAACTTATTTTACGAGAAAACCAAAATCCGTAAGTCGAGCCAAAATACAATTACAGGCCAAAATCCGAGAAAATAAAATACAGGTCCGTAGTTGTCACGACCCGCACCCGTTTTTTTTTTTTTAAACGGATACGAGACGTGTCCAAGCCAGCCTACGCCGCAGTGTCGGCGGTAGAACGCTGTCACGGCCATGAAGATCATAATCACAAAGATGCTCATTCACATAATTAATTTACAATGATCACAAGTTTTACATTTGCAGGAAAATATAAACTTGTACAAATATTGAATGACTATAACTTGACTATCTAACTAGTCTTCTAGGCTCGTCTGCAAGTATTCCCGTCACTTCCCAAGCTAAGTGAATCCACGGCTAACCTGAAAATGTTGGTTTCCAGTCAGGAATGGAACGAGCACAATTCACTGAATGCAATTTCAAATAAATAAAATGACTATAAGACAAAGGTTAGGCATCAATCATGAGTTTTGAAAATAACAGTAAAGCCGTAAGAAAAATCAATAGTAATAAATAGACCAATAAACTTTTCCACCGATAGAAGTACCTTTGACATGTGATCGGTCTGGGGTGCTACACCGCACGGTCTATGAGATCTACTTGCAAGAAAAATAAGCACTGTCTACGAGATCTACTTGCAAAAATTAAACACTGTCTACGAGATCTACTGCATAAAAATAAACGAGGTCTACGAGATCTACTGCATAAAGTAAACAATGTCTACGAGATCTACTGCATAAAATAAACAATGTCTACGAGATCTACTGCATAAAAATAAACAATGTCTACGAGATCTACAATGTCTACGAGATCTACAATGTCTACGAGATCTACAATGTCTACGAGATCTACAATGTCTACGGTCGGATCACACATCCTTGGTACTTCTCATTCCCGACTCAATAATTTATAATAGAGTATAAAAATATCACATAACCAATGACTAATCAATGAAATATAGTAAAGATCAATATCGAAATGCAGACAATAAACTGTACTCGCCTGTGGTCCTGTGCTGGTGAAACCGATGATCCAAATCACTCAATATACCACAATAGTCAAAACCCGTACAACAGTTCCCGAAAGCTGAAATAGACAATACCAGTGATCTCAGAATAGTCAAATTAGCTAGGATTGCCTGTCCTTACGTCCAATTCTGGACACAGGAGCAAAACGATAATTTCGGACAAAAACGATGTCCGCCGTTGGACCCGCTTTGCACCGAAAAGCGTGCCAGAGTCAGTGGTCTCTAAAGTCATCAAACTATATGTCTACGGATCCAGTTTTCTGATACGAACCCAACCGTATATCCAAAGTTGGATTCCGGCGGGCCGTGCACAAAATCGCCCGTTGAGTGGGACCGTGGGGCCCGCAAAACGACGATTTTATCAACAGTCTCAGAATCGGACCAAACTTGGCATGCAGGACCAGAAAAATGATACGGTCCTGTTGGCGCAAGTTTCGTCTCGATCTCACGAACGTGCACAAAGTAATTGAGAAATTTGCAATGTGCACGATACGGTGAATTTCGACGGATACGCATCAAATTCGTCGCGCACACGCGACCAATTTGAATTCCGTCAAAGCCCACACGACCACGAAACTGTTACGCAGCTTTCGATGCTTTCGGTTCGCGACCCTGTCGTCCCGATTGGCGTGACGCACGTCGTGTGGAACAATTTCAATGTTTTGAAAACAGATTTTTGGGAAACTTTGAGATTTGATTTCTCGACGGTCAGTCGATGATTTCAAATTCCGCAAGAAGGGATTCGAAGCCCTACATGTTGTCTAAAAGTGTCTTCAAATAGTTCCTTAATTTTGTGTACGAGTTGATCGGAATCGATCCTCGAACAGGGCAATTTAAACTGTTTTCCTAGACTGTTTTCGAAACAGTCTTTCGTCGTTTTTAGATCGATTTCCAGAGGAATCAAATCGAATCTATTCGAATCTAATTAGAGGGACATGTAGATGGTTAGGTTGTTATCTAATCCATGAAAACGGTTTATGGATTCGTCGAAAGACGAGGGAGAAATCATACCTCAAACAGGGGTGTTTGGATTTCGCTGCTGTCGTTGTCCCGTGCGACCCTGCGCACGCGCGCGTGTCCGGCCTGCTCCGGCGGTGTCCGGCGGCGTGGCGGCGCGCCAAGTGGCTGGGGGAGTTCGCGCGGAGGCGGGGCTGCTTGCATTAGGGTTTCGATGTTGGCGTTGCTTCCTCCTAGCTCTCGGGTTCGTCCATTATATATATAAAGCCGACAGTTTGGGGAAAGCTCGGCTGGGTTGATGTTTCAGTCAGGTTGGGCTTGGGATTAACTGGCATGGGCTGTTAACCTTAAGTACATACCACCAAATAATGAAAATGTTTATAACCCACCAGCCATCAAATTTGGATGAAAACAAATTGCACCTTAGCATGTCAGCATATACATATGAAAGACATACTATATCCTATATTTATAATCAAAGATTCGTCACCCTTCAACAATTGTTTTTTTTTTCTATCACTAGATGTGGATGACTCACAATGGATATTATAGTGATATTGAGATTTCCATCTCTTTCCCTTCAGCCAAAAATTGGTCTATTGAGTATAATATTCTGCATCCTCTTATTTCTCCAAAGAATGGAGTTGGACCCATAAAATATTTGCATGAACATAACAAAAAATGCTTAATTGAAGACAAAAATGTGATACCAATATCTTAGCATATGAATGCTAGTAATAGCAGTAACAAGTTTTTCACCAAGTAAATTCTTCAAAAGCTCTCCAAAAGGGTAGTTCCTTAAATCATCAAATGCTAGTAGAGAAACCATTTAATTCCAAATAAATAAATAAAGATATAATTTAAAAATTTCGGGAAGAGGGGTCACAAATCTATCCACCTTAAAAATAATTTCGTCCTCGAAATTCTAGGGAAAGGGCCTTTCAACAATAGTGGGGGTTAAATCTCTAAGCGAGAAAAATTAATTGGCACAACATTTATACAGAAGAATTTCTAAAGCAGACTATCTTATTCTAAGAGCCAACAACCACCAATATCGTTATTTCATAATTCAGCACTACACATTAAGGCTCCATCCATTTCACGTATCTACTCCATAGGTTATATAATTCTAAAGTCAACCCTTTCTTTTCTCTACTGATTATATAACAACATTATATCTATCCGGACTTAGACTCATCCTTATATATCTTTACCCTCTCCGAAAATACAATAAATTAATAATAATAATAATAATGATAAAACCCTATAATCTAAAATATACTGATTCAAAATAACTCATTATCTTCCAAATAAACCTTATTAGTTTTCTATGCTTAAATCCCAAGTCAAATCTTCGAATCATGTATACACAGTCAACTTTATCGAAAATATAGCTTTATTACATCCACCCGTATTCACTTATTTAATGTCTCTGTATATCCATATATGTATCTATTTACTGATCAACCAAATCTAAACTCCATAAATACTCCAAATAATTTAATTTGCACCAAAGAAATTAAAATTGCATGTTGAAGACGTCTATCAACGTTTGATTCACCCACTCTATTATAACCACAAGATCCCATTAGCGAAAAACGTCTCACGGTTTAAATAAGATTCAATCTCTTCAATAATTAAATTCTAAATATAAAGCGTACAATTTTTTTTTTCCTCAATTTATCATAACTCAAAGAAAAATCATCCATAGCTTTCTACCCACCTTTGGTCACACTACTCCCTCAACTCTATGTCACTAAAACTTTATAATCATCCAACTACTTGCTAATATTTCTACAAATAGATATCTACTGCTTATGGCCTCTATAATCCTTCTTTATCTATTAAACAACCCAAAATCTGACAAGCAACAAATTTACACAAGCAGCTAAGAAATATTGCTAAATTCTAATAAGCGTGACCATTCGTCACTATACAACGGAAAGGACAGGAAGATAAGGAAAAGTAATCGAGGCAAATAAGAAGTTTCTAGAGCTGTAGAGGGTTCCCGACGGTACAGCTAAAAAGGGTGTTCACGAACCACTGACTTGTTTGCTAGATTGGGCTATTCTAGTTCAGTCACTGGCTAAATCTAATCATTCGTTCTGTACAATACAAAGTTCCATTCTCAGAATTCTAAACAAGGTTCCAAAATGGGATGGAGTTTGAGAAATCTAGATCGTGATCTTACTGGGTTCTCTATTTGGACATCAGTCGTTGATTGGATAATATTGGATTTCAATCTATATGGACTAGACCAGATCCCAATGATAAAACTATTCCTACCAGATTAGGGCATTCTAGAATAGGTTTCTATCCAAGGGGTTGAGTTAGTTGCCTGTCAAATTGGTTAGCTAGGTCCCTCAAGCTCAAAATGCGCCTTCAGTGACTTTTGTATTTAAGTAACATATGAGACCTTAATTAGATGGCACACTAGTGGCGTGTGCGTAGTGGACTTCGAGTAGATCACCACCACATATTGGGTTGAAGAAATTGAGTCAATGTTGAGGCTCTTTTGGAAGTCGAAAAGTACACCGGTACTATGGTAAGGGTTATAGCTAGTCCTTTTTACCTGAAAGTTGTATCACGTAAATAGAGTACAAGGGGACGGATTTGAGTGGGATATGATATACCTAGATGAAGATGGACTCGTCTAGATCTTGCATGTGAGGTTTGTTGGAAGATAACAGCTGGTCTCGTGCTCCGAATATTAATGACACGGCCGGGGGCACAAAATGATCTAAATGGAAAGTGGGAAATCCACGGGGCACTAATAGTCATCCTAATGAAAATTATTCTAAATAGGTAATCCTCGCATATCCCACAATTTAGAAAGCTTACAGTCTACCCACCTTAGAAATAAGGCATGGGTTTTGGAATAATGAGGTTAGAAGGATTTCAAAGCCAGGATATCGCACCTCGATTCTCGGTAATAAAGAATAGGGTACGACATAACGGAATACGGAAGATATAAGTCAAGTCAAAGATCGTTCCTTAATAAATGGAGAACGAGTGTGTACAATGACACATGGTTGACAAAATAGGATGATCTACTCGTCTATAGTATACTAGAGTTATCGACGGGGTAACCAACTCTAAGGCACAAGATTTCTAACAACCGAGTCAAGAAATTCGATTTGTGTCAAACTTGCTAGACTATGGTCACAAGGGTTCTAGTAGTATGGGCTGTAGGGATCATGCATTGCTGTTGACAACTAGCAGATCATAATATGACAGGGTATTTAAGCTATGGTATTGGCTAGGCTAGTGACTGCGGTGTTCCAACACTAGTTAGGTCTTAATAATAAAATTTACATAACTAGGACGATACTTGTTGGAAACCAATCTCGAGATGAGTGTCTACCATAGTCACGGTAAATTATTGTTCTTAGCCTTGTCTATTCATCTCATGTCTAAACTATGGGCTTGGTCGAGGGGCGGTTGAGTCAAGGCATAAGGGTTGAAAGTTAAGGCAAGCTTCCAGCAAATAATTAGAGACTCACAATATATGATTTCTTGAGAATAGATAGTCTCCTAGGTAGGTATTTCGACTAAGGGTAAAACCCTCATCATTCACAAATTCGAATGGCTAGAAGGTCTCAATAGTAGTTTGAGGGTCGAGAGGAGAACGAGTAACTCAATCTTATGGCTGGCCGCTGGTAGTTACACTTGTGTATACAACTGATATAGCCATGTGGATACTCTGTATCTCTCCACCATCACGAGCTTTCGTCTTTCCAAATCGGGGAAAGGCAAAAACAATAAAGAGTTCAAGGGAGATGTTACCGAATACAATTTCGTGATTCAAAGGCGATTGTATAATTTCAAGAGGCATTGTCAAAGCAGTCGCGGATGAGATCCTAGAGATATCTACATCTCAATCCACGTAGGATAATTAGAAGAAAAGCGAACCAAATGTATCATGGTTGATCAGACCGTAATACAATGATTCTGATTAGACAATATGTTAGCAGGCGTCCCCACTAAACACATGTCTTGAATCAAGCTCGAGAACAGAGTGAGCTTGCAAAACTAGGCTGTGATAGCAACATTGGTCAAAATAGTCAAATTACACGTATACAAGATTTTTGAAAGAAGGCACAAGTAGTTCGGGTTTTGAGAGAATCAAACCTTACCCGGTGTTCTTGCTTATACGGTCTTCCTACTATCCTCATATCCACAAGGACTTGGTCGACTAATGGGTTGTGGACATTCTAAATTCCATATTCTAGGTAACCTATTAGTGTTAGTCAATTACCTCGTAATAGATCATAAGGACCACGAAATTCTAGGTCGGAAGACACGCTACCTAAATTCACAGAACTTCCACTACTACTGGCTTCGGATCTTATGGAACACACATGGTACTGTCCTATCCTTTATGGTATTCCAAACTTGTAATCATGTTTGAAGTCATTTCACCGAGAGTTATGCCTCGCCCATATACTCGGGCTGTGGTAAACCCTTGGGTTCATGATTTCAGGGTGGTATGCGCTCTGATACTCTACCTTATATTGACATCAGGGTGACTACGGTCAAAGAGGACCACTAACTATAATTTAGCAATATTCTATAACTTACAATTCTTCAAAAGGATTTCAATTCTATGGGTTGTGTCTCGCCAGTGCGCTGCTGGCTGCAGTGAACCCACATTTTCCACTCTCAAATAATTGACGACAGTGCGCTGCTGTCTAGTCATTACGAGTCAACCATCATTCCTTTATCTGTAAAATTCCTGGGCTTTTAGGGACTCGAACAAGTCGACTATGAAATAAAACGTAAACATTTGTCCTATCACTCACAACCCTTAAGATAAAAGATTGCACAGGGGGAAATAACTGAGGACAAAGAAATACAAACATTCTAACTCTTCCATGTGTATTCAAGCCTCTGAGGGACAAACTTGAATCGAAACTAACTCGAAGTCCGTATATGGATAACAAAATCAGAACTTATACAAAATATTAATTCCTAGGGCTAATAGAAACTAAATAGGCAGTTCGACTAAGATATGAGGATGATATCTAAGAGGCGAGAGAATGAATTGAATAATCCATCAGGCTAGATCATTAATTCTACGAAGCCCTGCCTTACCAAGGGAATAATTTATCCAATTTAGATTACATCGTCATATCAAGAGATAATAATGTACCTATGGGGATCTGATAAACTATCAAAATTTATAACTCCCTATCTACATTGCATGACCTAGACTACCCATCGGTAACTTTGTATAAGGGACTCCTAGTCTTAGTCATTCTCGTAAATTAAATTAATTTCTAATTCGTGAATGAGCATTTCTAGTCGCAGGCTCGCAATAGTACAACTAACTTGAGTACTATCACGAGTTCGCATGATTTGCGAAGACAGACCTGCATGGGCCACCACAAAAACTTGTCACGACCCGCACCCGTTTTTTTTTTTTTAAACGGATACGAGACGTGTCCAAGCCAGCCTACGCCGCAGTGTCGGCGGTAGAACGCTGTCACGGCCATGAAGATCATAATCACAAAGATGCTCATTCACATAATTAATTTACAATGATCACAAGTTTTACATTTGCAGGAAAATATAAACTTGTACAAATATTGAATGACTATAACTTGACTATCTAACTAGTCTTCTAGGCTCGTCTGCAAGTATTCCCGTCACTTCCCAAGCTAAGTGAATCCACGGCTAACCTGAAAATGTTGGTTTCCAGTCAGGAATGGAACGAGCACAATTCACTGAATGCAATTTCAAATAAATAAAATGACTATAAGACAAAGGTTAGGCATCAATCATGAGTTTTGAAAATAACAGTAAAGCCGTAAGAAAAATCAATAGTAATAAATAGACCAATAAACTTTTCCACCGATAGAAGTACCTTTGACATGTGATCGGTCTGGGGTGCTACACCGCACGGTCTATGAGATCTACTTGCAAGAAAAATAAGCACTGTCTACGAGATCTACTTGCAAAAATTAAACACTGTCTACGAGATCTACTGCATAAAAATAAACGAGGTCTACGAGATCTACTGCATAAAGTAAACAATGTCTACGAGATCTACTGCATAAAATAAACAATGTCTACGAGATCTACTGCATAAAAATAAACAATGTCTACGAGATCTACAATGTCTACGAGATCTACAATGTCTACGAGATCTACAATGTCTACGAGATCTACAATGTCTACGGTCGGATCACACATCCTTGGTACTTCTCATTCCCGACTCAATAATTTATAATAGAGTATAAAAATATCACATAACCAATGACTAATCAATGAAATATAGTAAAGATCAATATCGAAATGCAGACAATAAACTGTACTCGCCTGTGGTCCTGTGCTGGTGAAACCGATGATCCAAATCACTCAATATACCACAATAGTCAAAACCCGTACAACAGTTCCCGAAAGCTGAAATAGACAATACCAGTGATCTCAGAATAGTCAAATTAGCTAGGATTGCCTGTCCTTACGTCCAATTCTGGACACAGGAGCAAAACGGTAATTTCGGACAAAAACGATGTCCGCCGTTGGACCCGCTTTGCACCGAAAAGCGTGCCAGAGTCAGTGGTCTCTAAAGTCATCAAACTACATGTCTACGGATCCAGTTTTCTGATACGAACCCAACCGTATATCCAAAGTTGGATTCCGGCGGGCCGTGCACAAAATCGCCCGTTGAGTGGGACCGTGGGGCCCGCAAAACGACGATTTTATCAACAGTCTCAGAATCGGACCAAACTTGGCATGCAGGACCAGAAAAATGATACGGTCCTGTTGGCGCAAGTTTCGTCTCGATCTCACGAACGTGCACAAAGTAATTGAGAAATTTGCAATGTGTACGATACGGTGAATTTCGACGGATACGCATCAAATTCGTCGCGCACACGCGACCAATTTGAATTCCGTCAAAGCCCACACGACCACGAAACTGTTACGCAGCTTTCGATGCTTTCGGTTCGCGACCCCGTCGTCCCGATTGGCGTGACGCACGTCGTGTGGAACAATTTCAATGTTTTGAAAACAGATTTTTGGGAAACTTTGAGATTTGATTTCTCGACGGTCAGTCGATGATTTCAAATTCCGCAAGAAGGGATTCGAAGCCCTACATGTTGTCTAAAAGTGTCTTCAAATAGTTCCTTAATTTTGTGTACGAGTTGATCGGAATCGATCCTCGAACAGGGCAATTTAAACTGTTTTCCTAGACTGTTTTCGAAACAGTCTTTCGTCGTTTTTAGATCGATTTCCAGAGGAATCAAATCGAATCTATTCGAATCTAATTAGAGGGACATGTAGATGGTTAGGTTGTTATCTAATCCATGAAAACGGTTTATGGATTCGTCGAAAGACGAGGGAGAAATCATACCTCAAACAGGGGTGTTTGGATTTCGCTGCTGTCGTTGTCCCGTGCGACCCTGCGCACGCGCGCGTGTCCGGCCTGCTCCGGCGGTGTCCGGCGGCGTGGCGGCGCGCCAAGTGGCTGGGGGAGTTCGCGCGGAGGCGGGGCTGCTTGCATTAGGGTTTCGATGTTGGCGTTGCTTCCTCCTAGCTCTCGGGTTCGTCCATTATATATATAAAGCCGACAGTTTGGGGAAAGCTCGGCTGGGTTGATGTTTCAGTCAGGTTGGGCTTGGGATTAACTGGCATGGGCTGTTAACCTTAAGTACATACCACCAAATAATGAAAATGTTTATAACCCACCAGCCATCAAATTTGGATGAAAACAAATTGCACCTTAGCATGTCAGCATATACATATGAAAGACATACTATATCCTATATTTATAATCAAAGATTCGTCACCCTTCAACAATTGTTTTTTTTTTTTCTATCACTAGATGTGGATGACTCACAATGGATATTATAGTGATATTGAGATTTCCATCTCTTTCCCTTCAGCCAAAAATTGGTCTATTGAGTATAATATTCTGCATCCTCTTATTTCTCCAAAGAATGGAGTTGGACCCATAAAATATTTGCATGAACATAACAAAAAATGCTTAATTGAAGACAAAAATGTGATACCAATATCTTAGCATATGAATGCTAGTAATAGCAGTAACAAGTTTTTCACCAAGTAAATTCTTCAAAAGCTCTCCAAAAGGGTAGTTCCTTAAATCATCAAATGCTAGTAGAGAAACCATTTAATTCCAAATAAATAAATAAAGATATAATTTAAAAATTTCGGGAAGAGGGGTCACAGTAGTACAGATACGCCTAATTAAAATACGTATTCCGAAATACGGACATTACACCTTGGAGGTATAAGTGGAGGGATCTCTGTGCGGGAATGCACTGCTAGGCATGTAGACGACTTATTCGTATACCCATTAGCCCAACCTACTTGAATAATAGCCGTCAGGTGCCACACATACTAACATACTTGATTAGCCACTCGCGGTCCATATATCGAACAATGTATTTTAATATATAGTCATCATTGTCATCACATCACCATATTGATGTTGTCTCATCGAGTATATCATCTTATTCTATAACCCGAATTAGTATGTCCTATGTTCGACCCTAGTCATTCATGATAGTTGTATACTGTTTAGGGAACTTTTACTCATATGTACTTTGCTCAATCATGATTAGATAATTATTAGTTACTTACAGCTTTATAGGAGGATTTGTATCCTACTCACTATGAACCTTCTGAGGGAAAGGTAGGCCAAGATATTAAGGAGTCAGATCATATTCTAGTTGGATACGTTTAGTTGCTTTGGATCAGACTTTTAGTTGTAGTTTATTTTCCATTTAGGGAGTTTGTACTCGATATGTTGGACTTGGATTTTTTTTTTTTATATTTAGTGGAACTTTGTTTGTGCCTATGATTTCCCTTTTGGAGTCATATGAATTTTAAATTAATCTGTCAACCTTAATTATTTGTTTGTGTATTTTATCTACCTATTTAGACTGTGAATGAGTTAGATAGTAATTGTTACTTTGATCATGAATTATGTTAATATCATATTGTTGAGATTATATGAGGATTGACATCAGGATATAGACAGCGTACTACGGTCGGTATTATAGCGTAGGTTGGACTTGGTCATACACTTGTACCTAATTATTTGGAAGCTGTAACCCATATTTTTCTCAATAAATAAAGCACCTAGTTTCCCAATATTTTCATAAAATTTTTGTAATATTTTTAGAATTATTTATTTGAGGGATATTTTATATTTTGTTGAAGAATAACAATTTTCTAATTAGGCAATGGCATAATTATAAATATTGGAAAAATAGTGTCTTTATTAGTAATTATTAGGGTATCATGGTACTTAGCCATTGATTAGAGTAGGAATGTTCTAGAATTAATTGATTATTCATGGCTAATCAAATCTAGAATGTTCCTTCCAACCACCATAACCACTTTCTAACTAATTCCTAACAACCCCCTAACTAATTCTCTAACCACCCTAACAACCTTCTAACCACCCACTAACTTTTAACTAACTCCTAACCACCTCCTTCCTAATTAGGAAAGGAATGAACCTGCCATAATAGAGTTTAGGTTAATTAAGCAGTTTTATATAGCTTAGTAAATAAACATAATATTTTTGCAAACAAATATTTTTTTAATTTTTAATTTCTCTCAAAAACTCTATATAACAGAGCAACCCCTCCGTTCTTCTCATTCTGATTCAGCCGGCGAAGCCCTTCCGTAACTCTTCTTCACTCCATCATTCTTCTTTCCCTCACTCTGAAGAGTTGTAAGTAACCCCAACCCTAGCCAAGCTTCCATACATGGCGTTGCAGTAAATCCTTCCTTCTCTATCAATGGTTCACGAGCCCCCACCAAACTCAAGCACGGCTATGGCAATCTCGGTGATGCTTTTTCGTACACGGCAGTAAGTGGCTCGACAATGTGCCAGCAGTGCACCATTGCTCTAACCCCATTTTTCGACAAACTACGAGGCGACGTGACGAATAGTTAGCAGTATCTCGGTGAAACATCCCTCCATTAAACACAGGCTAGGCCATGACAGATCTTTGCTTCTCGTGAAGGGCAAAAATGGTGACTTCTCCATTGTCCGGCCAGCCATCTATGTCTGTGCTCGATAGATCTAGTCATCTCTTCCTCAGCGACGAGCGACGGAGCAAGGATAGCTCCGATGGTCATCTTCAATCAGTCAGAGATCGGTAAGATCACTAACACACCTCGAATTTTGATCGACAAATGATCACTGTCTAATTGAATTTTCATATTTTTAACTAAGGAACAGATCAATGTTCTTGAGCTAGGTTTGGTGATTGTCAACAATTTTGATCTGAATTGAAGAATTCTGGTAATAAGATCCTTTCCTCCATAGATCTTGATTCATTTTCTTAAAATTTTGACCAGTAGGAATTCAATTAGAACCCTAAGTTTATCCCTGTGATATTGCACACCAGGTGCTTGATAATTGACGTAGAGGAACTTTTTAGAAGTATCCCCTTGACTTGGACACAAGTTGTCCTGATTCCGTAGAATCGATAATCGTCCCCCAGGTACGATGCCGTGTAAACTAAGTTACGATCACACAAGGCATAGTCATAAGGTTATCCAAAACATAACATCAAGAAGAGTACGCAGAGAAATTGAACAAACACATTTAAAAAATAAAAAAAACTTTTCTTTCATTGATAATAAAATATCATTTACATGACTCTGTTACAAACATTGTCGCACGGGCTACAATATGACTCGATTACAAAATGAACACTGATGAGATAGTCGTTCCATACATTACATTCCTATTTACAAGCAAAATATTTCATTTCATCTGGTATCGTCTCGAGTCGAGACATCTTTTCTTCTGGACTAATATAGAGTTTTCAAAAGGATTCAAAACAAGCCTTCAATACACGAATGCAGCTTCAAATATATTTGCATCACCTTGAGCTTAAGTGGCATGCCCTTCTTGGTTCGGGGTACCTGTGGAAAGCGAGGATCAGTATATTACACTTTGTACTGGTGCATGGCAAATTAAGTTCTATGCTCCCATTTGGTTGAAGAGTTTATATGACTTAGTTTATGATCTTTCTAACCATCCTAATAAATTTCAGACAAGCATATGACAGGCATAATATAATTTATGCTAGAACTTACCTATGGCAGAGCGTGTTATGCAATGTAAGACTTACTATTTTCTTCCCTGTCAATTGTTATCGCTAGCATAGCGTGTGAAAATTTTTGTGTGATTGGTCACTGACAGATTAAGGCAAATTCTGCGCTCCACGAAAAAACATAGGGGGTACTCTAGGACTAGTAAATCTAGCTTATTCTGGTGTTTCTCAGTGGTGGTATACATTTGACCACAAGCCATCCTGGACTTATAGCTTTGTTAGTTGGGGCCCTTTCAACGCAAGTAGCGAGCCCAACTGAAATTCTTCGCCTAACCCGTGCCATTATCCGGCACAGCTATATCATGTTTCCTCCTAGGTCGAAGCGGTCCCATGGTCCCGGGGTGCTGTTCGAGGAAACTTTTACCTTGTCGACAAGTTGTCCATGACCGTGCTAGACTAATTTAGTTACTCAAGCATGGTCTACATTTTGAGACTTAACCATTTTTATCGTGTCCTGCCTTGTCGTGGCATCATTTGAGCAATGAGTCTATCTTTTGTTCAACACAGTTCTATATTATAAATCATATAGCAAGCATATGGCAATTTTATAGAATGAGTAAACGTGTCTATACCCTTGCATCTATCATTTCATTCACAATAATGTATCGATTGAATTAAAAAGGAGGTTAAGAAGAGAATGGTCAGCCACTCACCTTGATTTTGCTTGAGGTGAAGTATGATGAACTCTAGGAAACTGGGGGACACTCATCTGAAGCCCGCGTTCTTATTCGGAGATGCTATAGCTGTCTCGAACCCCCGCATACTGGAGCTATATGAGAGCTGGGATTTTATTTCCAACGGGATAGCGATTCACCTTCCTTAGATGGAACACCATTTCTCCCTGTTAAGTTTTAACATGATGCCTATCGAGAGGCAAATGACGGATCCCATAAATTAGAACCGGTAGGGAGTCTTCTTAGACAATATCCATTATAATAGACGAGTGCGGTCGGCGGTTGCAACCAAGGAGTCAGTCACTTATTCTGTTGTCGGACTAGCCCCCGGTAGTTTTATAAATGAGCTAAGGCCCAATAACCGGTTCTCTGAGACCGACACCTTCTTGAACCAGATTGCTCGCAAAGGATCATATCCCACGGGTAGACTGTCGCTGCAGAATTTGATGTATCGTTCCCTTCCGTGGGTCAACTTGACACTCTGGATTCTGTCGATGTATGAGAATACTTTACAGCAGCTCGGCCTCTACTATGCCATAAGGGACAGCTGCTACGGTCTTCCTATGAACACAAGGCTGTTTATAGCGCTCCTCAAGATATATAACCATCGTACGGGGACCTTTTTTACACCTGCTGGGGAGATGGGGCTTGCTCTCTACGAGATTCATGACGTCTCCAAGTTGTCCTGGGAAGACGAAGCTTATGAGGAGTATACTCCCATGAATGAGGAGTTTGAGGAATTAGAGCAGTAGTTCCCCAGGTTCCTTATCGTTTACCGGGAAGTGTTATGTCATCATAGCACTTGTCAGCAAATATCGAAGAAAAAAGATAAAAGCTCTGAGGGGACCCTTCCCCACACCAAGGCTTGGATCAGTTACCTGTTCGACCTTAGGGCCTCGGGCCGGGTTGTCCCTCGGAGCCCTCAGACTCAAGCATGGGTGGATGCTCAGGTGTAAAGCGCCAAGAGGACCAAAGCTTCTGGTGACAGATTCGGAAGCCAATCCGACACATTCAGCTACTTCTATCAAGATACCCAACTCTTGTCCGATAAGGCCATCTTGGCTGGGTTTCTGATGATATGGCTGAGGATCTGTGTGGTCTCGGGGGGCTCTGGTTCTATTGAGAGAATCAGTCACAACATGATCCTCCCTGTTATCAAGTTAGTTTTCTGAGGCAGGCTAGCTCTACT
Source organism: Iris pallida (assembly GCA_029216955.1). NCBI lineage: Eukaryota > Viridiplantae > Streptophyta > Magnoliopsida > Asparagales > Iridaceae > Iris > Iris pallida. The sequence goes on along the minus strand of JANAVB010044620.1, from coordinate 10,651,923 downwards.
TCCAGCCATGGTGTGCAGTATCCATCGGGGCCTTCATATCTTTATGGCCAGAACCATAGCTTATGATGTTACAAAGGATTTCAACCTAATCGAGCTATCCTACCACTACCTGACGGGGTGGCTGCTAATGCACTGCCCCTCTCTGATGCGACCTGGCCCTGAGGGGAACGCGACGGCCAATGATGCGTTCATCTATCAGTACCATAATATGCCTTGGACCTGTTCAACCATGCTCGACTGTCGTATTGTGCTCGCACGGGTGGACAGCTACTCCTTTTTTGTGTCGGTCCCGTCTTTCACTAATGAGGAAATGAGGCATCTTTATCTTCATGGCAGTATCGCACCCCAGCTCCTATCAGAGAAGATGTTCCGCTGGTTGCAGAATATTCGCCATGCACATCTGGTGTACCGCAACCGTAACATCATCTTCTTGGAACCTTATTTATCCAGCCGATACTCTCGGTAATTTGGGTACTGCCAGTTATTTTTGGACAACCCGAGTCCCTGCTTGGGTTATGAGGGCAGGTCCTGGATGACATCCGGGCCTGGCATTACTACAGTGTCGTCCGTACCCAAACCAGCTTTTCTCTACCTGATATCGGGGCCTCGGTGCATGTCTCGTACATGGCGGCCCTCCACCATATCTCCGTGAATGGGCCTTCCCATGACTTCAATGTAAGTAACAGTTTCATAACCGATACTAAGTTGGCAAAAAAATACGAGGAGCCCAAAAAGAGGAACATGACAGGGAAGGCGAAGGCCGTTGAAGTCTCTGACTCTGATTCTACTGATACGAAAGAGGAGGATGAGTACAACGATCTGTCATTCCCTATAAGTACTTCGGTGACGCGCTTGCCTTCTCTTGTGTCGAGTCCTCCGCGTAAGTGAAGTAAGCGTGGACCCTCTGTTGCTGACAGGCCTCGTTCCCAGAAATGGGGTTGCATTTAGGAATCGAGGGTCTGACATCGCGGAAGAGGGCAGTGACGTCGAAACCCTCCCGGAGGTAAATTTTATTTCGATCGACCACCATGTTACTTTTTGGGACTTTATCTTATTGTTCCCTTTTTTTTTCTTTTTTTTGCAGGCTTTGGAAGGCATAAACCCTCCGGAGCCCGATGGTGCTTCTGAGATTCCTCCAACTATGGGCACCCTGGTCGAAGAAGGTGCAAGCCTTACAGAACTAGATCTTGAGGCTGCAGGGTCTCAGTTGGTCGGTACCGACCCAGCTACATCTCCTTTCGGGTTAACCGGGGCTGGAGTGGCAGATGTAGGTGGTTCGGATACTGCTATTGAGGAGGATATAGGGGCAGTAGGAGGAGTTATGACTGTCCAGAACGAGCCGCAGTCTCCACCGCCCTCCTTTGGTAAGCTATGTCATATTCTTACCAACAAGGAGGTTCATTCGCTCTTTCTCCACATCCTTCGAGTCAAGTTGATTGTCGGTTGTTCTGGATCTATAGGCGCTGCTCCTTCATTGCCATTGGTGGACATAGCCGTGGAGGAGGGGATATCGGAAGACGTCGGGGCGGATCTCTTACCAAAAAAAAAGTGAACCTCCTCTCCTTCAAATAAAAAAACCCCCCGCTGAGCCAAGTTTAGAGCCACTTATACCAGAAGTGCCAGTGGTAGGGGCGGTGGTTCCTGTACCAGCATCGGTGGATACAGGGTCGATTGAAGCTGCCTTTTTCCCGGAGATTGAACTTTCCGCTCTGCCCAGTCTTCAGCTCCTTCGGGATGCAGTGGGGGAGATTGCTGCTGTACGGGAGTCTCATCGCTCGGAGTTTGTTTCCTTTCTGATAGGTTCGTCAAGCTCTGCTATTCTTTCTTCCCACACACCTTCAGCTCCCTTGGCTGATATTCCTTCGACACCGTCCTCTTTGGAGAACCTAGACGAATCGTCAAGGGATATAGTCGAGAGCTTCTACCATCATCTAAAACGGAGGGTTGAAGCTACTTCAAGGAAGGGAACTTCATTTGTCGTGGCCCGTCATTGCGCCCAAGGCCAGATTGACCTACTGAAGACGCTTCCAGGTGGAGGAGGGACGGCCGTTCTTCTAGAGCACAAGCTGGCATAGGCTGATTAGCTCCTAATCCAATTGTAAAAACTACGACAAGTCGATGTGCCTGCTACAGTAGAACAGGAGCATGCTTTCCTTGAAATGGCTGTGAAGAAGGTGAAGGACGTACTGGAGACAACCAAGCCTACCTTAGTAGAAGACCTCCAGAGGTTGTCTCTGAAGTATGACACTCTGAACCGGAAGAAAGAAGCTTGTCTGATTCGTGAGGAGGCCACAGTTCGTCTAATGGCCAAAACTAACGAGCAAATCTTCCAGCTCCAAGCCAAGCTAGCTTTACTGGAGACTGAACTCCAAGGTACCCGTCAAGAGAGAGAGCTGATTTGAGAGGAGACTGATAAGGTCATCCGAGTCTCTACTACTCTGGAGGGTACGCTAAAAAAAGTAGAGGACAACTAGTAGGCTTATGCACATCTTAAGGATGCTGAAAGGTTGACTCAGGAAGCTGAACGTCGAGCCAAACTGAGAATCGAGCGCTCAACTGCATAGATGGAAGACCTTCTCACCAAACTATGTGTTGCTGATGAGTAGATTTTCCTTCAGCTCTTCCCCCCCTTTTTGAGATGTAATCCTATGAATGCAACTGATTTTGAATAAATAAATTCACTCCATTCTTTGTTTGTGGTATCTGTGGTGCTTGTACTAGAGGGCCTAATACAGTATTTGTGTTTGATAAAGGATATCCCACTGTGGGACTTTTTGTGGACCTATTACCCTTTTGTGCATCTGAAGATACGAGCAAATAGATTTGAATGATATTTTGTGGACCTATTACTCTTTTATGTGCACCGATGGTACGAGTAGTAGATTAGGATAACTTCTGTGGACCTATTATCCTTTTGTGCACTGGTGGTGTGGATAATAGATTTGAAACGAAACCTAACAGAGGTAATATGGACGTGATAGGTTTTGTGGTCTTAACACCATGTCTTTTATCCCGGGTTGGGTACATGTGTTAAGTCAAGGGACCATCGGTATCATAGGTAATATGGACGTGATATACGATAATCATGAATAATCTTTGGTGGACCTATTACTCTTCTGCGCACTGGTGGTGCGAGTAATAGATTTTGAGACAAAACCCAACAGAGGTAATATGGACGTGATAGGTTTGTGGTCTTAACACCATGTCTTTTATCCTGGATTGGGTACAGGTATTAAGTCAAGAGACTATCAGTATCAGAGGTAATATGGACGTGACACACGATAATCGGGAATAATCTTTGGTAGACCTATTACTCTTCTGCGTACTGGTACGAGTAATAGATTTTGAGACAAAACCCAATAGAGGTAATGTAGACGTGATAGGTCTTGTGGTCTTAACACCATGTCTTTTATCTCGGGTTAGGTACAGGTGTTAAGTCAGGAGACTATCGGTATCAGAGGTAATATGGACGTGACACACGATAATCAGGACCAGGAAGTTTGCTCAGAGATGGCGATAAGCTTGGCAGACTCCTGTGTGATAAAGCATTAGAGTAGAAGTTCAGAGGTATCAGCATACATGACTTACCACTCAGGGAGATGCGATGTGAATCCACTCGGAACAAATAGAGTGTGAGTTCAGAGGTACTTGGTGTACATAACTCGATAGTCTGGGATATTTGGTGGTTTAAGGAAATGCCAGCATATCCTTAAACATAGTATTTCTTCAGGAATTTGTCGTTTATGGGCATCATGAGCAAGTCTCCATTCTGCTTCGCGAATCGGTATGCACCGTTGGAGAATACGGTCTCGATGATGTATGGACCCTCCCAATTGGGCTGGAATTTGTCGGCAATTTTGTGAGTCATGACCATCGGTCTGCCAACAGCCAAGACGAGATCGCCTATTTGGAACGTGTAATATCCCAAATTCGTGATACGTATTTAGTGTACGTATACGTGTTTTGGATCCATATTTTATTTTTAGTCATGATTAGTTATCTTGGTTATTTTGCATTGGCTTGGTTTTATTGGCATTGATAGGCTTGGTTTATTTCATGATTTATTTGGTTTAAATTGCTAGAGAGAGAGTTTATTGGCCTTGACTTGGTTCACCTTGGTTTATCTTGGCTTGGTTTATTTTGGGTTTGACATGGAGAACCACCACCCTACCATAAATATCAACTTCCCTCTCTCTCCTCATTATTTTCTTCATCTTCTTCCTCACTACTCTTTCCTCTCCACCATTAACACACCACCAACCTAGGCAAGTTGCATCTTGCTATCACTTGAGGGCTACATTTTATTTGTCTAATAGCTTTATTAGCTTATTTTAACCAATATTAGAACTTGGGTTTTCTTCATTTGGAGCTTAGAATTTTATAGATCTAGGATTGAAGTATTTTCGGATTTTGGTGGTTTTGATCTATAAAACTTGTTTATTTTCATGTTTTGATTGTTCTATGTTGAAGAGAATTTAATTTTACACAACTTAGACCTTTGCAAAGTAGATTTTTATTAAGATTTGACCTAGTTATGGTCTTTTGAAGTTTTGAATTCCATGGCTTTTGCTCTCAGCCTTGGGGAAGAAGACCCCCTATCCCGTGCGCAATCTAGCTAGCCCAGCGCTCTTTAGCGCTGGCGCCACTCACCCAGCCTAGCCCAGCACCTCTTGGTGCTAGCGCAGTTCGCTCTAGCGCAATCCAGTGCTGGCGCAATCCAGTGCTGGCACAATCCAGTGCTGGCGCAATCCAGCCTGGCGCAACCTGACCCATGCGCAACCTGACCCATGCGCAGTCTGACCCATGCGCAGCCTGACCCATGCGCAACCTGACTCAGGCGTAACCTGAGGCATGCGCAACCTAGTCTTGCGCAGTCTAGTGCCTGGCGCAACATGACTTGGCCTGACCCTTCCCAGCACAGCTTACCCTGGCGCAACCTGACCCTGGCTGCCCAGCGCAGTCTAGTCTTGGCACCTATTTGCATTATGTTTTATTTTATCTTCTTTTAGTGCATGGTATTTCCTGTTTATATCCTTACGCCTTTTTGACACGACATTGATATGAGCTCGATGTGAGCATAACATGGTTGATGTATTGAATTCTGTGAACAACTTGATAGTGACCCGTGGTGGTGCACTCCAGCTAAGTGAATGGCATAGTTTATTGAGCGCCGTTGCGACGGCTCTATTGACATGATAATATAATATTGACCTGGACACCGTGGTTGACTTGTAAATGTATTGATAAATGAACCAGTGTGTCTTGCATCATGTCTAGGGCATGGATCCCTGAGTACCACGGTCAGGGGTACATATTGAAATAAACTAAGGTAATGACTAGAATAATTCAGTAGTCATGAAGAGATGTTCCCCAGTTACAGGCGATCCCGTTATCTCGGCCGCAAATGTTTGGACTTGTAGCCTGCCGACGAGTAGGGCACATTTCCAGCCCACTGTCATGTGGAGCACCCTCCATTGCCACTTTAAATGATTGTACTCTATTGTCACTCTAGTGTATTGCTCTCTCTCTGATTGCCACTTTAATGATTGAACTCTCTAAATTGTCACTATAATGTTCGCCTGGATAACCTGGATAGCTGCAGGGCCTGTGACTACTTGGAGCATCTCATTGCATCTTGCTAGTAACTAGAATTATGATAACCCTAGTTAGTTAAAGTAGAAAGCCATAGAAAATGATTGGCCGTGATTGATTGGATGGAGTCTAGTCCAGTATAGTATTGTCTAGAAGTGATTGATTGAAAGATTGTACCAGAATGATTGAATGATTGTCACTATAATGATTGTCACTCCAGATTATCTCTATAATGATTGTCACTCCAGATTGTCACTATAATGATTGTCACTCCAGATTGTCACTATAATGATTGTCACTCCAGATTGTCACTATAATGATTGTCACTCCAGATTGTCACAATAATGATTGTACTCTTTTGTCACTCTAGCGTATTATACTCTTCACTGTCACTTTTTTTATTGTACTCTCTCATTTTTACCGTAATGATTGTCACCTTTAGCAATAAATGATCAGAGACTAAGTTCTGTTCAGGCGAAGGGTTACAATCTCGGTCCTTGTTTGGTTTAAGGATTGTAACCTGGCTTCCGGAATAGTACCTTCTTCTTTTCTTCATATATTGCCCAGCAATGTTTTATTTAGTATGACTCTCCAGTTGTCTTATGTCAATGATGCTTCACTTAGTTATTTTCTCTGATTGGGATAAGTGCATTGGTAGTGCACAAATCTCAATCTGTGTTACTTATTGTGTTCTTACATGTTGAATGCTAATGATTTGTTGGTTTTAGTCCTTAAGTGAAGCCTCCTTTGTGGCACTTGCTCTTTCTGGGGTCTGACCCAGCTAGTTTTGTATGGCCAGATACCGGAGCAGCACCAAAGGATCTCCCTGCTTTCCAGTCCGATGGTGATCACCAGGCGTAACCAGGGCATCGAGTGGGTTTTTTTTTGTTCTCCCACTGTAATATTGTAAATTATTCTTTTGAGGCGTTTAGCCGACGAGCAAGTGTTAGCTCGATTGCAGCTTTTACTTATTGCCTGCCTACGGGCTGTAACATGATTGACAAGCCCCGGGGGTTGATCATGTATGACTGAACTCTTGTTAGTCCTCACATTTTGTAACGACTAGCTTCATGATCATTCCGAATATGTAATGTATGGGACGCCTTACTATTGTGCATTTGGTGATCTGACATCTTGTAACTATTATTAGTTGATTGAGATTGAGACAATAGGCTATTTTATGACCTTAAGAGACTGATGGATTGTAGTAAAACCCTCACATATTTAGATAGCCGTGACCGTATAGCGGTGTGGATTCCATTCCGTTATACGTAGCTGGCTATGTCTGCCTCCGCTCTCCGGTATTCCGGTTTTGGGGCGTGACACGATTTAAGTGGTGGCCCATGCAGGTCTTGTTAATCAAGATGTGTGAGGGTTTACCGGATAGATGTCTCAATCTGTACCCTCCTTTGATCTCCACCCGTACCTTCATATCTTCTTGGATTCCTGACTTGATAACATGCTTGTATCATTGATCTATCCTGGTCCTTCTTTAATATCCCTGATGTCATTTCTTCAGTGACATCATTCCTGTTAATCAGCCAGAAGGAGCTCAGTCCTCAGCAGCAGCCTCCCGAGCCGTGCCTCCTGGGGAACCAGTACCACCAGTTCAGCCCATCCAGCCAGCAGGGTCAGAGGATGGAGACATGGTAGGACTCATCCGTGAGTTGCTTGCGTCCCAAGATCGTCGGGGAGATGCCCTGCACCAAGTAGTACAAGATGCTATGAGTGGAAGTGGTCCTCGAGGGAACAGTGCGGTCAACAGTTTCAAGCGCCTGAACCCTCCATTCTTCGATGGCAGCGAGGATGCCATTGCTGCCGATGCTTGGCTACAGGATACAGAGGTGATTCTCGAAGCCGCGAAGACTCCAGAAGACGAGAAGGTGGCTGTGGTGCGCCTACAGTTATTGGATCTAGCCCGCAGTTGGTGGGCCGCATAAGAAGTGGAATTGGCAACACCGGTCCCCTGGGCAGTATTTAGCGAGAAGTTACAGACCAAGTATTATGATGCAGTGGCTCGATATGACTTGCAGACCAGGTTCAGTAATCTTAAGCAGATGGGGAGGACGGTCGACGGTTATGCGACCGAGTTTTCCAGATTCACTCGGTTTGCTTCCACCTTGGTGGCAACCGAGTTTGACAGAGCGCAGAGGTTCCAACAGGGACTTCACTTGGAGATTATATTGGCAGTAGAACAGTTCGAGCATCAGACCTATGATACGGTGTTGCGAGCAGTAAGGAGGCACGAGTATACCTCCCAGAGAATAGTGGACTGGACCGGAGGTCGGAAGCGGTCCCATAGTCAAATGAACCAGTCTTCGGCACCACCCCCAGCAGCTAGGACTTTAACTATTGGAGCTCCGAGCCGAGCAGCTTAAGTTACGTTGGACCAGCACTCAACCTTCCGCACTCTCAGCAGAAACAGAAGCAAGCACAGTCTTCCGCCGTGGGCTGTTCTTATTGTGGGAAGCCTGGACACGTGGTAGCGGAGTGTTGCAAGGCGTTGGGATTGTGTTTATTGTGTGGAGCACCGGACCATAGGGTGGGGTCCTGCCCATTCAGAGTTGATTCAACATCGATAGAATCTAGTCCCTCGGTTAGGGGACCAGCACCAGCACCAGAACCAGCTCCAGTTCACCAACAATAGCAGTTTCCGTTCCCGGGGCCATTGCCGACTCAGGCCCAGACTTTCCAGCAATAGAACCCACGACAGTTTGCCCTAGCCCAGGCTCAGGTTCAGAATTGGCCGAGAGGTATATGTGTCCTCTCATCTTGCTTTTCTAACGTCATTATGCGGGGTACATAACATATTTTATGTACCCTAATTGCGACGGAATATCCCGGACCCGAGCCATATCCTAGGTCATTCGAAACTGGTTATTGGTACCAACCTTTTCGTATGAGGAGAGGCCCGTGTCCATGTTTGACCAAAGAGAGAGACCTCAAGCGCAAGACTATCAGTTCAGTCCATGTTGCTTGGAGTCATCCCTCTTTGGGAGAGTTAAACTTGGGAGCATGAGGATGATATCTGATCAGGTCATCCCGGCTGGTTTGACTCGTAAGGTGTAATATCTTTCTTATGCCTTACGCTTCGAATCCTTGCTTGCATGAATGATTGTATGATTGATTGGTAGTAGTAGATTGCCTATGATAGAATAGCTTTCCCTTACATCTCTAGCCTCTTGATTAAATTCCAAGGACAAAATTCTTTTAAGGTGGGTAGGATGTAATGTCCCAAATTCGTGATACGTATTTAGTGTACGTATACGTGTTTTGGACCCATATTTTATTTTTAGTCATGATTAGTTATCTTGGTTATTTTGCATTGGCTTGGTTTTATTGGCATTGATAGGCTTGGTTTATTTTATGATTCATTTGGTTTAAATTGCTAGAGAGAGTTTATTGGCCTTGACTTGGTTCACCTTGGTTTATCTTGGCTTGGTTTATTTTGGGTTTGACATGGAGAACCACCACCCCACCATAAATATCAACTTCCCTCTCTCTCTTCTCATTATTTTCTTCATCTTCTTCCTCACTACTCTTTCCTCTCCACCATTAACACACCACCAACCTAGGCAAGTTGCATCTTGCTATCACTTGAGGGCTACATTTTATTTGTCTAATAGCTTTATTAGCTCATTTTAAGCAACATTAGAACTTGGGTTTTCTCCATTTGGAGCTTAGAATTTTGTAGATCTAGGATTGAAGTATTTTCAGATTTTGGTGGTTTTGATCTATAAAACTTGTTCATTTTCATGTTTTGATTGTTCCATGTTGAAGAGAATTTAATTTTACACAACTTAGACCTTTGCAAAGTGGATTTTCATTAAGATTTGACCTAGTTATGGTCTTTTGAAGTTTTGAATTCCATGGCTTTTGCTCTCAGCCTTGGGGAAGAAGACCCCCTGTCCCGTGCGCAATCCAGCTAGCCCAGCGCTCTTTAGTGCTGGCGCCACTCACCCAGCCTAGCCCAGCGCTCTTTAGCGCTGGCGCTGTCTAGCCCAGCACCTCTTGGTGCTGGCGTAGTTCGTTCTAGCGCAATCCAGTGCTGGCGCAATCCAGTGATGGCACAATCCAGTGCTGGTGCAATCCAGGCTGGCGCAACCTGACCCATGTGCAGCCTGACCCATGCACAATCTGACCCATGCGCAGCCTGACCCATGCGCGACCTGACTCAGGCGCAACCTGAGGCATGCGCAACATAGTCTTGCGCAGTCTAGTGCCTGGCGCAACATGACTTGGCCTGACTCTTTCCAGCGTAGCTCACCCTGGCGCAACCTGACCCTGGCTACCCAGTGCAGTCTAGTCTTGGCACCTATTTGCATTATGTTTTATTTTATCTTCTTTTAGTGCATGGTATTTCCTGTTTATATCCTTACGCCTTTTTGACACGACATTGATACGAGCTCGATGTGAGCATAACATGGTTAATGTATTAAATTCTGTGAACAACTTGATAGTGACCCGTGGTGGTACACTCCAGCTAAGTGAATGGCATAGTTTATTGAGCGCCGTTGCGACGGCTCTATTGACATGATAATGTAATATTGACCTGGACACCGTGGTTGACTTGTGAATGTATTGATAAATGAACCAGTGTATCTTGCATCATGTCTAGGGCATGGATCCCTGAGTACCACGGTCAGGGGTACATATTGAAATAAACTAAGGTAATGACTAGAATAATTCAGTAGTCATGAAGAGATGTTCTCCAGTTATAGGCGATCCCGTTATACCGGCCGCAAATGTTTGGACTTGTAGCCTGCCGACGAGTAGGGCACATTTCCAGCCCATTGTCATGTGGGGCACCCTCCATTGCCACTGTAGCTCCCCTTTCTGGAAATTTTTAAAATACTTTTTATTTTATTTATTTTATTATTATTGGATGTCGAATAAAAGTTATACAACTATATATATTCATATTTATATAAATAAAGCTCTAGACAGATAGATATATATATATATATATATATATATATATATATATATATATATATATATATATATATATATATATATATGTATAGAGAGAGAAATGTATATATATATATATATCATATATATATATAGGTATCAATATATAGAAATATATTTTGAAATATAGAAAGTGAATATACGAGTATATACATGTGTGTATATATAAATATACGTATAGTATGTATGTGTATACGTGTGTATATAGAAATACGTATATATATATATATATATATATATATATATATATATATATATATATATATATATATAGATATAGATATATAAATATCGTGTATATGTGTATGTATATATATATTATATATATATATATAATGGGTGTAAATACGTACACAACAAACACTCTGCCCTCCACATATGACTTGTACCACTGCCTAAAGCAACAAGTGCATGGTGATGGCCTCTGTTATTATTATGATTATATAAGTATAGCAGTGAATTGAATGGAATTGAATTGAAATGAATGTTTGAATTGAATTGAATTGAAATTCAATTCAATCCCTTTCAATAAAATGGTTGCAAGTTGCTGCAACAACAAACATGCATGCAAACATACGTTCTGGCCCAATAATTGAATTCCAAATCCAAGCATCCTCTGCTAACCCACAAACAGCATTTGTACTTCACTTGGTCACATAACATGGCCAACTATGTAAGCCATTTATACAAAAACTAATTGATGATCAATGAAATAAGAAAAAAAAGAATGAGATAAGCAACACCAGCCCGGCCTATATGGCCGAAAGCCAACAGAGCCCCACCCGTTTGGCCAGGCCCACAAGGCCAGCAGCTCTTAGCCTAATCCCTCAATAGCAACTAAGCCCACACCCGAGCTGGGAACCCCTCCCTTACGCGAAGAGCAGCCCGAGCTAGGCTAACCCAAACCCGACCTTTCCCTGTATACGCTCGACAGCCGCGTATATATATCCGCGAGGAAACTCGAAAACCCTAAGCCCTCAACACCTTCTCGACCCCCTGACGACCTTCCCATGACGGCGCGCGCCGCCCCGACGCGGCCAGGCGATCGTCGGCCGGCCACGGGCCGAGAACGGGTCGCGCGCGCGCGAGCCAAACGGCGGGAGCAGCTGCAGTTGCAGCCTACGAAGCTCTGTTCAAAGCCGAATTCCCGACACCACGATCCATCGTTTCGCAAACCGATTGTGCAGGTATGAAGCTAACCTATAGCACTTCATTCTCCTTCAAATAGTTTTGGAAGTAGAGCGCTAGGTTGCCCAGAAAACAGATGCGAACATAACAAAAAACCATTCAAAAATCAGAACAGTTTTCTAGTCGAAACCCTCATATTTCGAGATAGATTCTGATCAACCAGTTAGGAATTTTAGAAAACTAATTGATGAGACTTTTAGACAACATGTAGGGCTTCAAATCCCTTCTTGCGGAATTTGAATTCATCGACTGAGCGTCGAGAAATCGAATCCCAAAGTTTTCCAAAAATCTGTTTTCAAAACGTTGAAATTGTTCCACACGACGTACGTCACGCCAATCGGGACGACGTGGTCGTGAACCGAAGACATCGAAAGCTGCGTAACAGCTTTATGGCCGTGTGGGCTTTGGCGGAATTCAAATTGGTCGCGTGTGCGCGACAAATTTGATGCGTATCCGTCGAAATTCACCGTATCGTGCTCTTTGCAAATTTCTCAATTACTTTGTGCACGCTCGTCAGATCGAGACGAAACTTGCGCCAACAGAACCGTATCATTTTTCTGGTCCTGTATGCCAAGTTCGGCCCAATTCTGAGATCGTTGACAAAATCACCGTTTTGCGGGCCCCACGGTCCTACTCAACGGGCGATTTTGTGCACGGCCTGCCGGAATCCAACTTTGGACATACGATTGGGTTCGTATCAGAAAACTAGATCCGTAGACATGTAGTTTGACGACTTTAGAGACCGTTGACTCTGGCACGCTTTTCGGTGCAAAGCGGGTCCAACGACGGATATCGTTTTTGTTCAAAATTACCGTTTTGCCCCTGTGTCCAGAATTGGACGTAAGGATAGGCAATCCTAGCTAATTGGACTATTCTGAGATCATTGGTATTGTTTATTTCAGCTTTCGGGGACTGTTGTATGGGTTTTGACTATAGTGGCATATTGAGTGGTTTGGATCATCGGTTTCACCAGCACAGGACCACAGGCGAGTACAGTTTATTGTCTGCATTTCTATATTGATTTTTACTATATTTTATTGGTTGGTTTCATTAGTTATGTGATTATTTTTTTTATTATAAATTGTTGAGTCGGGAATGAGAAGTACCAACGATGTGTGATCTGACCTTAGACCGTGTTACATTTATTTCTTGTAGACCATGTAGACCGTATTACATTTATTTCTTGTAGACAGTGTAGACAGTGATTTATTTATTACAAAGTAGACCGTGTAGATAGTGATTTATTTATTGCATTTAATCTGTGTAGTTCGTGATTATTATTCTGTAGACAATGTTTCTTTATTGTAATATTTTCTGTAGACCGTGTAACTGTAGACCGTGTAACTGTAGACCGTGTAATTGTAGACCGTGTAACTATAGACCGTGTAACTTTAGACCGTATAGACCGTGTCGCATAATTATCCCGAGACCGATCACATATCAAAGGTACTTCTAATGGTGGAAAGTATATGAGTCTATTTATTACTATTGATTTTTCTTACAGCTTTACTGTTATTTTCAAAACTCATGATTGATGTCTAACCTTTGTTTTATAGTCATTTTCTTTATTGAGATTGTATTCAGTGGATTGTGCTCGTTCCATTCCTGACTGGAAACCAACATTTTCAGGTTAGCCGTAGATTCACTTAGCTTGGGGAGTGACGGGAATACTTGCAGACAAAGGCCTAGAGACTAGCTAGATAGTTGAGTTGTAGTCATTCATTTATTTGTACAAGTTTATATTATTCTACAAATGTAAAACTTCTAATCATTGTAAGTTAAATTAATTATGTGAATGAGCATTGTTTGTGATTTTGATCTTCATGGCCGTGACAGCGTTCTACCGCCGACACTGCGGCGTAGGCTAGCTTGGACACGTCTCGTATCCGTTTAAAAAAAAAAATGGGTGCGGGTCGTGACAGCCACTTTAAATGATTGTACTCTATTGTCACTCTAGTGTATTGCTCTCTCTCTCTGATTGCCACTTTAATGATTGAACTCTCTAAATTGTCACTATAATGTTCGCCTGGATAACCTGGATAGCTGCAGGGCCTGTGACTACTTGGAGCATCTCATTGCATCTTGCTAGTAACTAGGATTGTGATAACCCTAGTTAGTTAAAGTAGAAAGCCGTAGGAAATGATTGGTCGTGATTGATTGGATGGAGTCTAGTCCAGTATAGTATTGTCTAAAAGTGATTGATTGAAAGATTGTACCAGAATGATTGAATGATTGTCACTATAATGATTGTCACTCCAGATTGTCACTCCAGATTGTCACTATAATGATTGTCACTCCAGATTGTCACTATAATGATTGTCACTCCAGATTGTCACAATAATGATTGTACTCTATTGTCACTCTAGCGTGTTGTACTCTTCAGTGTCACTTTTATTATTGTACTCTCTCATTTTTACCGTAATGATTGTCACCTTTAGCAATAAATGATCAGAGACTAAGTTCTGTTCAGGCGAAGGGTTACAATCTCGGTCCTTGTTTGGTTTAAGGATTGTAACCTGGCTTCCGGAATAGTACCTTCTTATTCTCTTCATATATTGCCCAGCTATATTTTATTTAGCATGACTCTCCAGTTGTCTTATGTCAATGATGCTTCACTTAGTTATTTTCTCTAATTGGGATAAGTGCATTGGTAGTGCACAAATCTCAATCTGTGTTACTTATTGTGTTCTTACATGTTGAATGCTAATAATTTGTTGGTTTTAGTCCTTAAGTGAAGCCTCCTTTGTGGCACTTGCTCTTTCTGGGGTCTGACCCAGCTAGTTTTGTATGGCCAGATACCGGAGCAGCACCAAAGGATCTCCCTGTTTTCCAGTCCGATGGTGATCACCAGGCGTAACCAGGGCATCGAGTGGGTTTCTTTTTGTTCTCCCACTGTAATATTGTAAATTATTCTTTTGAGACGTTTAGCCGACGAGCAAGTGTTAGCTCGATTGCAGCTTTTACTTATTGCCTACCTACGGGTTGTAACATGATTGACAAGCCCCGGGGGTTGATCATGTATGACTGAACTCTTGCTAGTCCTCACATTTTGTAACGACTAGCTTCATGATCATTCCAAATATGTAATGTATGGGATGCCTTACTATTGTGTATTTGGTGATCTGACATCTTATAACTATTATTAGTTGATTGAGATTGAGACAATAGGCTATTTTATGACCTTAAGAGACTGATGGATTGTAGTGAAACACTCACATATCTAGACAGCCGTGACCGTATAGCGGTATGGATTCCATTCCGTTATACGTAGCTGGCTATGTCTGCCTCCGCTCTCCGGTATTCCGGTTCTGGGGCATGACAGAATGTCCTCTGCTTGGCTTTCTTATTGAAGGCCTAAGAGATGCGTGCTTGATAGAGCTCGATGCTTTGTTGAGCTTGCAAACGCTTCTCGTCTAAAGCTTCCAATTTTTGTAGCCGTCGGCGGTAGTTATCGTCCGACGTCAACCGGTAAGTAAGGGCCACACGTAGTGAGGGGATCTGAGTCTCCAATGGAAGAACTGCCTCGCTTCCGTACACCAGAGAGAACGATGTATTTCCTGTAGTCGTCTGACTCATAGTGCGGTATGCCCATAAGCATTCGCCTAACTTTTCATTCCAGTCGCGTTTGTTTGAAGACACCAACTTCTTGAGAAGCTTGATTATGGTCTTGTTAAAGGCTTCGGCTAGACCATTAGTTGATGGGTTATATGCCGTTGAAGCCACATTATGAATCTGATTCTTGTCATAGAATCGATAGAAGACATGGCTTGCAAACTGCGAACCATTGTCATAAATGATCCTCCGTGGCAATCCAAAACGGTAAATAACGTGATGTTTTATGAAACTGATCACGTTTAATGTCTTTACCTCTGCCAGCGGAACAGCTTCCGCCCACTTGGCGAAGTAGTCGATGATTGCAAGTATAAACCGGTGTCCCCTAGACGACGACAGGGTGATTGGGCCAATGATGTCCATTCCCCATGCTTCAAATGGCCAAAAGGCCACTGTTGGGTGCAAGAATTCGGATGGCAGACGTATGAAATATGTATGGATCTGACAAGCCTTACACTTCTTTGCATAATCGACTGCGTCTGCTACCATCGTAGGCCAGTAATAACCCATCCGACGGAGACGGTCCTGCAACTTTGGGCTCGGTTGGTGAGCCCCGCAAATGCCATCGTGAACCACACGTAAGGCTTCTTTGGCTTCTGTATTTGACAGACATCTTAACAGTAGCCCGTCGTAAGATCGACGATATAACATTTTTGTTTCTGTGTCATAAAAGAATCTGAGAGAACGCCTTCTAATTGAAGTTGCTTCTTTCACATTCTCAGGCAGCATTTCATAGACTGCAAAGTCGATGAACGGGAGTCTCCAGTCTTGTACGTCATTGGTTATCTGGGCGGAGTAACTCGTATCTAGTTGAACGTTATTTTTGGGATAGACCAGCTCATGGCCTATCACGTCGACTAGATGATGAGCATCATTTGGAACTGCCAATGAAACGGCGAGGCCTGCTAGGGCGTCAGCTTTAATATTCTGGAGTCTAGGAACATGCTCTATAAAGAACCCTGCCAAGGTTGCAATGATGGCAATTACTGTCTGATGGTAACACTACAAGAAAAATGCCGATTCTTAACGGTTTATAAGTTGACGGTCGTCGAAAATCGTTAACAATAGTGGTTATCTTGACGGTTTTAGGCTTACGTCAATTGAAGACAAATTTTTTGTCACTTTAGCAATTTTATAGCATATATGTTGACGGTTTTGAAGGATCCGTCAAGAAAGAACATTTTTTATATTGACGGTTTGTTGATAACCGTCAAGTAATGTATGTGCGAAAAACTTAGTGTGCATATTTTAGCTGCCATTTTAGTAATTTTTTTTGAATTTTTTTGAGTATTTCATCTATGTTGACGGTTGCGTAAAACCTCAAAAGCTGCTCCCATGGATTGAAACTCCCGAACACTTTAGAAAAACCTCGAAGGGGTTCTTTTATCTCCCTCATCCTCCTTCCTCTCTACCAGCTCCTCCCTCTTCAACTTCTCTTCCTCTTTCTATGGCTACTCCGGCTCACTCAAGAGAACCCCCATAACCCGTCTCCATCGACAGCAACGCTCAATGGATCCCCGTCCCGGCTCTCTCCTCCGGCCCTCGCCGCTGGTGGCTATAATCCCGGGCCGTCGAGTCGGAGTTGGTGCACGAATCTCGAGGCGTCGCTCTTCGATCTCGATCGTCGGATCTCCGACTCCATCCACTCCTACGCCTCCCGCTCGGACGAGGTATCAGCGACTCTGGGAGGATTCAGGGATGGACTCGTTGGGCTCCGCTCGAGGGCCTCCGGACCGGGTTTAGGTAATTTCAAGGGTTAGGGTTTTGGTTGGATTTTAGAAATTTTAATTTCTAGGGTTAGGGTTGTAGGGTTAGTTCCTCTTCTACTTGATCCTTTTCAGAAACATTATCAGTTAGGGTTTTGCTGCTAGGATTGGGTGGATCCCGTGATTACTTCCTCCCTCATCAGTTTTCTTTTCTTTGCTTGGTTGGTTTGATTTAATTTTGTTTGCTTTCTTGTGTTATATGCATTTAATGTTGGGAATTTAGATTTTTAGTTAATTTTGTTAATTTCAGATCAGTTCCATAATATTTGTCACTTCCCTTTCATTTCTGGTGCTCCCCAAAAATGAATTGCATATGGACATGGTAA
The DNA here is from genome assembly GCA_029216955.1 of Iris pallida. NCBI lineage: Eukaryota > Viridiplantae > Streptophyta > Magnoliopsida > Asparagales > Iridaceae > Iris > Iris pallida. Next base: position 10,634,465 of record JANAVB010044620.1, on the reverse strand, counting down.
AAGTTAAGCATCACCATAATTTTGTTACTTTGTGCCAGCCTCTACTGATTGGAAATAAGTTATTTGTAAAAATATTTGTTTGCAAGGTGTTTGAAAAAATGTCTCAAACGAATTGAATATGGACATGATCACCACCACGGTCACTCCTACCATATGGTGGGGGTGGCCGTGAAGCCTGCACACCAGGCTGATGTAGGACATAACTAAGGCGACCTTCAGGTAGGACCATTGGGACCATTCTTATCCCTGCTAGCATTCGCCCACGACCATATATTATTGGCTGTCCAAAACCTGCTGAGCCATATCCAGCTCCATATGCCCCATAGGGGTCTCCACCATAACCATAAGAAGGATATGTGCATGGGTTTTGATTCAAAAGAGGAAATGTAAGCTTGGCATGCAACAGTTAGGTGCAAATTATTGTTCCACAAACAATTTTAGCTCACGATAGTAATGAGAGTCCTTTTGGCTCAAGTTAGCTAGAATGTGTAGCTTGGTTTTTAAAAGGTTCTGAAGTGTAGCTATTTGAGCAATACATGTGAGCTCCCACACTTAGCTCATAATAGCAAAAATGTGATTTCAATAGCTCACATTAGCAAATTATGAAAATGACATGCTGGACTAAAAGTTAATTTATTTGCTAAGCCTATATTATATGTAAAAAAATTGGACTTTTATAAAATTTAGATGGCTTTGTAAGATTTGGGAGCTTTTGTAAAATTTAGGAAGGCATTCTAAAATTTTGAGACATTAGTAAAATTTCGGAAGCTTTGTAAACTTTTAGCCCCTCGCCTAGGCTTGAAGGCAGCTCTGTTGTCGGCATTCCATGTTTCATCTCCTCTCCTTATGGGCCTCCCTTTGCAGTACACTCTTGTGTAACAGTTCCACTATACAAACTAAAATAAACTCATAACAAGAACTCAGCAATCACGTTATGTCTTTATATCCTTTGATTTTTTTTATTTAGGCTTTTAGAAAAATCAAAAGATGAGATACATGTTATGCAACGACCATTCATGGCCGAGTTTTAAAACTTAATAACTCACTAGTTCCTGACATTCATGTTGTTTACCAGCTGCAAAGCTAGGAGTTTGGCATGGACATACTAGTTTAATTGTCACAATGTTTCATCGACTCTATAACTGGAGCACATAGAGAATAATTGATATATCAATATATCAAAAAGGAGGCTAAACCTATTATCAATGTTACAAAAGTAGTTTGCTACTAAAGGACTATATGATTTATTAAAAAAAAACCATAAAATTAGTATTTTTCTCCAGGATATTGTTCTCTTATTTTTTTTTGGTCAACAAGCTCATTAATATCAATTAGTAACTTGTGCTCTTGTTCTCTTAGTTGAGTTACTATACCCTTGCTGCTATCCAATTCCTAACCTTTCTGGAGCTTATATTGTCTTCTTTAAATATGCAAGCCCTTTTGATTTGATGCCCTGAACAAAAAATGTCTTTGAAAAGTTTGGAAACCTTGTTTTTTTTTACAACAGTATTTAACCAACTTAAATATTTTCAAAGGAATATTATAACATTGGACACATCTATAAGGAATATAATTTATTTTTTGTATAAGCTAATTTTTTTTATAACTCTTGTTTAGTTATGAAGTTGTACTATTTGAGTTTTTTTGTATTATTAGTATATTTTTGGGTCTTCCTAGTTGTGCTAGTAATCAGATGTAATTTTCTATCTAAAAGTTGTAGGTTGTCATTGTGATTGCTAATTTGTTTGAAAGTTCATTTTCTGAGATAATGAGTTCTGTAATCAGTTGAGGAGTGCTTACAACAAATTGAGTGTTAGATCTTTCAAGTAGCAGGAAGCATTTTTTTAGCATGTAGGAATATGTAAGTTATTTACATTAATCCATTGGATCCTTCTCTTGAAGTAAATTTTCCACTAGTCACATAAATGATTGATAATTGGATGGCCTTTTAATTCTTGACACCTTACATTTCTAATAATGTCATATATCCTTCCACATACCTATATTGTAAATATCAGATTAAGAATTGTAAATGTATGTTCTTATTGAAGCTCCTTGTATGTTACAGTAAGCTTTTTATATTTGTGGTCAATAAATTACTAGAATAGTAGTTCATTTGGTTGTATGGAGTACTGAGTTCAATATCTATATAAGAACATGTATGGAAGTATTGATATTTTATGTTCTTGTTCTCTCAGAAACTCGCTGAAAAATGAAGGTGCATGCTGTGAATAGGAAAATATTATAGATATGGGAGGGATGTGCTCCGGTCTGGTTTGCTACTTTTTTGGTTTCCTTTTGTTTGGTTGGATTACGTTTTGTGGTGACTATTGATGGATGTTTTTGGTTTGGTGTTTAAATCGTATGGAAACGACAGATGTGGGATATGTGTACTTTATGGTTGGATTATGTTGTGGTTGGACAAGTGATGAATACGTGTGGTGGGATGTGTATTGGAAGTTTTGATTGTATGAACATTACAGTTTTTTAATATGAAATTTGGGTTTTATAGTAATTTGATGTGTGTAGCTTCTGGATTGATATTATGTGTGTTTGATTAATATTATATAATTTTTGATGGAAATTTGGCATACTTCTCTTGACGGTACTTTGGTTAGCTTCTTTTGATAGTTGTCAAACGTCAATGTTAATTCAAATTATGCTACATAATAGCCATGAATTCATGCTTTTTATGACGAGTTTTCTTCGTCAAAACAAATGCTTTTCTTGACGGCTAAAGGCCGTCATCTAGGCCGGAGTTAAGAAAAGTTGTTGCCTACGTTGACGGTTTCTAAAAACTACTATCTTGACGGCTAAAAACAATCAAGAAAATTACTTCATATGACAGCCAAAAATTGTCAAGAAAAGTCCTGCCAGCGATCGTCAAGAAAATGGGGGCTTTCCTCGACTCCGGCCTACTTGATGGATCCGCAACCGTCAAGATACCTATTTCTTGACGGGGAATCACCGTCAAGAAAAGCCCTTATTCTTATAGTGAAGGAATCAAGTCCTCGTATGAGCCACTAATCTGATTAACAATCAGCTGTGAGTTGCCATACGCTTCCAGGTATTTGACTCCCACTTCTTTTGCGAGTCGGAGCCCGATGACCAAAGCGTTATATTCGGCTACATTTTTTGAACAGGGTTCTGTGAGAGAATATGCCCGATTGACTACCAACCCCGAAGGAAGAAATTAATACTACCCCAACTCCAGCGACGATATCACCTTGTGGCCCCGTTCTTGAAGCACCGTCAAAGAATATTTGCCAAATGGAATCATATGAAGTCATGTTTGAGTTAACGACTTCATCGGGGATTTCTTCATAGATTCTGGTTGTTTATGAGCTGGATGGGCTACTAAGAAGTCGGCCAGGGCTTGATCTTTGGCAGCCTTCTGTGGGATGAAAACCATGTCATAAGGGGATATATCGTCCAGGTGGCTAGACGAGAACTGAGGGCTCCTGGCTTGGTCATGAGGACCCTAAGGGGGTTGACTCGTGAGACAACATGGATGGTCTGCCCTGTCACATAGTGTCATGTTTTCTGAATGACAAACACTAGGACAAGGCACTCCTTCTCCACGGCGGTGTACCTGTGTTCTGATCCCACAATCATCCGGCTGAGATAGTAAAAGGCTTGTTCGTGTCCCGCATCATTGTTATGTGCTAGCAAGGCACCGAGGGAGTGTTCTATCGCCCGTACATAGAGCAGGAAGGGCTTTTCGGCGACCGGGGCTACCAGAACTGGCGGATTCGTCAAGTATTCCTTAATGTCATCAAAGGCGCGTTGACATTCCTTATTCCATTCGAAAGAGACACCTTTTTTCATGAGTTGTGTGAAGGGTTGACATCGCCCTGAGAGGTTAGATATGAACCTCCTGATGTAGGCTAGTCTTCCCTGAAGGCCGCGGAGTTTACGGAGATTCCTCGGTGGACTCATCTCCAGGATTGCTTTTGTCTTATCGGGATCTATGTGAATATCCTGGGAAGTGATGACAAAGCCCAAGAATATCCCACTAGACACGAAAGGATTTGGTAGGATTTATCTTCAGATTGTGTGCTCGCATAAGGTCGAACACTATCCTCAAATCATGTAAGTGATCATTCTTGGAGCGACTTTTGACTGCGATGTCGTCAACGTAACACTCTACCATCTTGCGTAAGTGACCTCTGAAGATGATGCTCATAGCTCGCTGATATGTAGCACCGGCATTTTTCAGGTCAAAGGGCATGACTGTGTAACAATATACGCCGATCGGTGTTCGGAAAGACGTATGCTTCTCATCATTATGAGATATTTTGATTTGATTGCATCCTAAAAAGCCATCCATAAAGGACATGCATTTGAAGCCACACGTATTATCGATCATTATGTCGGTGATGGAAAGAGGGAATTCATCCTTAGGACATGCCGTATTCAGATTGCGAAAGTCGGTACAGATTCGGATCTTTCTGTTGTTCTTGTTGACTGGTACTATATTACTACCCAGTCAGGGTGCTGCTCCTCACGAATGAAACTGCAAGCTATAAGCTTGTTTACTTTCACTTCGATGGAGTTTATGATGTCTGGACGGAATCGTCGTTGCTGTTGTTTGACTGGTTTTGCGTCCGGATGAATGTTGAGCTTATAAAGTGTGATCTCGGGGTTTAGTCCTGGCATGTCTTCATAGCTCCAAGCGAAGACGTCGATGTACTCTCTGACGAGTTGCAACAACGACTCCCGCTCGCCATCCGTCAGGCTTTTATTGACGAAGATTGGCTTTGGAGAGGATTTGTTACCAAGATCAACTTGCATGACTTCGTCTTCAGTGGGAGGGTCCCTTTATTCAAAGTGCTTCTTCCATTGTGCATCAAGTTGTTGGGCCCATGGCTCTAATTCAAGATGTTCGAGTAGATCTTCGTCTTCCTCTTCAATGTCAGCGGATGCCATGTTGACAGATAATGTCTGCCTGAATATATCCCCAATGCTGTCATCAGAATTGTATATAGGTGATTCGGATGAGTGAGAATACCACTCGCATTCCTTATCGGAGCTCTCGGGCATTGTTGCTGGTTTAACATAACCGAGGCCATATTTGGACTTGCCGTAATAATCTCGAGGTTTCCCAGCCGGGGTTGACAGCTGCAGAGGCGATCGTCGACCGTTGCCGTAATTCAGACTTGGGGTAGCCTCCATGTCGTATCCCTGCTTTTGTATGAAGTACTTGGCTTGGGGACTATACAGGTAGAGCGGTAATCTTCCAACATCGGGTTCGAGATCAAACTCTTGTGGCATGAAAGGTTGACGACCTTCTTTTCGACCGAAGATGATCGTGTGATCCCCTTCTCTTCTGTCTGGGTCTAGGAAGTAGGCACCTCTAATGGGAGTAAGTCGGTTTGCGGTATGGATGGTTGTTATCTGTGTGTGCAGGTTAATGTCCAGACTGTGCTCCACAACATACATCAGATTAAGCTTATTACCTTTATGATAGTTCAACGACAGCCTCTTATTGATGAAATAAAGAATTTTGTCCACAGGGATTATATCATCAGGAGAGGGACTGTCCACCTTTGCAACAAGATACTTCGCGAGTTCTGCCTCCTCTTTAGCTGCCCCCTGCATAACCAGAGGTTGGGATGCTGTCTTGGGCAACTTGACCACCAAGGGTTCTGCTTGTGCCATTGGCTTGCCTGCGGGTCTCGGATCAACACTTGATTGCCGACCCGTCTTGGGAGACGGATAACCATCAGTTCGACAGAGGACTTCGTGTCTTCCGATTGCCTTTGAGTGGATTTTGGCAATCGGATCACCATCGGCGCCACAGAGCACTTCGCATCCTCCGCTCGCCTTTGATTGGATTTCGGCAATCGGATCACCATTGGCCCTACGACGGGTTTTGGCTCCTGGCTGGATCTTGAGATCCGGATGACCATCGGTTCCAACTGCGCAGCTGGGGCGGAAGAACAGGGGACCTCTTTATGCAAAGTTGTGACAAGGGGTGCGGCTTTGCCTGGTTTATGGGCCTGGAGATGAATTCTCAAAGGTTCCTCCGACCCTGTTATGGCCTCCAGTTCGTCAGTTATGTGCTTCTTGGATTCTTCATATAGACAAGCCTCCGAAGAGTAATAAGACTCGAGCCCTTTGAAGGGATCGATGTCGGCGAATTCCGTCTTCACGAAGCCGTGCTTACTGACATACTTGAAGCACTGGTGGAGTGTAGATGGCACGATCATATAGTCATGTATCCATGGACGCCCCAAGAGGATATTGTAGGACGTATATGCATCTAAGACGTAGCAGGTAACCTCTATCCTCAGGTCGCCGATCTGATATTTTAATCGGATCTTTCTTAAGGGATAGCTCCTTCCCGAGTTGAAACTGCTAATGGCAGTGTTGGTCGCCGCTAGCCGGTGCATAGGGATGTCGAGGACTTGAAGCAAGCTTTTTGGGATGATGCTTATCGACGACCCAGGATCGATGTGCATCCGATCCACCTTGATATCACCTATGTATCCAGTGTAGTACAAGGGGCGATCATGCAAGTTGGTCTTGATTAACATGTCCTGTGGGGTGAATACGATGTTGGGCATCGCATCTTCACAATTGCTGCCATGGAGATCTGCTGACTAGTCTTCCCTTGTAGGTTTGACCTAGGCTAAGTAGGCATCGGCATTCTAGAGTGCTTCGCTCAATGCGACAGGAAGATCCTTGGAGAGCTTTAGGAGCTCGTATAATGACAACTTTGTCGGCATATTAGCCAGTTATGCTAATATATCAAAGTTGTAAGGTCTCTCCAGTCCCTGAGGTGCATCCTTATGGAGCGGCCTGTCGAAGCGGGTTTCCTTCGGCTTGGACCTGTCCGTCGATGGAGGCTGAGATGGCCCTGGAACATCAGTGGCAGGCAGCGTTACCGGCTGAGGGTCTTCGACTGAACTATCCAGAGTAGGCTGGACTTGTGCCCCAGACCGGGTAACAATGGCCGCCGCTTCCTCAACTTTGGATGAAATTGTATGGCAGGATCTGGACTTCCTGTCCTTTTTCTTGTTGGTTGGAGATGACACCGCCTGGGTAACTTCTGGCACTAAGTCTGGGTGCACCCACATAACCTCTCCACGTGATATGGTGAGAGGTACCAAGCCAGTCTGGTCCCGGACGGGAGAAAGATTAGTAACCTCTATCGTCGCCCGGGGGATAGGTGTTACCCCGTCTTGAGTACTTGTTGGAGGAAAGTCACCGAACTGAATTGATACCATATTTGCCGTCACGGTAACCTCTTCAAAATCTAGCAACAGAGCCTTGGATTCGATAAGACTCTGGATGTACCATTTTAATTGAAAGCAGTCATGAGTGGAATGATGAACATAGCGGTAGAAGTGGCAATACTTTGGGTCCTCCATCTCCGCCGCTCGAGGCTCGCGCCTTGGTGGAGGGAGTTGGATCATGTCCCCTTATAAGAGCATGTCGAAGATAGGCTTGACATGACTATCTTCGAATGAGTAATTCACCTTGGGCCACTAAGCTTCTGCCTGCTTCTGTTCAGGCTTCTTGGTCGTACCAGCGACCATGGCATGTTTGCCTTTATTGTCTCGGTTATTGGAGGAGCCGCCACTGTTATTGTTATTGGGGGTGGTACCAGGACGTTTACCTTTATCCTCTCTATCCAGAATGTGTAATCCCAGCTGGCGAGCCTTCTTTAACTTCGCCTCCGCATTGGTGGCGCTTATGATGAAGGTCGTCTAATCCCTAAACTGATCTTCGCTCATCCAGAGGCTAATTATGGGGAGCAACTTCTTCTAGCAGATTTCAATCAAGGAGCTTTCGAGATTGCCTTGGGGAAATCTCACTGCGGTTTGGCAGAACCGCTCGATATAGTTCCTTGTTAGCTCCCTCTCCTCCTAAGCGACGTCCATAAGAGACGATATTGTCACATCATGTCCCACTTCGTAGAATCTCTCCAGGAACATGTGCTTGAAGCCATCAAAAGAATGGATGCAGTTGTCCGGAAGGTTGCGGTACCAATCGAACGCGATCCCCTCCAATGCTCCGATGAATAATCGTGTGAGGATGGCGTCGCTATGCGGCAAGTGGTCGGTTGTGACCTCGAAATAAGTCATGTACCGACTAGCAGAGGTCTTTCCATCATATGAATCAATATGAAACGGTTTGTACCGTGGCAAAAAAGGAACATCTTTCTACGCAACAGGATACGGCTACCGTATTCTGAGGTCCCGGAAGGAGTCTCGAGCATTGAACATTGCTCGAATCTCCTGGACTTCCCTCCTTGCCTTCCTGGCTTCGTCTCCATCTGAAGGAACGGATGCTCCTAAAGGATTGTCACCCAAAGGAGGAGCAGTCGTGTTGGAGTCCACGTTGACTGCGGGTCCCAAGCTTGTTTGTCCAGGCATCCTTGCTGGTTGAGTCGGCAAGGCAGCTTTGATTTCGTCTACTGACTTGGCCAGGGACAGGAGCATGGCTTCAAGTACTTCTAGACGTTGTCGATCAGTAGGCCTTTTATGATCATCGCCGGCCATAAAGACTGTCTGTACGTGGGTAGACGCGAAAGGAACTGTAGAAGAGGTGCTCTCCGTGTCGTACCCTCGTACCGAAAAATTGTCGGGGAACATCAGAATGTCCTCTTACTCGAACTCGGAAGGAGTGCTACCCCTTGTGCAGGAAGCCGCATCGTCTTGGCAAAGGTGGTCACCCTCAGAGACGTCCAAGTCTGTTGCATAATTCCAGTGGACCGCTACCCCCTGTGTATGCCCTTGGAACACCGGATTATCGCATATATTGAGGGGACTGCTACCTCTAGCTTCATCTACCCCTAGGGAGGTCGAGGGTGCAATCCCGGGTGTTGGAAGCTTCTTTCTGGATCGAGTGCCTAGGTAGACACCCCCTGTGGCTGTCGGCGATAATCCTCCAGATAAGAGTTTCCTTGCAGTACTGGCTGTGATTGCCGGGCTGGAAGAGCCTGTCTTCTTTCCTTCCTTGTCGGGAAGAACCTTCCGAATTGAATTACAGGAGAAGAAAGGAAATTTTTTATATTCCGAAATTTACACTTGTTCATCAAGTGATTGTCGGACAGGTGCTGGTTGGTACAATCGTTGGAAAATAGACTGCCGATCTTCAGGTGCGGCCGACTTGTCGCAGTAGCAATTGATGATGACCTGGGTGCAATGATATCCCGAAAAGGGCTCATCACATGCCAAGGTTGCTTCTTTCTCCTTGCGTTTGTGAGTAATCACCTCTCGCAAGTCGATAGCAGATTGATCTACCTTTGTATCCAATTTGTGGACTCGGGTATCCCGAGCACACGAGTGCATAGGTATCATGTTTGTTCCCTGATCCGAGGCTAGTAAAAGCACTTGCTCTCGATCGTTGGAGGGAGACTTTTGAGACCCACCCTGTCTGTTAGCCCTGGGGGACTGGACGCAGGTGGTTCTGTACAACTTTCCATCAGGAGCCCGTATAACAGTTAACGGTGTCCACTAACGGTCAACAGCTTGGGCAGTTGACTGGGCTTGTTGGGCCCACACTGCCCTAGACTTCTTCGATTTAGCACCTGAAGGCGCGTAGTAAGAAGAGTCTAGATTGGACCCGCATGAGAGACGGTCAAACACAGAGCTTCTGACAGGGCCGTATGAGACATCATGTCTGTGGCCAGGATTGGCTGCCGCATGGGCCATCTGCCTGCGGCCAGAGTTGGCTGTCGCATGGGCCATCTCCCTGCGGCCAGAGTTGACTGCCGCATGGGCCTTCTGCTTGCAGCCAGAGTTGACTGCCATATGGGCCATCTGTCTACGGCCAGAGTTGGCTACCGTATGGGCCATCTGCCCATCTCTCTTATGCGGACTCTTTCTCGTCCGCATGGATTTCCTTTGTGCCCCCAAAAGCTCGTAGTGTTTTCCTTTGCTAGATTTGGGGACAGTGGGGTTCTTTGCGATCGAAAGTAAGGCCGTAGGAGAGCTTTGATCACCGTCTTCGGTCGCAGAAGGAGCTTCTTCGAGAACTTGGTCGGGGGCAACAGTTTTACGCTTCGACGTCCTGCGGGTTCTCTTTGGGTTGGCTCGCTTCTGCGATGGGCTGGCGCTCCCTTCAGAGAGCATTTCTTCGAATGCTCATTGGTCAAAACGAACCACGAGCATTTGTTGCGTAGAGCCGAGCTTGGATGCTTCGAATTGCGTCACCAACTTCTCATAAGAGGAGAAGGAAGTCCCCAGCAGAGTCGTCATCGTGTTTGCCATTAAAAATATCAAGAACAAGAATTACAGATGAATTGAACTTGATTGCAAACTCGCTTGTACAAGATAAAGCCTAGAAAGAAATCCTAGGAAACAATCTAAGTACAATTGTTTAGTTTTTGATTCTAGGGGGGCGATGATGGAGGCTCGAAAAAGTGTAGCAACTCTGCCTTACTCCTTGGACTATCTGACACGGTCCTTGCTCTTACAGAAATTGCCTTTCCTAGGTTGCCAGCCTTTTACATGGGTGTGGTACCCTGCTATTTATAGTGATAGATATCTTGAGCCGCATAGATGGCCACGTGACAACGTGGCTACAACAACACACAAAGACCCGCTCTTTAGTCGCCAGCTGGTGACTTGTTGAGATTTTTTTGCAGCAAATCTGGGTGGTTGAGACTTGGTCAGCCTGTCACGTGTCCTATCGCAGGATAGGATCAATCTGCTCGAGTTATTTTGAGCCGTATAGGTCTTTTAGTGTTCGGCCATGCTGGGCCGCATAAGACTCATGCGGCTCAGGTTGTAGTCACCCTTGGCCGCATGAAGCGCATAGATTGAGCCGCATAAGGTTCATGCGACTCGGGTCGCAGTCCTTCTGGCCACATGACCTGTGTCTGGTGACATAACATTTTGCCTGATCACGTCTTATCTTCTTTTTGTCAGAGTGTCAGAGCTGTCAGTTTTGTCAGAGTTGGTCAGCTTTATCAGAAGGGCTGATCAGCTTGGCCGCATAAGTAACTCTTCCTTCTGCAGCTCAAATCAGTCTAGTTGCTTTTAATATATATAATCCGAGATAATGAAGATGGGCCGCAGGGGGCATGCCGAGTCTATCATGCGGCTCTTCTTTATGCGGACCAATTTGGCCCAAAGTACTCATGCGATCAGTTGTGATCCGCATGAACCCCATATTTTCCATGCTTCTACATAATCGACTACCACATGCTCAGCTAACTAACTCCGTGCAATCAGCTACCTGAAGAGATCATCAGGTCCTCAGAGAACTAGCAAGATACATGAAACATGCCTACTAATATAACAGTAAATAACATGTATGGAAGATAAGGACGATGCAAGAAGGACATCTAAGACACGACAAGCCATATGGAAATGTAATACTAGACTTAGCTATCAATCAAATGATTAACCCCTATAGCTTGTAGTACAATGCTAGATACTCTGAATCTATAGTAGGTTTCGACTGTAGGACAATGCAAGATACTCCCAGTCGTGAATAGCCAATTCTAGTATCGATCTCATCTCCTAAAGGAATACAAGGTCAAGTAGACCCCTATAAATCGTAGTACAATGCAAGATACTCCCAATCTATAGTATGTCACAAGTCAAGTCAATCAATCAATATCAAGATCAAAGAATCTACTATAGGCCGTAGTACAATGTAAGATACTCCCAATCTATAGTATGTCTCAACTGTAGTACAATGCAAGATACTTCCAGTCAAGAATGGTCAAGTCAAAAACAAGATGTAGAACTGGCAACTCTATCACAAGACACGGTAATACGAAGAGACCAATAAACAAGCAAAGGAAAAGAATAATATCCTATATGTGCACGTAAATCTATAAAATGAGTGGAGCATTAGATGTTAAACCAAGTACCATATGAAAAGAAATATAATATGAAAGAAAAACATACAAATACTGTAAAGTTTCGGCAAGGTATACTTGCCTAGAATTTTGTCCAACCTATGCTGAGACTGCAGTACCAAAGTCTACCCGAATTATCCGTGAACCAATGAACCATACTCCATACAATATCTATCAACCCCAAATCACAAACAAAGATGTATTATTAACTAAATACAAATATGACTATCAAATTCCTTTCAAGAGACTCGGGTTGTTCTAAGTCACATATTACCTATGTTACCTAAGCGACTTATTAATTGTAGCTTCTAGAACTATGTTACTCTAGTCTCTATAATCACTATTTATCCGCTAATAATATGAATTACAAATTCTAAGTTTAAATATCAAGTTTGTATCTCATAATTCGTACATCGAACCCGACGACACGTAAATCGAGACAAGATGGTCGACTGCAAGGTTAACGATATTAACTTGATAATCCGTATGGTTACTTTGTCAATTTCAGCGATATTAGATCACTAAAATTGACAGATCTTAATTTTGTTGCACGGATCTCGAAATACGAACATGATACTAACTAATCATAAAAATAAAGGTGGGGTGGTTTGATCTATCAAATGATACTATTTTGCTATGAAACTTCATATTATAGGGTAAAAAGTCACTACGATCGCAACGAAATTGAACGATCGAAGATCCAACGGTTGGATCTTCCATAAAGTCCAAATCTATAATTCTGGACAGCAAGTAATATCGGACGTGTCATGCACTATACCATCAGAATCTAGGCGATCCAACTGCGCATATTAAAGTTAAGACATAGGGGAAGATGCACCTGAAAACAGATCGAAAATCGGAGATCCTGATACAAAGTTACGGGCCCTGGAAGTTGTTTAGACTGCGACACACTTCCCGGACACGGCATTCTAACATGAGTCGATTTGACCCACCAAATGATATTAGGGTCACACCAAACTAGCCATGGTCGAAGAGAACCATGCCACGAGTGCAACAGTGTAGCCCGATAGTGAAATCAACCATCGGATCTTGCGTGGCGAGTCTCGAAAGTTACAGCCATCAAAAAGTCATCTGTGTCCTTGAATTACAGGACACAAATGTGAATTTCTTGACGTCGAGACGACTTGGATGGCTGGGAATAATTTCTGGTGGAAGAGGAAGGAGTATGAGTCATAATGGTGGTGGTTTCGTCAGAAACGGAGGTCGAAAAGGTATTGGAAACGTGGTGGACACACGGCAGCGCCGCTTGATACAAATTCCTACTTTTAGGTTTAGAGGTAGTGCTGCTCTACAGTTGTATATGTAGAGAGAATCCTAATGGACCCGGATCTTTTGTGGGTCGACCACAGACCCAAGATAGGGGAGAAGGAGTGGGCTTCACACAGTGGGATTCCGTAGGAGAAAACGAGAAGAGTGTAGCTCGTTAGAAATTCTTATGTGCTTTGTATAGTAGGGCCCACAAATTAAGTGCACAGTAGGTTATAAAAAATATTACATTTAAAATGATGGGACTATACTAGTTTCCACCTGTGATGAAAGACAACATAGGAAATTGACCAACAAAAATATTATAAATAATTATCCAATTATTAATAATCTATTTCCAACAAATCTTTAATCATTAAAATGATTAGCTAATCATTACGAAAATCAATGATTGAGAAATCATTAATTAATTATTAAACTCAATTCACTACTTTACTAATCATACTAATTAGTAGTTATTAAAAAATTATAAAAAATCCAAAAATCACCATTTAATTCAATTAAATAATAATTAAAAAAATACTTCAAATTTCGGGAAGAGGAGTTACAAATCTATCTACCTTAAAAACAATTTCGTCCTCGAAATTCTAATTCATATCTATTCCTTAAAATTCAAAAAAAGTCTACTTTTACCTTAATCTCCTTAAATTTTAATTCCTCAAAAATAGGTTATATCCTTCTCCTAGCCATTTTATAACTTCGAAACCTCGAGGACTTCTATCCACCTTTGGTCACACTACTCCTTCAAAGGTATGTTATTAAAACTTTATAACCTTCCCTCTAGTTACTAGAATCATTACCCATAGATATCTAAGACATATAGCATCTATAATCCCCCCATATTTATCAAACAACCAAAAATTAAATAATCAAGCAATATTATACTATAAGTTTATGATAAATTCTAGACAGCACGATCGTTCGTCACCCCAAAATAGGAAGAGACGAGAAGTAATGATACGAGAAAGCAAAGGAAGAGTAATCGAGAGTAAATACGAAGTTCAAGGGCGGCAAAGAAATTTCTAATAAAATTTTTCAAGGCAGTGTGGATTGAGATTTCTAAGGGCTTAGTCATATTCGCAGGCTCGTATCAGTACAGTTACGTAACCGATACGATATGCTCTGACCTGTATGGGCCACCAAAAAAACTTGTCACGATCCGCACCCGCGTTTTAGGATGCAAGTGCGTGAGCAAGCCAGCTACGTATCAAGCGGACTCCAGTTCGACTTGAATACGTATAAGCTATCATGAGCATGGTATCATGTCTAATATGGTAATCTAAACTATATCTCAATCCACGAGATGTATATAAATCAAGAATGAACAAGTATGGTTCATGGTCTGCAGCCCACTAGCATATATGTCCGATTAGACTCCAAGATTAACATGAGTCTATAAATTAGGCTAACAAGCAGGATATATCATAAGAGCACGAGAAGATAATAAGACAATGTCACTAGCAAAATACCTAAATCATGCAGATGTAATCGACTACCACATGCTCAGCTAACTAACTCCGTGCAATCAGCTACCTGAAGAGATCATCAGGTCCTCAGAGGACTAGCAAGATACATAAAATATGCCTACTAATATAATAGAAAATAACATATATAGAAGATAAGGACGGTGCAAGAAGGACATCTAAGACACGACAAGCCATATGGAAATGTAATATTAGACTTGGCTATCAATCAAACGATTAACCCCTATAGCTTGTAGTACAATGCAAGATCCTCCTAATCTATAGTAGGTTTCGACTGTAGGACAATGCACGATACTCCCTGTCGAGAATAGCCAATTCTAGTATCGATCTCCTCTCCTAAAGGAATACAAGGTCAAGTAGACTCCTATAAATCGTAGTACAATACAAGATACTCCTAATCTATAGTATGTCACAAGTCAAGTCAATCAATCAATATCACGATCAAAGAATCTGCTATAGGTCATAGTACAATGTAAGATACTTCCAATCTATAGTATGTCTCAACTGTAGTACAATGCAAGATACTCCCAGTCAAGAATGGTCAAGTCAAAAACAAGATGTAGAACTGGCAACTCTATCACAAGACACAGTAACACGAAGAAAGACCAATAAACAAGCAAAGAAAAAGAATAATATCCTATACGTGCACGTAAATCTATAAAATAAGTAGAGCATTAGATGTTAAACCAAGTACCATATGAAAAGAAATATAATATGAAAGAAAAACATGTAAATACTGTAAAGTTTCGGCAAGGTATACTTGCCTAGAGTTTTGTCCAATCTGTTCTGAGACTGCAGTACCAAAGTCTACCCGAATTATCCGTGAACCAATAAACCATACTCCATGCAATATCTATCAACCCCAAATCATAAACAAAGATGTATTATTAACTAAATACAAATATGACTATCAAATTCCTTCCTAGAGACTCGGGTTATTCTAAGTCGCATATTACCTATGTTACCTAGGTGACTTATTAATTGTAGCTTCTAGAACTAGGTTACTCTAGTCTCTATAATCACTATTTATCCATTAATAATATGAATTGCAAATTCTAAGTTTAAATATCAAGTTTGTATCTCATAATTCGTGTATCGAAGCCTACGACACGTTAATTGTGACAAGATGGTCGACTGCAAGGTTAACGAAATTATCTTGATAATTCGTACAGTTACTTTGTCAATTTCAGCGATACGAGATCACTCAAATCGATGGATCTTAATTTCGTTGCACGGATTTCGAAATACGAACATGATACTAACTAATCACAAACTAAAGGTGGGGTGGTTTGATCTATCAAATGATATTATTTTGCTATGAAACTTTATATTAAGGGTAAAAAGTCACTACGGTCGCAACGGAATTGACCGATCGAAGATCCAACAGTTGGATCTTCCATAAAGTCTAAATCTTTAATTCTGGACATCAAGTAATGTCAGACGTGTCATGCACTGTACCGTCAGAATCTGGGCGATCCAACCGCATATATTAAAGACATAAGGGAAGATGTACCTGAAAACGAATCAAAAATCGGAGATCCTGATACAAAGTTACGACCCCTGGAAGTTGTTTAGGCTGCTAGATACTTCCCTGACACGACATGCTAACATGAGTCGATTTGACCCACCAAATGATGTTGGGGTCACACCAAACTAGCCATGGTCGAGGAGAACCATGCCACGAGTGCAACGGTGTAGCCCGATCGTGAAATCAACCATCGGATCTTGCGTGGCAAGTCTCCAAAGTTACAACCATCAAAAAGTCATATATATCCTGGAATTACTGGACACAAACGTGAATTTTTTGACGTCGGTACGACTTGGATGGCTGGAAATAATTTCTGGTGGAAGAGGAAGGAGTATAAGTCATAATGGTGGTGGTTTCGTCAGAAACGGAGATCAGGATGGTATTGGACACGTGGTGGACACACGGCAGCACCGCTGGATACAAATTCCTACTTTTAGGTTTAGAGGCAGTGCTGCTCTACAGTTGTATATGTAGAGAGAATCCTAATGGACCCGGGTCTTTTGCGGGTCGACCACAGACCCAAGATAGGGGAGAAGGAGTGGGCTTCACACAGTGGGATTTTGTAGGAGAAAACGAGAAGAGTGCAGCTCATTAGAAATTCTTATGTGCTATGCATAGTAGGGCCCACAAATTAAGTGCACAGTAGGTTATAAAAATATTACATTTAAAATGATGGGCCTACACTAGTTTCCACCTGTGATGAAAGATAACATAGGAAATTGACCAATAAAAATATTATAAATAATTATCCAATTATTAATAATCTATTTCCAACAAATCTTTAATCATTAAAATGAATAGCTAATCATTACAAAAGTCAATGATTGAGAAATCATTAATTAATTATTAAACTCAATTCATTACTTTACTAATCATACTAATTAGTAGTTACTAAAAATTATAAAAATCCAAAAATTACCATTTAATTTAATTAAATAATAATTAAAAAACTTCAAAATTTTGGGAAGAGGAGTTACAGGTACGTATGTAGGTATGCATGCATTATTGTTCATTTATTTCTATCTTGCTGTTACATTAGATGTCTAAATTTTGAGGACGAAATTCTCTAAGGTGGATAGGTTGTAAGCCCTATGAAATTTTTAATTAGAATTATATAGATTAATTAGGGATTTAATATGATTATATTTGACTTTCTAAATTATTAATGATTTCCCACTTTTATTTTTTATTATCATTTGCACATTGTCGTAACCTTTAGATTAGAAGCACAAGACCTGTCATTTTCTCCAAACCAACTTCACATGCATGATGACACTCTACACCCATGACCTTCGTGTCCTACTCAGACATACCATCTTGCACTTCATTTTTATCGCACAACTTTTTTGACATAAGACCCAATATTGATTCACCCCACAGAGTCACATTTATTTTCGACTCGAATTTGGAACACCATTTCGACCCAAACTTGTCAACTCAAGATATGGACATGACCCACTTTGAGCCTACTACACACATGCCACTTGTGTCCCATTCAATTGAGTTTCCGTATGCTACTTATTTATCCGTGATTATAAAAGCACCATGTCATCCCACTTATCAATACCTACGTACACAACACCAATGCATCCCTACAAAACACAAACACCCAATACTACTCACCATAATCCCAAATGACCAACTCCTAATCCCACTTGATGGAGAGATTCCCTAATTAAATCCATTCAAATCCCCTTCATACCAATTAGCCTCTTTTGGCCATACAAAAATAATTCTAGAAGAAAGTTCCTATGACACATGTAATCCCTTGACCAATCACCACTCAACAACACCCCTTCCTTTTCCCAAAAACTATGACACAACTCACCAACTCTCTCTTTCTCTCTCCTCCTAGGAACACTTCTACAGTCGACCACCCAAGCCCCTTCTCATTCAAACTCTCTCTCTCTCTCTCTCTCTCTCTCTCTCTCTCTTCCTCTCCCCCCTCTTCTTCACAGCCCCTCTTCCCTAGCAAACTGACAACACCCCATCCTCTTCATCATTTTTTCCATCATCACCACCTCCATGGCTTCCCTAGCCAACACCACAGCACCCATCATCTTCCCCATCATCATCTCATCACAGCCACCCCCATGGCCTAGCCGAGCAACACCATCACCCTCATCTCCCCATCTTTCTCTCCCCATACTCCTTTCCATGGGCTGCTGCTGCTGTCGAGGCAACCACTGCCTTGACGCTGCTGCTGGTGTGTAGCCGCAGCCGTGCCCCCCACCCGAGCCGCAGTCGCGTGCGACCAGCGCCGCGCGCCCACGTCAGACGCCGCCAACAGCCCCCCGTCGTTAAGTACGAATGCGACAGAGGTACACTCCTCCTTTCTCCCTACTTTCGTATATATATAGGTTGATATTGTTAGATGGTATGGAGTTGTCATTCATGGTGTATTTGTTGAATGTCTTCACTTGACAATAAATATTTCATATAGGATTAGCAATGTGCACATTTTTCTTATAGTTAATGTACATATGTATTTTTTTTTAATGTACATATGTATATAATCATGTATATATGTATACATGTCTTCATATACCAACTTGTATAAACATAGCTTCCTATGTATATATTCATGTATTTATATAATGTTCCGTATATGTATACTCTTATGTGTTCTCATTTTAAATATAAATGTTGGTATAAATACTTTCCGTATATATGTATCTTTATGTGTTCTCATTGTATATATAAATGTTGGTATATATACTTTCTGTATATATATACCCTTATGTGTTCTCATTTTATATATAAATGTTGGTATATATACTTTCCGTATATATATACTTTTATGTGTTCTCATTACATATATAAATGTTGGTATATATACTTTCTATATATATATATATATATATATATATATATATACCCTTATGTAGTGTTCTCATATATATTCATATGATGTTTCTGTATATATATACTTTTATATACATTCATATATATAATGTTTTCATAAGAACAGGTATAAATGTTTTCCGAATGTATATATTATGTTTTCGTATAATATATAAATATTTCGTATATATATATATGTAAATGTTTTCGTTATATATATATATATATATATATATATATATATATATATATATATATATATTTTTATATATATATATATATATATATATTTGTATAACCTTATAAGATCCGCTCTCTCTAGGGTTTGGCGACGGCGATTTTGTCTTCGAGTTCTCCTTCCACCTAGATTCCGGCTTGGCCTCGGCCGGGCCGGCGTCTCTCCGGTACTAGTGGACCACTTGACCACTTGTACACATTGTCGCGATGTCGAACCCTACGTTTGCGTCGGTAGTGGCGGGCGGCTCTACGCTTCAACCACCATCGATTGCCATTAGATCTCCTTCTTTTTCTAGAGGAGTCCATGTTGTTACGTTCTCTGAGGAAGATGAGCAGATCCTATCAGATCCTTTCAAGTTTGCTTTAATCGGTAAATTCTCTCATCAACGGCCATCCATTGATGCGATATATTTCAGGAGTCATCGAACTTTTGGAGATATATTTCAGGAGGTAAAGATAGCAGAAGACAGAGCCCTAGCAGCTGAACTTGCATACGAGGTGGATGAGTCTATGAGGGAGAACTGGATGGAGGCTAAAGCATATTTGAGGCAAAGAGTTAACTATGAGGATTCATATTGGCGGCAGAAAGCTAGAGTCAAATAGGACTGTGAGGGTGATAAAAATTCAAAGTACTTTCATTCTTGTATATCGGCTAAGAGGAACAGATTGCTTATACATGGGCTCATTTCGGAGGATGGCCGTAATCTCAACAATCTGCAGGATATACAGGAAGAGACTAATGAATTCTACAGTAAGCTCTTTATCCCTTCTCCTATTCTTCATCAAACTGATTTTTTAGATCCTGTGCCTTTATCTATTAATCATGAAGACAATATCCACCTAATGGCCAAGCCGACTATGGAGGAACTGGTTGATACACTAAAGAATCTTGATCAGGACAGCGCACCTGGGCCAGATGGCTTTTCTGGACGGTTCTTCAGGGCAACCTGGGAAGTGATAGGTCATGACATTCTTGATGCAGTTAATCTATTCTTTGACGAATTCGCCTTTTCTAGATCAATCATAAGCACACATCTCCTTCCTATACCCAAGGTGACAAATCCAAAATCTATTAAACAGGCCGATAAGTCTTTGCAACTTTGTTAACAAGCTGTTCTCAAAGCTCATAACGAGAAGATTGGCCCCATTCCTTCCTCGTCTGATCTTGTAACACCCACTTTTCTAAATGAGGGTAATTTTGAACTTTTGTAATTTTAGTATCTTAATAATGAGATTTAAATCATGTTATGATTTTTAGTAATTTTTAATCCTTTTAAAACTATTTTAATTTGTGATTTGTGATTTTGGTGTTTGCTAGTGAAACCCTAGATACTACTTGACCTAGAGACTAACTATGACCATGGGAACCTAACCATGTGATTAGTGTGACTTATTTCTATATTTTTGCCCAAGGGTATTTTGGTCATTTTGATTTTTGTGAATTATTTATTGCATTGGTGTTGTAATTTTGACTTTTACTAGTTGTGACTTTAGAGACCAGCCTAGAGTTTGACTTTGACTTTGGTGACTTAGTTAGCATGGTGTGGGACCCTAATCTAACTTAAGTTGGTCTTAGTTGACTTGACTGTGGCTAGGTTTCATGAGAGGATTGGGAGAGTTTTGCATTTGGACTTATGGCTAAGGAGTTGAGCTACCTAGTTAACAATCTTGGCCCAAAGCCCACCATGAGAAACCCTAACCCTAGCACTTCACTTGGCCAGCCACAACAGCCACTTATGACCTAATCTTCCCCATATAAAGTCTCTCTTCATGACCACTTGCCCCTTTTAGAAATCCCCCTTTAGGAAACCTAATTTCTTCCCCCTTTCATCATTCCTCCACCAAATTGATCTCAATCTTTTGTATTTGATTCTAAATCTAGAGTAGAGGTTGAAGGAGGCTAGCTTGCAAGGAGGGGAGCTCATTTGGACATTACTTGAGGAAGGAGACTTCACAATTTGGGGCTTTTTTTTGGAGATTGGCTCTCTATAGGTAATCCCTTCAAATCACCTCTAAATCATGATTTCATTTCATAGATGCATCTATCTTGGTGTCCCCTAGCTGTAGGGTAGTTTGGTGAAATTTCGTATTGATTTGGTATCCGTATCAGACACGTATCAGTGTATGTGCATAGATGTTCGATGGAATGCCACAATGAGTTTTATTTTGTTATTTTCAAAATGTGTTTGAACAGATTTATAGGTGTATAGGTATCTTTTGATTTTATGTCTGACTGAGGTAGAATTTGTGTCTGTGTCGTGTCCACGGAGAGCAAGACACGCTACACGAGAGTGTGCACGAGTGCCCTACTGCTCGGGGTGCATTTCTGCGTGTCCGTGTCACTTAGACACGCGATACTTGGCATACGGCTCGGGGGCAGTGATTGACACGTCAGCCCCCAAGTGGCATGACGTATCGTATCGTATCGGCCTTATGATTTGACCCACACTGATTTTGTACAGTGCTGTATATCCTATTTTGAGCCACTGATACGGCTTTCGACTCGGACACAGACACGTCTTGGACTCGAATCAGGGTGTCGACCCTCTAGCCCTACCCCTGACGAACACGTGGACACGAGCACGAGGCATCATGTATCGTGTGTCGTGTGCACGAACTCGTATCCTCGCCGCACGATGTTGTGCTGTACAGTTCTCGTGTCTGTGTGTTCAATTTGTTTTGGACACTTCGTGTCCACTTTTGTGGACACGAAACCACCCTCTGACACACGAACACATGTACCTAACATCTGTGCACATATTAGTTTGAATTTTATTTGATTTTCGATTGAAAATTGGGTTCTTTGGATTTGACTGAACCTGAGAATTGGGTTTTTGCATTCAATGTTCAGAACACTGATACTGTGCACATAGCTGGGTTTTCATTTCAGTTTTAATATTTAAATTGATGATTAAATTGTAATATTGACATGTATACAATGTCTGAAATATAAGTTACATAACTGAGTTCATTGCATTAATTGATTAAGTTTCAAAATTTCATTAGAGGTGGCTTTTGAATTTACTGATACTTTGAAAACTGAATGGAAATTGGACTTTGGGGTTGCATTTGGAAACTTTTACTATTTTCTTTAATGTGTTAACTGAGATTCTATTTTAATCTGAGTTTGATTGATACCTGGTTGCATTTGAGTTGGGATTCTTATATGTTTTGATTGGAGTTACTGTTAAAAACCTGAGAACATAAATCCCTCACTAACACTCTATAACTTGCTGTCACAAACACACACACACTCAATCTACTGTTCACAAACACACACACTCTATAACCTACTGTACACAATTGTTTAACCCCCATGCCATTACACATGTAACCTGAGAACATTACACATGAACCTGAGAACACATGTAACCTGAGAACACATCTAACCTGAGAACTGATATAATCTGAGAATCACCTGTGCACAGACACTCATTTTCTCACTTTCACTCTTCACCTACACTCATTCATACCCTCTCCCTTGTTGAGTTTGAATTTGTAATTACATTGGGGATTTTATGCAATTGGGTTTTGAGAAGTGAGTTATCAAGCTATGTTTTGATTTTAGGTTTGAACTCAGTCCTTTGAGTTGAGGTTTAGTTTTCAGATTATTGGTAAGTATGTGTATATAGTACATGTAAAACCTGAGAAGTTATTCACTACTAGCCTCTGCCATGAACCTGAGAATGTATGTACTGTTACACCTAATACATGTTAAAACCTGAGAATTAAACCCTATCATTCTATATACACACACACACCATATCATTGACTGTCCACACACACACACACACACCACTCACTGTCCACTACAATGTTTGACACACACACTTACCCCCTATTTATATATATACCATGTATGTGCCTTGCTTGTGTACTAGGCACTAGCCTATATGAATGCCTATATATATTGTATATGCATATATAATTTATATTTGTGTATGATAACTTGTTTGGGGCTTTTGATTGTGTTTGAGTGCTAGCCTAGGCTTGGTTAGGCTGAGTGAGACTTATTGGACTAGGCTTGGACCTAGTATAGCTCGGTTGACCTAGTTTGACTAGTGTAGTTGACTAGAGTTGACCAAGAGTTGACCAAGAGTTGACTTTAGTCTAGAATAAATTAGAATTCATATAGAATGTATTATAAAGTTCAATATTACCATTCTGGACATGTTGTAACCTGTGTTGCTCTAAATCGGACTCATCTACTCTGTTTGGACATCTACATTTACCAGATACTCAGGATATCAGGCGAGTACATTCTTTGATCATTTTATACTTGTTAGGATTTATATTCTTGCTCTAGATTACTTTACTTGATGCTGTCACATTGTTAACACGGATTAGTACTATATGGATCTTTATATTGAGATATTATCCCTCTTGGGAGCATCGGGTACATTATGTCATGTGCGTTTTACTTTCATCATGTACTCCTATGCTTTTACTATTCATGTATACTCTTGTGATTCATGTACTCTCATGTTTACAGAGCCCTCATGTATACATTCATGTGCACCCATTTATGGGCCCTCATGTGAAATATTGTATAATAATATAACTTGTCTGGATCCTTGTGTATTGATTGGGATACGGGGGAGTAGAAGCTGAACAATTCCAAGTAGTCATTGTACAAACTCTTTAGTGTAATCATGTACAAATTTAAGCCGTTCACAGGTCTATCCTGTACTCTACATCACTAGTCACTGATAGTTCTCTACTTATAGTAGCTATTTATATTACAGTTCTCTCTCTTTTACTATATGTACTTTTTTTAGTGTTTCATGTATTTTACTCTATTGCATGCTTTATATTCCAGTCTTGATATGAACTGTTGAGATTTTGTACTCATTTCTGTCCTGACTAGACCTGTTAAAAATATTATAGAGGATGACAAGGACCTTTGCCCTACCTATTATGGAGCTGCCATAGATGACACCTGCGACTTGGACCTTCAGCAGGATCCATCAGCAGTAGAGGAGGTCACCCCTATAGTTTAGGCTAGTTAGCTTAGACTTATGTCTTATTTTTGATGTCTTGTCTCATTTGGATTACATTTATTGCAACGCCCCAGTTCCAAAGTACGTAGGACTAGGAACGTAGACATGCCAGCCGTATAATAAATATACGTAAGCTGTAAAATACAGTAGAACCATAACTAATCTCATCCACACAAAAATAAATAAATAAAAGATATCATATAATGATAATGGATAGTCTTGATACAATATATTGGGCGGAGACAAATCTACTACCAACAAATAAGGGAGAAATACATGGAAAATAAAATGAGCTTGGCGAGCGAAGCGAAGACAATCAAAGTGCAATCATCCTCGAAGAAGTAGAGATGATCATGGCCACGGCTAGAAAACCTACGAAGACAAGAGCACACACCTGTCGAGATAACCAGGTCCTCAGAGGGACGTAACAAGATACAATAAACATGCCATATAAATACTGAATATAAAATATGCCACAAACAAAGTAAGTGACATGACATTAATAAGGTAACCTAACCGTACTAAAGTGAACATGCAGTTGAGAACAAACCTTTCGTCGCAAGAGCCCAGGCTGTAAATGGGATCTGGTATGTCCCCACTTGGGCACCAGTGACCTATGCGCATGACATTCAAAAATGACAGTGGCAAACCTGAGGGGCTAATCAAACCCGTATCTCCAGCGGAGCTTCCGGGTTACAAGGAAAGTGCAATAGAAGCCCATACGACAAGAAAATGTTCTCCCCACCCAATGTACCTATCATGTCGCATCCACGACCATGTAACACTACTAACCGTCAAGTCTTCTAACATACTACTATTGACAGTTAGACCTAATGCACGTCCTATACGTATCAGTGATCAGCCAACACGTAAGTCCGGATGCTATATGCTACTCACAACTCACACATCTCGTGACACATCAGTGTCAAAGTTTATGTAATGCACTAAACTAGTGGTAGTCCCTTAACTCTAGGTCCATATACAATCAAAGGATAAATAACAAGGTACAGCTAATATCACCGAGCAGACAGTAAGTCAGGAACTGTAATAATGGTACAGCAAAAAGAACTGAAAATAAATACACAGTGATATACGATAAATAGAATGCATACTAATTATAAACAGTAAATTATGTCAATGTATCTTGCCTGGTGGGTCGCCTGGTATGGTGCGATAATCCGATAAGTCCAGTCTTGTCCAATAGCCATGGTCATTGCGTAGCGGTCCGAAGTCACAAAAATATAGGACGAACGAGCAGTTACGATCAATATTAATAATTGAGAGGAATTTGTGGAAACAGTCACATCTAGAAAATTATTTTTATAAAAAAATATTTACGTAGTTACTTGAAAATACTTTACATATACAAATTGCGAAAATATATTTTTATTAGGCAATTATATGTTTTGAAGAATAAAAATATGCTAGGGTCGTAAAAACTGATTTTTCATTAGTCATAATAATTGTAAGTAGTTATAAGTAAAATCATTTTAGATTGGTAACTATATATTTGCAAAAATACTTTATATAAATACTTGAAAGAATATATATATATATATATATATATATATATATATATATATATATATATATATATATATATATATATATGATAATTTGGAAACTGCCTTTCTGTTGGATATAAATATTTTTAGGCTAAATGCTTTGAAAATATGGAGAAATCATTTTTATGGCTAAAATATAACTTGCTTATAACAAAATATTATTTTTGTTATAATATCCCCAATGGTAAATATGTTAATAACTAATAGCTACCTACTAATTATAAACATGGTAATTAATACTGATAACGACATTATTAATAGTAAACATCATACTGACAAAGGACAATCTTGATAATAGCTATAAGTTTAATACCAAAATATTACTCGACACTAATAGTGATAATAATAATAAAAATAATGATAATAATAATAATAATAATAATAATAATAATAATAATAATAATAATAATAATAATAATAAAAATAAAAATAAATAAATAATAATATTAATACTTATACTTATCTGCTGTTTCTCAAAGAGGGTGTGGAGAGAGAGAAAGAGATCGAGAGGAAGAGTGAGGGGAAGCAGTCCTCACCGACGGTGGATAGGCGCCGGTGGCCGGCGGGCAGGGCACGGTGGAGGATCGTGGTTGCGGCGGCGGTGGCTCAACGGCGGCGGATGATGAAGCGGGAGGCGGATGGGCGATCGTTGAGGAACTCCGGTACGACGGCTCGGCGGGAAGGAAGGTCGGTGGGCTGGCTAGGAGAGCTCGGTCGGTGGCGACAGCCAGGCACGGCGGCCGACGGAAAGGAAAATCGGTGGGGGTGATGTCCGGCACGGCGCGTTAGGGCGGGACGCTCGCCCCCATGGTGGCGGAAGACGCCGGGATGCGGCGGCGCTCAGGTTAGCGTTCCCCCTTCTTCTATTTCTGGTGGTTACGGTGGTGATGCTTCCCTGTGTTGGTCGGGATTTGGAAGACGACGGTGATAGTAGGGTTTGGGGGTTTCGAGAGGTGGCCGGTCGCGATGGGTAGCCAACGACGATGGAGATGATGATAGGTGGGGGTGGTCGGAAGAGTCGGGGCCAGGATACGGTGGTGGTTGTGATGGTTGTTTTAGGTGGTGGTGCTAATAGCCGGAGTATTTGGCAGATGGTGGTGATGTTGGGGATTTGAACTGATGGCTATGGTGTCTGTGGTGAAGATGGCGACGGGGTGGTGATGTCCAGGTGGTGAGGGTGATGAAGGGATGGATGCCGGTGGTGTTGGCAGAGACGGGGATTTACGGGGGAGAACGGGTGGTCGAGGTAGCCGAGATTTGGAGACAGTGGCGGGTAGCGTCAGGAGAGGCGGCGTGGAGGCTGAGTTAGGTTTAGGGTTGATTCGTCATATCGGGAGTGTCCGACACGGCTGGGTGGACGTCCGGGATTGTCGGACGGGACAAAAATATTGTATTTGTAATGGGGAAAAATATAGTGGATGGGAGGCACAGACACGATGCACAATCTGTGGATGGTGGAAATTTATGGATGAGTACCTCTCCTTATATAAGAGGTGGGAATTTCCATTTGGATAGGGATTGAGAGGATTTAAATTCCCCCATAGATAATATTATATTAAATTAAAATTAGATTTGAACTTTAATCGTTCAAATCCGAATCAAACTTAGATAAAACCTTCATTTAATTCAAATTCACATGAAATCTTTTCTAATTTAAATTATCAAAATATTAAATAAAACAAAATCTTAAATATCTTTTTCATAAATACTAAATATATTATTAATTAATTTTGAAAATCAAGATAATTAAATCATAAAATAGCTTTTATAAGTAACAAAAATATATTGATAAACAACTTTTCAACTTCGCAAAATATTTGGAATACGTTTCATATAAACCAAATTCTTCAATAACTACTTATTTTTAAATGACGAATAAAAATAACTCTTTTATAAAAATATTTATCACATTTATTTGAACCTGCACTTTCCTATATAAAATAAAATTTGTAAAAATATTTTTCTAAAATATTTACATCGACACATATTCGCACTCGTCGAGCAAATACGAAACGCAATTCTCGCACTCTACGTAAATACAACAATGCGAATTCGTATGCGACGTGCAGATACGAAGTACAAAATAAATACAAAAAAATATTTTAAAAAAATTGTAGTAGAAATTTAGGGGGTTTACATCCTACCCAACTTAAAAGAATTTCGTACTCGAAATTTAGGAGTAACTGGAATAGGTAGGACCGGAAATATACAAGAATTTCTAAACGCAAAAAACATGATTATATTTCAAGCAAGGAGTCGAAAAAGGAATCCAATGAAAATAGGCAATTTGGAATAATTACAATTTAGAGGACTGGGAGAATAAAATCACGGGTTTAGAATATAAATTGATCACATGCCTGACATCCCATTCAGTATCTAAATTGGATCGAAGATAACATTTATTTTATAACCGTGCAATCTCGTAAATAGATGATAACCTTCAGTGTCTCAAACTTTAATCAATAACCCAATATTTAACTTACATTCAAGATCGTCAATTTTAATAATTTAACAACTTACCAATAATACTTTTATCATCACCAGCTCTTCACAAATCTTCTCAAATTTTATATTTCACCAAATTTAAAATTTCCTTGAACGCATTTCATTTTCTTCTTTACTCCATTTGAGACTTGCTCTTAAATATCAACTTTCAACACTTTGATTCCAAATATATACTCTTAAATCTAATATTTCATAATAAACTTTAATAAGTCCGGGAACCTTCAGTTCAATAAATCTCTAATCTTCATCTTCCAACATACATATATATTGATATCTCTTCTTTCATAGGCTAAATTTCGTCTTTCATAATCTCCTCGAAATTTAAATTCAATAACTTTTAAATCAATTTGGTCGAAAGTAGGAATCAACTCGTCGTAATAAGAATACATATCAATCACCAAAGAGTTTTTCTTTTCTTTTTTTTTCTTTTTCGAGAAGTACTAATTCTCGTCAACCACATTCCTCAATTTTATCTAATAGTGTTACGACATATTTAACTTATGTCAAATCTCACATATACCTTGTAATTGTATGATCACCTTAACCAACTAGACTATTTATCGTATGATCACCTTAACCAACTAGACTATTTATCTTCTCCATGAGTTCTCTAATCTAGTCATGTATAACCGAAGGGTGTCATGGTCCAGTTTCTATTCTTTAAACAAGGAAATCATAAAAGGAAAAAGTTGCATAACCTACGGTAAAGTAAAAATGAAATCCTCAATGAGTGAAGCAAACAATTTGGGAGGAAAGTACGGTTAGGTGCAATGGTCGTTGTAAATGTAAAAAAAAAATGGAAATAAAAGGACAAGGGTTAAGCAATCAAGAAGAAACAAAAGTTAAGCATCTAGAAAATTAAGTAGATCACAATCATATATTGGTCAAAAGATTTGAGTCGAGATAGGATTTCTAACTAAACTCGGAAAGGGCAATGGTATTATGGTAGGCGTTATAGCTAGCCATTTTGACTTGAAAGTCGCATCATAAAAATAGAGTACAAGGGGACGTGTTTTAGTGGGACATGATATACCTATATGAAGGTGAGCTCGTCTAGGTCTTGCATATGAAATTTGTCGGAAGAAAAAGTCTACTGTTGTGCTCCAAATATCAAGGTCACGATAGGGAATACTAAATGATCAAAATAGAAAGTAGGTTTTCATAAGGTACTAATTAATGCTCAAAAAATAAAAGGTTAAAGCACGAAATAAAGATAATTTAGGGAATCTCGTAGATCAAGTTAAGATAAGTTAGAGACACAGTTTCTAGAGAAAAAATAGCCTCATAGATAAGGGTATGGTCAAGGGAATGATTCTAATCATTTCGGAGTTTCAAACAATTAGATGGTCAGGAATAAAGATCTAGATTTGAGGGTAGGTTGAGTAAGGCAAGATAAAGATATAGTTATACAGTTTGGTATATGCAATATCTTAATCATAGGTGGTATGGCAATCTAATGTGGAATACTTCTATCTCACTAGGGTGACCTCACTTGCTTCTTGGGCCTTCACCAATATATGATCTAATCTTGAAAAGTTAAGTTCCTCAAAAGTTTTCCAATAAAATTCTCAAGATACTTCACCAAAATTTCTAATTATCTTAGGCTGCCAAGTTTAATCAAAATTTTAAATCTCTAATCAATCTCGAAATAGTCCTTGTTTATCGCAAATTGAACATACTTTTTTTTCCACCAAAATTTTAATATCCATAATCAAGACTTTAAACTCGAAATCTAAATAACTTTATAAATCATAGATCATTTGACACAATTTGAAATTTAAAATTTTTCTTCAAAGTCGATTTCATATCTTCCAAAATATTTTAAACCAAATTTTTTTACCATCATCTCTTCAAACTCAAAATTAAATAAACTTATAAATCGTACGACTCAATTTAAAACCTCAAGCTCTCTAATAAACCATAAATCATAAACCCTCCATATTCTCTAGTCGTTTACGAAATCATAACTTGTAATTAAAACTCTTTAATAACTTCGAGATAAACTTTAACATATTACAATCCAACTTAAACTTAACCGTAAATTATGTGTCACAATTTAAAGATGTTTCTCAAATCGGTTTCATATCCCAATAAATCATAAACTATTTCGCAATTTCCAAAAATCATAAATTTGTTTTCTCGATCTAGTTGTCCTCTTGTGTATACTACCTTGTAATAGCAAAATAAAATTCCAACTATCCTTTTAAGGCGGTGATATGCTACTACCCAACTTGGAATTAACTAATCCTTAAAATCATACTTTTAGGAAAAATGTCTTTATAACTCAAATAAGACCTCAATGTACACTAATTGTCAAAGTAATCTTCCTAGCCATGTGTTTGACCTATGAGCATATAATAGTGTAGTCATCTTTCCAACTGTCACTAAGCACGAAAGATAAAAATTTACAGTAGAAAGAGTTCAAGCAGGATACAACTCATGATAGTAACGAGAGTTCGAAACTTGAAATAAGGAAGGAGGTCAAGCTTGTGGATGAGATCCTAAACTCTATTCCTATATGCAGGTTCACATCGGTACAATCATGTAACCGAAGTGATAAACTCGACCTGCATGGGCCACCACAAAAACATGTAACGCCCCAGTCCCAAAGTACGTAGGACTAAGAACGTAGACATGCTAGCCGTATAATAAATATATGAAAGCTATAAAATACAGTAGAACTATAACTAATCTCATCCACACAAAAATAAATAAATAAAAGATATCATATAATGATAATGGATAGTCTTGATAAAATATGTTGGGTGGAGACAAATCCACTACCAACAAATAAGGGAGAAATACATGGAAAATAAAATGAGCTTGGCGAGCGAAGCGAAGACGATCAAAGTGCAATCATCCTCGAAGAAGTAGAGATGATCATGGCCACGGCTAGAACACCTGCGAAAGACAAGAGCACACACCTGGCGAGATAACCAGGTCCTCAGAGGGACGTAACAAGATACAATAAACATGCCATATAAATACTGAATATAAAATATGCCACAAACAAAGTAAACGACATGACATTAATAAGGTAACCTAACCGTACTAAAGTGAACATGCAGTTGAGAACAAACCTTTCGTCGCATGAGCCTTGGCTGTAAAAGGGATCTGGTATAGTCCCCACTTGGGCACTAGTGACCTAAGCGCATGACGTTCAAAAATGACAGTGGCAAACCTGATGGGCTAATCATACCCGTATCTCCAGCGGAGCTTCCGGGTTATAAGAGAAGTGCAATTGAAGCTCATACGACAAGAAAAGGTTCTCCCCACCTAATATACCTATCATGTCGCATCCACGACCATGTAACACTAATAACCGTCAAGTCTTCTAATATACTATTATTGACAGTTAGACCTTACGCACGTCCTATACGCATCAGTGATCAGCCAACACGCAAGTTTGGATGCTATATGCTACTCACAACTCACACATCTCGTGGCACATCAGTATCAAAGTTTATGTAATGCACTAAACTAGTGGTAGTCCCTTAACTCTAGGTCCATATGCAATCAAAGGATAAATAACAAGGTACAGCTAATATCACCGAGCAGGCAGTAAGTCAGGAACTGTAATAATGGTACAGCAAAAAGAATTGGAAATAAATACACAGTGATATGCGATAAATAGAATGCAGACTAATTATAAACAATAAATTATGACAAGGTATCTTGCCTGGTGGGTCGCCTGGTGTGGTACGATAATCCGACAAGTCCAGTCTTGTCCAATAGCTATAGTCATTGCGTAGCGGTCCGAAGTCACAAAAATATAGGACGAACGATCAGTTACGATCAATGGTAATAATTGAGAGGAATTTGTGGAAACAGTCACATCTAGAAAATTATTTTTATAAAAAAATATTTACGTAGTTACTTGAAAATACTTTACATATACAAATTGGGAAAATATATTTTTATTAGGCAATTATATGTCTTGAAGAATAAAAGTATGCTAGGGTCGTAAAAACTGAATTTTCATTAGTCATAATAATTGTAAGCAGTTATAAGTAAAATCATTTTAGATTGGTAACTATATATTTGCAAAAAATATTTTATATAAATACTTGAAAGAAATATATATATGATAATTTGGAAACTGCCTTTCTGTTGGATATAAATATTTTTAGGCTAAATGCTTTGAAAATATGGAGAAATCATTTTTATGGCTAAAATATAACTAGCTTATAACAAAATATTAATTTTGTTATAATATCCCCAATGGTAAATATGTTAATAACTAATAGCTACCTACTAATTGTAAACATTGTAATTAATACTGATAACGACATTATTAATAGTAAAAATCATACTGACAAAGGACAATCTTGATAATAGCTATAAGTTTAATACCAAAATATTACTCTACACTAATAGTGATAATAATAATAAAAATAATGACAATAATAATAATAATAATAATAATAATAATAATAATAATAAATAAATAATAATATTAATACTTATACTTATCTGCTATTTCTCAAAAAG
The DNA here is from genome assembly GCA_029216955.1 of Iris pallida. Classification (NCBI taxonomy): domain Eukaryota; kingdom Viridiplantae; phylum Streptophyta; class Magnoliopsida; order Asparagales; family Iridaceae; genus Iris; species Iris pallida. Next base: position 10,601,700 of record JANAVB010044620.1, on the reverse strand, counting down.
GGTGTGGAGAGAGAAAAAGAGATCGAGAGGAAGAGTGAGGGGAAGCAGTCCTCATCGACGGTGGATGGGTGCCGGTGGACGGCGGGCAGGGCGCGGTGGAGGATCGTGGTTGCGGCGGCGGTGGGTCAACGGCGGCGGATGATAAAGCGGGAGGCGGATGGGCGGTCGCTGAGGAACTCCGGCACGACGGCTCCGCGGTAAGGCGGTGGCGCGTCGGGCGGTCGCTGAGGAACTCCGGCACGGCGGCACGGCGGCTCCGCGGGAAGGAAGGTCGGTGGGCTGGCTAGGAGAGCTCGGTCGGTGGCGGCAGCCAGGCACGGCGGTCGGCGAAAAGGAAAATCGGTGGGGGTGATGTCCGGCACGGCGCATGAGGGCGGGACGCTCGCTCTCCGGTGGCAAAAGATGCCGGGATGCGGCAACGCTCAGGTTAGGGTCCCCCCTTTCTTCTATTTCTGGTGGTTACGGTGGTGATGCTTCCCTGTGTTGGTCGGGATTTGGAAGACGATGGTGATAGTAGGGTTTGGTGGTTTCGGGAGGTGGCCGATCGCGACGGGTAGCCGACGGCGACGGAGAAGATGATAGGTGGGGGTGGCTGGAAGAGTCGGGGCCAGGATAAGGTGGTGGTTGTGATGGTTGTTTTAGGTGGTGGTGCTAATGGCCGAAGTATTTGGCAGATGGTGGTGATGTTGGGGATCTGAGCAGATGGCTATGGTGTCAGTGGTGAAGATGGCGACGGCGTAGTAATGTCCAGGTGGTGAGGGTGATGAAGGGATGGATGCTGGTAGTGTTGGGAGAGACGGGGATCTGCGGGGGAGAACGGGTGGTCGAGGTGGCCGGGGTTTGGGGACAGTGGCGGGTAGCATCAGGAGAGGCGGCGTGGAGGCTCAGTTAGGTTTAGGGTTGAGTCGTCGTGTCGGGAGTGTCCGACATGGCTGGGTGGACGTCCGGGATTATCGGACGGGATGAAAATATTGTAATTGTAATGGGCAAAATATAGTGGATGGGAGGCACAAATACGATGTACAATCTGTAGATGGTGGAAATTTATGGATGAGTACCTCTCCTTATATAGGAGGTGGGAATTCCCAGTTGGATAGGGATTGGGAGGATTTAAATTCCCCCATAGAAAATATTATATTAAATTAAAATTCGATTTGAACTTTAATCGTTCAAATCCGAATCAAACTTAGATAAAACCTTCATTTAATTCAAATTCACATGAAATCTTTTCTAATTTAAATTATCAAAATAATAAAAATATTAAATAAAACAAAATATTAAATATCTTTTTCATAAATATTAAAATATAATATTAATTAATTTCAAAAATTAAGATAATTAAATTGTAAAATAGCTTTTATAAATAACAAAAATATATTGATAGATAACTTTTCAACTTCGCAAAATATTCAGAATACGTTTCATATAAACCAAATTCTTCAATAACTAGTTTTTTTTAAATGACAAATAAAAATAACTCTTTTCTAAAAATATTTATCACATTTATTTGAACCTGCACTTTCCTATATAAAATAAAATTTATAAAAATATTTTTCTAATATATTTACATCGACACATATTCGCACTCGTCGAGCAAATACGAAACACAATTCTCACACGCTACGCAAATACAACAATACGAATTCGTATGCGACGTACAGATACGAAGTACAAAATAAATACAAAAAAATATTTTAAAAAATCGTAGTAGAAATTTAGGGGGTTTACATTTATGTTTATATTTGGGATCTTGTTGTTATTCTGGATTTTTGTGGAGATGTTATCTTAGACACTTAGTCTTCTTCTTTCGTTTGTATTTCATTTGATAATTTTCATTATCTATCTATCTATCTATCTTATCGTACTTCTACCTTAGTTGTGATTGAGTTGTACATTTTTGTATTGTCCTCCGTTTGGAGTGTATATACTGTACAGGTACCTTATAATTGTTAGATGTATGTAACCTAGGACAGCGTTCTACCGTCGATACTGCGGTGTAGGCTGGACGTACCCACTTCTCGTGCCCCGACACTGGGTGCGGGTCGTGACAGATCTCCCATGAACAGAGTAGTTTTATTAAAGGAAAAGAGATTGTAGACAATGTGATCCTGGCCCAAGAAATGATTAGCATGATACATCATAAGCATTGGGGCAGGAATGCAGCTTTGAAACTAGACATGAGTAAAGCATATAATAGAGTACATTGGGCCTTCCTTATTAAGGTTCTCCGCAAGATGGGGTTCTGCAATAAGTGGCTCAACATGATCCTTCACCTATTAGATAATGTATGGTTTTCTACACTGATCAACGGGAGTGCTTCAGGTTTTTTTAAAGGACTGTGCGGCTTGAGACAGGGAGGTCCTATATTGCCATTACTTTTTGTCATTGTTGCGAAAAGTTTTAGCTGCAATTTGAATCGTCTCCGATATAGCCCCGAATTTACTCCTTTCTACTCACCCAGCGGATGTCCTATTATTACACACCTAGCATATACGGATGATGTACTCCTTTTTTCAGGAGGAGATAAGAAATCTCTTCAGAAAATGATAACTATTATTAGACAATATGAAAGGGTCTCTGGACAAAAGATTAATGTTGAGAAGTCAGATATTTTTCTATCTTAAAACATTGTGCCTGAGAGAGTTGAAGAGATCAAATCATCCTTTGGGTACGTTTACAGTTAATCATCTTCCTATGACTTATCTTGGCTTACCTATGATGGCGGGAATGAGGAATGCGGCTATGTTCTATGAGCTAGTGGCCAAGATAAGATACAAAATTAGTGGATGGCATAATTAATCTCTATCGATGGAAGGAAGACTAATACTGATTAAGTCAGTTCTTTCTTCGATTTTGATCTATAACTTGGCTGCCTGCAACCCACCGGCTAGTGTTATCAAGCGTGTTGAAGACATGTTTAAAAGCTTTCTATGGGGCTCTAAAGATGGGTATGACAAACGCTCATGGGTGTCATGGACGAGGGTGGCTACTCCTAAAGAGGAAGGTGGGCTAGGGATTCGACGACTACAAGATGTTATGGATGCGCTAATGGTGAAGCTCTGGTGGAAGCTCAGGACCTCTCAACCTCTTTGGGTCTCGTTCATGAGAGCTAAGTATTTCCCATACAATCAGCCCTCTCAAACCTCTGTAACATCGGTTTCGTCACATATATGGAAAAGAATATTCAAAGGAAGGGATTTGGGGGACATACACATTGCGAGCTTGCCTACCCAAGAGGGTTCGGAGAACTACACATGGACTCCAGGCAGAGCAGGTACATTTTCTATTTCCTCAGCTTGGGATTATATCAGGGTTCATCAGGATATTGATGATAGATTCAAGCATATCTGGTGCTCTTGCATTCCAGCCAAGTGGTCGGTGTTATTATGGCATATTCTATGGCAGAAGTTACCTACAGATGATGTCATACAGAAGCTAGGATTTCATCTGGCATCACCCTGCCATTGTTGTCCGTCACCTGCTTCGAAGACTAGCAGTCATATCTTAGCTGAAGGAAAACTTGCGAAGGATGTCTGGAATTACTTCTCCGAGTTGCTTAGAGTTCCGGCGTCAACAAGACCGATTCAACAAAGGCTCGAAAGTATGTGGACCAGGGGAAATAAACACACAAAACAAATTACTGCGGGGGCGATCTGTTGGGTACTATGGAAGAATAGGAACAAATGGAGATATGAAGTTTATACCTATGGAGAACAACAACTTATTTTCGAGGTAAAGAGGTAGATCGAGAAAGCTATGGTGCATTGTACTCATGTTGATTCTCCAGTTGTTTTGGAGTAATGTTCAGGTTTCGGACGGTTGTAAATCCTTTTTGGACTATCAATAAAAGGGGTTCTTGAAATATATATATATATATATATATATATATATATATATATATATATATATATATATATTTCAGCAACCAAACAATTTTATTGAGAGATAAGGTTCAAAACAGAAATACAAGATGACAAGTCTATCCAACACCTATGTTATGCCAAATAGTCGGTAACGATGGCTTGTGCGTGCAACGCTTCAGAGCTTTTACAATCTGACGCCTGGTCTCATGAAGTAACTGTATAGCCGAGAACTGATACTCCTCGTAGCGCCACTTGTTTCTGTTCTTCCATGACACCCAACAAACAGAACAACTACAATCTCTTTTAGGTGAATGTTAGGTCGTCTCCACCATTTATGAAACAAGCGATCCATTGTTAACCTCCTTACTAAAACTTGAAGATCAGAATGTAATGCTCGCCACACATGAGCAATCAAATCTCCTTCCCTAATGATGTGTGCTGCTGTCTCCACAGATGGATTAGGACAACAATGGCATTTCGAAGCTAGTCAAAATCTAAACTTTTGAATATTGTCATCCGTGGGAAGTTTGTTATGCAACAAATGCCACAATAAAATGGACCACTTGTATGGAATACAAGAGCTCCAAATGTGTTTGAATTGTGGACAAGTAGGGGATGGATTTCGAATGATCCTCCAAGATATAGAAACTGAGAATTTACCGCTCGCAGTGGACGTCCAATTCCAATCTTCTGAAACCAATTGAACTATGTAGTGATTAGCCATATCCCTTTCTTGCAGTAACCTTCTCCACACATGAGAGCACTTCTGCAGGGCCCTGCTTCATTCAGATTTTGAAATTTATAGTACCTGGCTTTGAGAAACTGCTGCCACAAGCCATCTTGGGTTTTAAGTTTCCACCATAATTTGGCCGTGAACGCATCCATAGTCTCTTTCAGACTTCTGAGCCCCAAACCAGCTTTCGTAGTAGGTCTAGCCATTGAACTCCAGCTCGACCAGATATGTTTTAGTACCCCATCATTAGTGCCCCAGAAGAACCGAACAAACATATCCTCAAGCTTATTAAGGACTGACTTAGGTAGATTACAAGCTGCAATCGTATACATGGGAATTGAGAGTAAGACTGATTTGATTAATGTTAACTTACCCCCATACGATAGAATTTTCTGCTACCACCCGTCCAGTCTTCTTCGAATCTTAGCAAGAAGCTCATCATAAAGATTAGTAGTTCGCATACCCACTGCCATTGGGCACCCTAGGTAAGTGAACGGGGGATGCTGGATCTCGAAGCCTGTAATATCATGAAGCTCCTCCTTCCTTTCAAATATAGGCACTGTATAGATGAATGATTTGGATGCATTAACACTCTGACCAGAAGCTTTTTTATACCTCCGAAGTATCCCATGAATCAACTGGACCGATCGAACATCTTCGGCTAAAAATAATAGGACATCATCTACAAATGCCAAGTGAGTAATGGCAGGATAGCCACTAGGGACATAGTAGTGATGGAATGATGCATTTTCTACTGCTTTATGTAGGTTTCTCGACAAAACTTCAGCTGCAAGTATGAACAGAGCTGGGGACAATAGATCTCCTTGTTGAACTCCTCTAAATGCTTGAAAGAAGCCTGAAGAAACCCCATTAATAATAGTAGAGTACCACACATTGTTGATCAACCGGAACACCATACTAATCCATTGTTCATCAAAGCCAAATCTACGCATTACTTGCATAAGGAATGACCAGTCTAATCGATCATACGCTTTGGTCATGTCAAGTTTAATAGCTATATTCCCTCCTCTACTATTATTATTCATTAAGCTCAACATCTCTTGGGCTAAGAGAATGTTGTCAACAATCTCTCTACCCCTAACAAAACCACTTTGCTCGGGTGAGATGAGTCTTGGAAGGATTGAAGCAAGTCTTAGAGCAAGTAGCTTGGAAATAATTTTGTTGAAAATAGTACATAAGCTGATAGGACGAAATTCAGTCACGTACCTGGGGTTGTTATGTTTAGGAATCAACACCAATGCTGTGCTCGTGAAGGCCTTTGGCAACTCAAATCCATCCATGAAGAGTGAGTTCGCCTCAAACATATCACCAGCAATGATATTCCAACAAGTAACAAAGAAAGTGGCTGTAAATCCATCTGGTCCCCCTGTGCTGTTGATGTCAAGACTCTTGATAGTATTCAGAATTTCCTCCTTCGATGGCTTTGCAATTAATATTTCATTGTCCACCTCTGATAGAATATGAGGAATAGCCTCCATTAGTTCTTCATCCTCCTCAATCCTGATACTTTGGTACTGGGCTTCATAGTAAGAATTTGCCACCTGTTGAATGTCCTTTAGCTCCGATTTGTTGCAGCCTACATCATCAACAATGTGGTGAATATGAAGTTTTCTTTGCTTACTGTTCACACATTCGTGAAAGTATTTCGTATTTCGATCACCCTCAATGTCCCATCGAAGACGAGCCTTTTGTTTCCAGTATGAATCAACATAGGAATGTCTTTGTTTTATTAATACAACTATTTTATCCAATGCTATTCTATTCTCCGTGGATCGATCCGCTTCAAATGCAAGTTCAGCTGCTAGAACATGATCCTCCGCCATCTTCACCTCCTGAAAAATATCACCAAAGGTGGTATGACTCCATTTAGATAGAGCTTTACGACAGGCAGCCAGCCGCAAGCTAACCCGAATCAGGCCATTCGGATGTGAAATAGAGTTCCAAGCCTCCTCCACAAGCTCCTTGAAACCCTCCTACCTTGTCCAGAAATTAAGAAACCTAAATGGCCTCTTGCCTCCGTCATGCTTAGCATGTAGCTTGACTAGTAATGGAGCATGATCCGATTCTGCCCTATTGAGATGATCCACCTTTAAAAGTGGAGCAAGATGAAGCCACTCTTGTGTAACCAACATTCTATCCAATCTCGACCCCCTCCTCTCCCCAGATTTAGATTTAAACCAAGTAAAGCGACTACCAGAGATTGGGAGTTCAATAAGGCCTGCTGATAGTTGAAAATTAAGGAACTCCTGAATAGAGATATGACATGGAGGTCGTCCTCCAACCTTTTCATCAAAGCTCGCAATAGCATTAAAGTCTCCTCCAACTGCCCAAGGCATGTTGTAAGAAGACTACAGACTGAGAAGCCTATCCCACATTTCCCTCTGACCCTCCTTCTTGTTATGGCCATGCACGAATGAGAACATTACTTTAGATAAAAGAAACTCATTCTGGAAAGCAACAGTGACAACCTGATCGAAAGAGTCTAACAAGGAGATCGTACAACCCGTCTTGGCCAGTACCCAAATGTTTCCCTTCTCATTCAAAAAACCCTTATGAAAACCAAGCTTAAGCTGATAGTGTAAAAATTTACTACTATCCACCTTAGGCTCCAGTATGGCTACATTTGAACTTTGTTCACCCGACAAATGTTACTCAATCTCTTAAGAGCCATCTTATTTGCGACCCCACGAATGTTCCAACTAAGTATGTTAAACATTAATGGGGAGGTGATGTTTACCCGATTTTGTGGTTGCAGAGACTGATCGGAGGACCCTATCAGTCGGCGGGACCTTTCTTTTCTTACGCTTGGCTTTAGCTGCAGCTGCGGCTGTGCCAACTTCTTCCTCTTCCACTGTATCAGCCCTGTTTCTAATTTTGCCCTCCTCATCACTCCCATCCTTGGCAATAGTAACTCCGTCTGGCTCGGCCTCTTGTTCTCCGTCTAGATCGACATCCTCCGGAGGAATATCGTCTGCTTCTGTTCTTCATTGTCTTGCACTGGTGCCACCAAGTGGGTTATGACCGGATCAAGAGTGTGTGCCTCTCCACTTTCCTCGCCTTGAATGACATCAGTCTCGTCGTTAGGATGAGAAGTATTTGTCGCGTCAGTGGGAAGGGTTTTGTCTTTTGTAAGAATGCTAATGGCCCGGGATTGGTTTGGGGGCTGCTCTGAGTTGATGTTCATGGGTGGCCGTGCCGCATCTTCTCTTTGAAGAATATAAGTAACTTTAGGTTCTGGTTGGCGACTTGTAGTGGCTGCGGCCTCCTGTTGTACTGGTTCTTTCCCTCGGTTTTTATGTTTAACTTTGCATGAGCATATTAAATGCCACTGATGGCGGCAATGAGAACAGTAGAGAGGGATAGTTTCATACTCTATTGGCTGCCAAAATCCTTTACTTGGCAGATTGATACGAAGACGGTGTTGTAGTGGTTTTGATGCATCGATCTCCATGAATATACGTGCCATGCTCGGACGTGATAAATTCGACGTAGCCTTATCTATATTCAGAGGATTGCCAAAGGCAGTTGCAATAGCAAATAATGCATCCTTTGCATAAAGATGATGAGGAAGGTTTGGTAATGTTACCCACACTGGAATCTTCGACGACTCCTGAGACGGGGAAAAATCTGGATCCCATTTAAAAATTCTCATAGGAGGCCTAGAAATATACCAAAGATCTTTAAATCTTAGTCGTAGAAAGTCAACTACACTAGACGGTCGGATGAGGATGTGTTTTTCATCAATGACTCCCGCCTTGATGGCACCAGCGAACTCAAAGCCGGAGAAAGCCTTCATAATCAAATCGATCGGAGGTCGAGCATGCGAGAACTTTCCAATTAAAGAAAATCAAAATAGATCAGTCAGGACGGACTCTTCCTCCTCCGAAAAGGAGATTGAGGGGGATCCTTTAAAAGAAGTAATCGTTCGTGGCACAATGACAGGGACCGTCTGGGTCGATCCCTTCACTGCCTCCGCGAATGACTTGGCCGCTATTACCCTATAAGAAACAAGCACAGGGGAAGCCACCAACCAAATGGTTTAGGTGGCTTAGGGGTGAACCCCGGCTCGGCCAAAGGCCACGCCGGCGTTGGTGGAGAAGATAGATGCTAGGGTTTATTCAGAGGAAGAATAGCCAAAGGGAAGAATAGCCAAAGGTTTTGAAATAGTTTTAGCGAATCCAAATCTAGAATTCATATATATATATATATATATATATATATATATATATATATATATATATATATATATATATATATATATATAGGAAAAATATATATATATACAGGCTATACTTGTGAAAGGAAATATATAATATATATACGTTTCCTTATAAGTATATATTTCCTTTCACAAGTATAGCCTATATATATATATATATATATATATATATATATATATATATATATATATATATATATATATATATATATTTTCCTATATATATATATATATATATATATATATATATATAAAATATATATATATATATATATATATATATATATATTTTATATATATATATATATATATATATATATATATATATATATATATATATATATATATATATATATATTATTTTATTATATATATATATATAATAAAATAATATATATATAATATATATATATATATATATATATATATATATATATATATATATATATATATATATATATATATATATATATATATATATATAACATGTATATTTGTTCCTATGCACATACTAATATATATATATTTCATCGACATAAAACTTGTATGTGTATTTCCTTGCATAAATGTAACTTAGCATATATATGTGTCTTCAAGTACGTATAAACGTATACGCTACATTATGTGTGGATAGAGGTCTAGTCATGAATGTTTGTTTAGCGTATCGTAAGCCTTGGTTGTGTAGTTGTAGGTCTCTCTGACGACGTGATCGGGACAGAAGGGACCGGAGCACTGCGTGCGCACTGCGGAGTTGAAGGCAAGTATACCTTGCCTCGTATTACTGCTTTTACATATACTTCATTATGCTCTTGTTAGTATAGACTTAGTTAGTTGAGTCCGGGAATTGTCTCGGGCGTAGTCGATGATGGCATTGACACTTAGGGTTACCTACTTGACTTAGCTCTAAGCGATGTACCCTCAGTTGCGGAGTTGTTATTATAACTCCCTTGACCATGACACGTGTTACGACATAGCACCGAATGAGATCAAATCATGGCACGTACTGACACTCTCGACTAGCCATTAGTGCAAGCGGCACGTGTGATGGCACATATAAAGTAGAGATAGTTCTAGATAGCTGACTTTGCATTGAGATTGATGTTTGAGTCGTGGATATGACTTGTACATTCTGGGCAGAAAAGACAACCAGTAGGCGTATGGGATAGACAGTTACAGTATTCTAGCCTCAGGAGGGGACCCGGTTATGGGCATGATAGCCGATTATGGGCCATACATACACTAGGGGATATGTCTGGCAGTGGCCACTAGCTGCACGCTAGGTATAGTCGGGAAGTATACTAGTATTGTATGTTTACATCGGCTCGTGATTCGATGTGCCTCTAGACCATCACCGTGCCTCGCACCGATAACTTACTTATCGATGTGCCTCTAGACCATTCTCGTGCTTGCAACATCAAGTATCGACTCGTACTTACTCTTCCGACTCATACTTTGGGATGCAACATATTTTGTGCTATCGACTCAGTCCGTGCTTCAAATATCAAGGTTGTGCCTCACAATTCAACATGACAAGACCAAACTTTGCCTTACGTTTCTTCCTGACTTAACTCGAGATAACTCAATCCTGACTTGTAGAACTTTTGTTGACGAGTCAAATACGATACCACATTCGTGCTGAAGCACATGTCCTTGCTATAGCCAAATCTTAGGCGCCATAATGGTGTTGCAACCGTGCACACCTTACTCAATTCGTGTCGTGCTTGTATTTTCTTTGATTCGACCGATACCGTACATACAGATTGCCGCTTAGCACACTGACTCATCTATATAAAGGTCACTAACAATGTCAAGCTATGTTGGACTATAGCTGGATTAGACGGTGACCCTTTTGCGCATGGGTAGTGAGCCCTATGCAAAAGTTCTCGAATCACCCATGCCAATTTATTGCTGGCGCGTGCCAAATCATGGCTGGTGCTTGCTACAACTCGTTCCTCCTGGGCCGATTCATTGATGGCAATGTTAGGAACTACACCTTATGCACAAGTTGTCCATGACCATGCAATGGTGTCTACCTAACTCACCATATGACTCAAACCATGTTCTTCTTCAATCATGACCATGCTTTTCATACTTCCTGAGAGACTCCTAAGCTACGGGATTAGTCTCGACGATAAACGGTCGCGTGAACTTTCCATTCTTTGAAACCCAGGGAACGACTATTGTATAGTCTTCCTACTTAACTTTAACAAAATGTGTTCTTTAGGTTCCATAGACCGTGGCTAACTTTTTATCGAACCAACCGTGGCTCGTTCCTTAAACCAATTTGTGTTCTATACGACACTACCGCCCAAGACATACTTTATATGACGAGCCTTGAGATCGTGGGACTATGTGGCTCTGACAACCGTAGAAAATGTGGGACAATGCTTGTTATGCCTTTAATAGTCCAACATAACTTTTTTCCTAACTCAATCGTACAACAAACTTAACACGTGGGACAAACAAAGGCTATGCCAAGCCTTGTACCATAGAAACGTACACTGAGACTTGTGGGACACTTTTGCTATGCTAAGTATTGGATAATGGGTACGTGTATGCTTTATCAAGCATTTATACATACGACGATTATGACTTAGGCTAAGTTCATAGCTTTATGGCAACTTAGACCAACTTTCCTTCTCCCAAGCCACGGGACGAAGGACCGAATATCATTTTGAAAGCATACCGTGCAACAATTCTAAGCCGACCGTGGGACCTTTCCACATTCTAACTCAATCCGACCCAACTTGGGATTATTCCCTTAGCTATGTGGATTCGTCTCTTTTATTATCAAGCCTACCTGTGCAGTTGAAATTTTTTGTTTAATTAACGTGAAGGCCAAGCTGAGACAAGTTCACTGAAGCTACCCACCTGAGAGAGGAGTTGCCTCGACCGAGCAGGACTTCGAGCGAGCCTTTACATGGCTAAGTCCAAACGTCGTTGGCATTTTCATTCCTCCGATTGAACTGAGCGGGACGGGATATTACAGTAGTCAGAGAGAATCACTTCTTTGACCAGTGTGCAGCTCCCCCACTCTAATATGGTGAATGAATCATTTATTGAGCAGAACGAGGACGCAGCTCCAATACAAAACTCACAGTGTAACCTGTGGCTCTTCCAGCATAACGAAGGGCCATCCATCGACCTAAATCCAATATCTTGGGCCTCGAAGACCTCCAAGATGTTGTTCAGATTCGAACCCCCCATTCTACATGGTCAAGTGCATCTCGAAACTCTGAAGTTATTCTTCCACAAGAATACATGTTCTTTGAACGAAGAGATCTACAACCAACAGTCGACTTATGCAAGGCCTATGGTCGTCCGAAGCTAAGTCGGGGTCGAGCATGACAGAGGAATATCAATAGGCAAAGAGCAAAAACTTTCTCAAAAGCTCCCCTATATATAGGCTATGTGGTCCAACCCATACACCACGTGGTAGTTGGTCAAAGGCCCATAATTCATTGGATAAACCAAGAATTCATCACGATTAATCTCATTCAATGAGGTCTTGTTGACTGAGTCTTTAAGTCACTGCTTCACGAGCCCCCTAAAGTGGTAGAAATAAAGAAGGCGTTGACTCAGCCTCTCAGAAGCAGTCACTAGTCACCCTAAAAGCGCAGTGACCAAAGTTCTAAGATGTGCAGCCCTTCACGGCTCCTTCAAAATTCCCAGATGTGCAGCCCCTTCATGGCTCCTTCAGAGTTCCCAGAAGCGTAGCCCCTTCACGGCTCCTTTAGAGTTCCCAGAAGGGTAGCCCCTTCACGGCTCCTTTAGAGTTCCCAAAGCTTTCCAGAAGCGCAGCCCCTTCACGGCTCCTTTAAAGCTTCCCAGAAGCGCAGCCCCTTCACGGCTCCTTCAGAGTTCCCAGAAGAGCAGCTCTTTCACAGCTCCTTTACTGATCTCTTAGAGCTTCCCAGAAGCACAGCTCTTTCGCAGTTCCTTCATATTTCTATGAAAACACAGTTACTCATCGTGTCAGAAGTACAGTTTCCTCGAAGGCCCCAAAAGTACAGCTCATATAGCGTGTAGCTCCTCTACAATATGGCACTATGCCACATGGCCAATATGACAGTCGTGTCTCTTCAGATGCAATCGGATATAGTTTGTTCAAACAGTCGTATATCTTCAGATACAATCTGATATAGGTTGTTCAAACTGCCACTTTTTTGATAGAGTTGAAATCCAGTTTGTTTAAACTGAAATAAGATCTTCGAACAGTGTGTGCACGCCACGTATCACTAAGGATGAGTGGTGCCAACCATCGTTCCTTCGATAGGGCCAAAATCCAGTTTGTTTAAGCTGAACGAGACCTTCGAACAGTATGTGTATGCCACGTGTCACTAATGATAAGTGGTGCCAACCGCTCGAGACCTCAGCAACAAGGAAATCTCAACAACTACCACGTGCCAGCTCAGCAGTAGCCCCCACAAAGTAGTTACAACAGTTTCTCCTGAAAACTCGTACGCACAATGCTCTTGCACGTCAAAGCCATTCACACATCGTATATATGCTTGCCTATATATAGAAGAAGTCTTCGTTCATTCAAGACATTTCAACGTCTTCTTGATTGGCAACCCAGATTACCACTCACAGGCATCAGAAAGTCAGGACAAGTTTATTTTTTCGTCAGATCGTCAATGGAGTAAATGAGTCACTGCTATTAGCCATTAAAATCTTTTTATTGCAAATTTCAATTACAAACAGAACAGTGTTACAATATAGGACTTAGACGTAGTCCTAGGAGAACACTTTTGTTTATCTGGGTCCCTTGTGCCGATGGAGCGAGTGGTAATGCGTTAACTCCATTGACGATCTGACGATGGTTATCAATTGTCTGAAGGTCTGAGTTGCTCTGGATGCTGGAGCTTACGGAGAGAAAGGAGACATTGAGTGTCTGTATCTGCCGCTCTGTGTGTGTGTTCGTAGGTCCGTGGCCTTTTTCAGAAGGAAATGATCCCTCTATTTATAGTCTGCAGACCGGCTGCTCATGTGCGCATATGTAGGATGCACCGGATTGTGGCGATGCCACGTGGTGATTGCTGATGGAGACGTATGGGCGGCGCGCTCGGATTGAGGAGTTGAAATCTTCTCGTTACATTTGTGGGCTACGGCAGAGCTGACACGTAGCAGTGGAGAAGATCTTTCGGTTGCTGAGATCTTGGGTGATTAGCACCCCTTCATCGGCTGAACTGAGTCAAAAAGACACGTGTTACGTATCCGTAGCTCAAAGAACTCAGATTTAGTGGAGAGTAATCTGATAGAATACGCCTAGGATTGGGCACGTGAGGAGACTTTGGCTTGTAACCTTTAGGAGTCACAAACCAGTCTGGGCGCACGGCTTTTGAGGTGCATGTGAGGCTTCAGTAGTGACTTTGACTTCTATTTTTAGGGATCAGAGAAAAGTCTGAGGCGTATGGCTTTTGAGGCACATGTAGAGATTTGGGCGCATGGCTGCGAAGGCGCATGCAAAATGGTTGGGCGGCCATGTAGCTTGTAACCGCCGGAAGGAAATAATGATGATGCCGACGTCAGTGACGCTTTGTCTTCTGAAAAAGCTATCAACTGTTCAGTCCTCGGGGACTGGCTGCTGTCGTGTCAGACTTCAGCATTTAATGTTCTTTGACGGGTGATGTGCTGTTGAGTGGGCACATCGATCTGCATTTTACTAGGCACATGGGGACGTATAGGCGCATCCTTACAAGGCACTTGGTGCTGGTGGGCGCGTCAGTATGATGCACGGTCTGACCGGCACATCCGTTTGCATGACACGTCTTTATTGGCCCGACTGTTATGTTCTTCAAGTACTTTAAATAGCCGTTTTGACTTGGCTGAATTCGAAGCGTCAGGTTCATCACCATTAATGTAAATTTATTGCACGAGATTCGGAGAGCCTGCTACTTGGCACATGGGTTTGATTGCCCGGCCTATAAATAGTGGCAAGGAGAGAGTTTGCCTCTCGTTCTCTCATGTCCTCCCGAAATGAACTTGTTTGCTCGAGCACATTCTGTTGACGAGATATTCTCGAGGGTGAAGATGTGACACATTGTCTTCATTTATATACTTGAAGGTGACTGTTACATCCAAAAGTTGAAGTCGAGGGCATCTGAGGCAGGTGGAAGGTGCCTATTGCATCCAAAGATCAGAATGCTCGAGCCTCGTCTCCATTATGCTGGAAGAGCCACAGATCGGAATTGCGGTGCTCCGATCATCTTTTTTGGGATTTGGGAGAGCTCATCCTCCTGCTAGAGTGGGTGTTGCCCATTCTGGATGTGTTGAAAGCCTCCTTTTGCCGCGGGTCAATTGCGGTGCTCTCCTCTTCCTTTGGGCTTTGGAGAGCTCTTCCTCCAGCTAGGGGGTTGATTGCCCACCCTCGTTCTGCTCAATAAATGCTTCATTAGTCGAAGCATTTAATCGGATCGAGGTAAGGTGCATATACTGAGACTTCATGATGCACATAACTGAGGCTCTTGAAGAGATGCGCCTGACTGAGACGTCGAAGAGATACGCCTGACTGAGACGCTGAAGGGTGGCACATAACTGAGCTGCTGAAGGGATGCACCTCGCTGAGACGCTGAAGTGATGCACCAAACTGAGATGCCGAAGAGATGCGCCTGTTCGAGAGCGCATGGCGAGATGCGCCCATTTGAGAGCGCATGGCGAGATGCGCCCGTTTGAGCGCGTATGGTGGTTGTTGCGCCTGGCTGTAGACTTAGGGTCTTTTCTTTTTGTAGAAGTTCTCCTTTGTACAGCCTTTTTTAGACATGTAATAGACTTTTATATGAAATAAAAATCTTCTTTTAATGTCTAAGCTTTTGCTGTTTGTTGTGCCAAGTACTTCATCTGAGCTTCCTGGCGCATGTAGTGTTAGGCGCATAGGATTTCTGTTCCTAAAATTCTATGCTTCTGCAAGACCTCCTTCAAAGTTTTTAAAACTTTTTGTCAAGTTTTGGAATACTTTGAATAAGAAGCATGGTGGTATCTTCAACGGGGAGCATGACTGTTCGGGCACATGAGTACTCCGTGCATCAGTGATGGGGCGCATGCTCCTCTCAATTAATGCAAATGATAATGCTTCGAAGTAACCAAAAGAATTAATGATGATCTTTTTAGATTTATTTGCAGTTATCACTTCATGGAACCCGAGGCGGCGGCTGATGTCACTCCTTATCGGTTTCCGCGTATGCCTAAGCCTATAAATAGGCATCTGATAGAGAGAGAGAGGGTTCTTCTCCACTTTGCTTTCTTCTTCTCTAGAGTTCTTCTTTCGAAAAAACTCTAATCTTCTTCTTCCACGAGATGGCCCCCAAGACTCCTCGCGGTGGTGCTGGCAAGGGGAAGGAGCCTGCGGAGTTCGTCGAGGAGGATGCTCCTGTCACCATCGTGACTCCGGCCGACGTCCGGCCTGCAGTGACGGGTGGGTGTGATCTCCCAACTTTTTTAGACGAATTTGGAGCATATGGATGAGTTGCATCATGTTGCTGTGTTCTAACTCTTTATCGCCGACGTGCATGGACTTCTGTCATGATGATGTGCTTAGGTTATTCTGCCGACACGTATGGGTTTAGGCCCTGATTATGTGACGAGGTTTTACTGCTGACGTGCATGGGTTTAAACCCTGATGATGCGCCGAAGCTTCCCTGCTGAGGCACACGAGTTTGGACCTTGATGATGCGTCGAAGCTTCACTGCTGAGAGGCACGGGTTTAGACCCTGATGATGCGCCGAAGCTTCACTGCTGACGTGCATGGGTTTAAACCCTGATGATGCACCAAGCTATTTGACACCCCCAATATTTTATCTTCTTAAGGCTTTGTCTGACTTTTGTTTTTGCTGTGTTAGTGTCGATGACTATCCCTTTGCTGAATGAAGCCCTTCTGGATGCTTCTCTTTGCCAAATGGGAGTGAATTTCGACGAGGAGGTTATTAATCTCGCGAAGGCTGCTATCCTACTGAATCAGCCTTCTGAGAGACTATTGTAAATCTGGGATCAGTCGCCTGTTTTCCTCCAGCGTATGATAGAGAGCGGCAAACTGAAATCCGCCGAGTACGAGGATGTGACTTTCTTGAAACCTGCCTTTCTATTTGGTGACCGCTTGACCTCCACCGAGGCAAAGGTTCTGAAGATCGAGGAAGACTGGTTCTTCTCTGCGAAGGGCATGGTTCTGTACATGCGGCAACTTGAACGCCAATTGCCGCTGACGGCCTTCTACCGTTTGGCTTCTAAGAGAAGGATGTCATGGGAACTTACTCCTTCTCAAGGAGGGGCAGTGGGGGGGTACCCTTTCGATTGATGTTACCTCGAATAAAAAGGATACCTTAGCCGCCTCGCGAGCCGAGCCCTCGTTCAGTTGTCGAACTTTGCATCCTGGGAGCCTTTATAGTGAGGTCCCTAATGACACCTTTGCCTTTGGTGCTTCGACCTTTGCAAATCGGATGTTAACGTCAAAGATTATGTATCCGAAAGGTGGCTTTAGGGTTGAAGGTTGGTGTCACCACGTGCAGAAGTGGGACGAGTTGACCCTTTAGGTGTTGTCGAAGTTCAAGACCGAGCTTAAAGAGATTGGGATGACGGCCGCTATCCGTGCCACACAAGCCGACGTAGATCTCAACAAGCATATGTTTCTTGTACTCTTGGAAATGGTCAATATCCAGACTGACACTTTTTTTACTCCAGTGGAGGGGTTGGGATTGGCTCTCCATGAGATGTACAAGGTGTCCAAGCTTTCCTGGGGCTCGAAACCGTACAAGGAATATTTTCTGACAAATGAAGAGATCCTGGTTCTGGAAAAGAAGGACCCGGAGATGATGGTCGTCTTCAAAGAGGTGGTGAGCCATCATTATCTGCTGCAACGGAAGGACAAAGGCAAGTCACAGCCTCATGTGACTACTTGGAGGGATTATGTCTTCAAGCAGGACCTGGCGGACTCTACGAAGGTTCGGTTTACGACTCCACAGGGACTGAAGCCCGTGGAAGTAACCTCCAAAATGAGCCAACTAGGCGAGAAGGCTCCTCATTAAAATGAGAGTGGAGAGGATGTATACAGTTATTTCTGGCAATGCGTGCACCGGATGTCATCCAAGGCAGTGTTGACTGCGTACTTGATGATATGGCTCCAGGACTGTGTGTTCTCAGGTGGGTCAGGCTCTGTGGAGAGGGTGACCCAGAACCTCATTTTGCCAGCAGTGAAACTGGCTTTTGGTCGCCCTTTGGCTCTTCTCTCCGCGAAGGTGTGTAACCTGCTGCGGGGTTTGAGGGATTTTACGAATGACGTGGTCCATGAGAGGGGCAGAAAAGACAACTTTCCCTGCGCTGAGCTACCATTCCATTATCTGATGGGATGGTTGATTCTGCATCACCCGAACGTGATGAGTCCGGGTCCTGAAGACGATCACGTTGGAGGTGACGCCTTTATCCGCCGCTTCTACAAGAGGAAGTGGCTGCACACCGGCGTCCCCGTCTGTAGGAGAGACTTGTCTTATCTTCAGGGGTGGAAGATTGTCAAGGTCAGTCCCATTTTTAAAGATTTCGAGGGTGACCAAGATTTGGAAGACTCTGCACTCTATCGAAATGGGGGTTTCGTTGGTTGCAGAGTATTCGGCCTTCCCACTTGGTCTACTGAAACCAGAATAAGTGTTATCTGGAGCCATATCTGCCAAGCCGATTTGCTCGCCAGTTTGGTTATACCCAGCAAATGTTACGGAACCCCGGTAACAGTCTGGGGTTTGCTGGAAGTTTGCTCGATGGAGCCCAGGATTGGCAATATTACAATGCCAGGTGCACTGGGGTTCGTTTTAATACACCAATTCACAACCCTCGGCCACAGATCCTGTATTCAGCCGTTAAGATTTATTACGCCATGAATACTGTGCCTCCTGATTACGATATGGAGACTAGTTTCATCGTTGGAACTCAGCTAGAGGCTACGAAGAACATGTTGGCGGCGACCCGGTCATATCATCTACCAGAGTTGGCGGGATATCAGGCTGCTGCTGCAGCATCAATGAGAGGCACTCGGGAAGATCCCCCAGCTGGGAAGAGGCGGTATGACGTGGAAGCCGGTTCATCTGCACCAAAAAGGTCGAGAAAAACGACGACTCCAAAGGCTACGGGAGTGCCGCCTGTAACGCCAATGGAATCAGTTCCTGTTGAGGTAAAGACGTTCTCCATAATCTGGCCCCTTCTGTCATTTTTGTGACATATGCTTTCCTTTTGTAGGAACAGTTGAAGAAGAAGACCCGGGTTTCGAAACCGGGCGTCTATTAATCGAAGAAGGTGGCGAGCTCTTCTGATGAGCGCATTCCTCCGATTGTAATGTCTCCCGTGGAGGAGAATCCTGACAACATCGTTCCTGCAAAGATTTTAGTATCTCCAGACTATGTTGGAAGGGAAGCTGAGGTTGAAGTAGTTCTCGGGAGGGTACAAGCTGCCGTGGGGGCCTTTGACATTGAGGACCCAGCAGATAAGGGGCTTCCGGATGAGGAAGTGGAGTAGAGTTCGTCGTCTTCAGATGACGTTCCTCCAGAGATGAGTAAGCCTGTTGCGGGAGCAACAGACATGATCGAAACAGAGAAGAGGGCTGATTCCCCTACTTGTCATAATGAGAGGATGTCGGCTGTATCGTTGCCGAGCCCTACTCTAGACTCAGCAGCGGAGGCTGAGGTGGCTGCCGACCAGGAGGCAGCGACAGACTCTATCCCCGCAGAGGGATCCGATGAGGAAGGTGAGACTCGTCTGTCGAGCCTGACTCCAGGGGAGCCGAGTCAGAAAACAAGTGCTGATCTCGCTGCTTTGCCAGAGGGGGAAGGTCTCGTGCGGCCTGCTGACAGTGTGTTGGAGATGGAGTAGATAGCTCCTGACGTTGGTGGTCCCTCCGAACTTGGGAAGGGTAAGGATTTGCTGGAACCCCCCGTTGCTCCTTCCACTTAGGGTATGATATCGACGCCCCTCTCGGCTCCTTCCACTCTTTTGGCTCCTCGGGCCAGTGGCGAAGTTCAAGCCCCTATTGAGGGGATGTCCGTTGATGCCGAGGTTTCAACCTCGCAGATTGAAGTCGACGGGTCTTCTTTTGGTTCGCTGTTTAGAGCAGCTCCTCCAACTCCTGCTATGATGTCGCAAGTGCTAGCGGATGCGGATAAGTACGTGAAGTTCATCATTGATGCGGTGTACAAGATGCTGCAGAGCGGCATATCGGTAGTGATGAATGCCAATAGGAGTTTTGCAACGACAAAAACCATGGCGCTCCCTCGCATAGGTCAGATACGTTCCCACCAGGATCATGACCATACGGCCGAGATTCTGGAGGCATCGGTGGTCGAGCTCGACCAGCTGCTTTTCAAGTTTCAGAGTATCCAGCGAAATGATCTCTCCGCTCTGATAGAAGCACAAAAGGAGAAGTTGATCGCAGAAACTGAGTCATCTTATCAGGCTACCGTGGCTGTCTGGGAGCGCGAGGTAGCCGACGCTGAGGCTGCGGTGGAGAGGCTATCTCAATCCGCACAGGAGAAGGTGGAGTTACGAGCTGCGTTGGACGCCAGTATAGCGGAGGTTAATGCCAAGATTCGCCTCCTTGAAGATCAGCGGGCCCAACTCTTGTTAGATGCTGAGCGAGTCCAGGCTGAACATGTAGCATCTAAGGAGGAGGAAGCAGCTTTCACCTGCCGAGCTCTTTCCTTGGCCCAGCAGCGACAACAGCTGGATGAGAAGCATGAGGATGACACTTCCCCTGAGGCTAAAGAAATGATGCGTCAAGAAGCCGAACGCCGAGTCCTGGCGACCGCAGAGACTCGGACGGAAGACTTGAAGCGTCGGATCGAAGAGCTTTCAGCCAATCCTGGTGATGCTTAGGGATTGTAGTCTCTTTTTTTTTTTTGTTATTTTGTATAATTTGTAACTCCTGCTGGGGATGTAATTCTTTACTTTTAAATAAAGAATGAAGAGTTTTGTGGTGTGTTCATTTTTGCTGTCATGAACTTGATGATTTGTGTGGACCTATTATCTTTTGCGTACCTTAGTTTTTAGGTACAGATAATAAGTTTGAGAGAACCGACATGTTTGCTCAGAGGTGATGTGGATGTGGCAAATATGGGGTTCAAATGATGGAATATTCCTACTCAGAGGTGTTATGGACGTGGTAAGAATGACTCTGGAGGGGATACGTGGAACTACTCAGTGGACATGGAAGTTATGCGATCAATGTACGGCAATGCAGGGGTTGTCTGTACGGGATGTTTACTCAGAGGTAATGTGGACGTGGTAAACATGATGGGTAGCGTAGTCTTACGGAGCGTAAGATTCCGCTTTGTAGGGCGTAAAGGAGCAACTCAGAGGTAATGTGGACGTGGTTGTCCTTCTACTGGAGATGGGATGCAATAGAACAACTGGGTTCCGAAAGCATAGAATTTTTGTGCAAGGGAGGTGTATGTGAGCTCTAATGATCAGGTCCACTGACTCCCTTGCTAGGTAGAGGTGGAAGTACATATCTGAAAGATGTCAAGAGTAGTACTTCTTTAGGAACTTGTCGTTGATGGGCATCATGAACAAGTTCCCGTTTAATCGGGCGAGGCGGTAAGCACCGTTTGAGTATACCGTCTCTATGATGAAAGGCCCCTCCCATTTGGGCTCGAACTTTCCTGGTGTTTTGTGAGTCAACACCATCGGTCTCCTGACTGCCAGAACCAGGTCACCTACTTGAAAAGTCCTCTGCTTGACCTTCTTGTTGAAAGCATATGATATACGGGCTTGATAGAGTTCGATACGCTATTGAGCTAGAAGACATTTTTCATCAAGTGTCTCCAATTCTCGCCGACGGCGACATTGATTGTCATCCTCTGTGAGTTGATTTGTGATGGCTACACAGAATGAGGGTATCTGGATCTCGAGAGGCAGTACCGCTTCGCTTCCGTAGACCAAGGGGAATGGTGTGTTGCCCATCGGGGTTCGTACCGTTGTACGGTAGGCCCATAGGCATTCGCCGAGCTTTTCGTCCCAGTCGCGCTTGTTGGATGATACGACATTTTTGAGTAGCCTGACGATAGTTTTGTTAAACGCATCGGCCAATCCGTTTGCTAACGGATTGTAGGCGGTCGATGCCACGTTCTGAATACGATTCATGTCACAGAATCTGCTGAAAACATGGCTGATGAATTATGGACCGTTATCGTGGATAATCCTCCGAGGTACCCCAAAATGGTAGATGACATGGTGCTTGATGAAGATGACCACCCTAGAGCTCTTTACTTCTGCCAGAAGAACTGCTTCTGCCCATTTGGAGAAGTAATCGGAGATGGCTAGGATGAAACGGTGTCCCCTCGATGAAGGAGGGGTGATAGGTCCCACAATATCCATGTCCCAAGCTTCGAAGGGCCAGGAGGCGACCATAGGATATAGTGGTTCCGACGGTGTATGGATGAAGTCGGCATGGAGCCGGCAAGCATGGCATTTCTTAGCATAGTCGACAGCGTCGGCTGCCATGGTTGGCCAGTAGTATCCCATACGTCGCCGTCGATCCTGCAACTTAGGCCCAGGTTGATGAGCCCCGCAAGTTCTATCGTGGGCTTCTCGAAGGGCTTCGGCTGCTTCCTCGTTGGATAAACATTGAAGGAAAAGTCCATCGTAGGAGCGTCGATACATCATTTTAGTAGCTGTATCGTAATAGAATCGAAGGAAATGTCTCCTGACTGAGACGGCTTCCTTCGGGTCTTCTGGGAGAATTTCGTAGACAGCAAAGTTGATGAACGGGAACCTCCAGTCTCGGACATTAATACCAGCACTTGTTGACATGGCATGGGCTATTTGTGAGCATAGGTTGTTTTTAGGACAGACCAAGTCTTGACCAATTACCATGACGTAGTGCTGAGTCCCGAGGGGTGCTGCCAATGAGGCTGCGAGGCCAGCCAGAGCGTCGGCCTCCAAGTTTTGTAACCGGGGTACGTGTTCTATGAAGAACTTGGTAAAGGTTGAAACAATGTTCAATACAACTTCATGGTAAGGAACCAGATCTTCATGGCGAACTTCGTATTGCCCTCTGATCTGGTTAACGACGAGTTTTGAGTCGCCGAAGGCTTCCAGATGATCCACCCCCAGCTGTTGCTCCAGCTGGAGTCCCATGATGAGAGCGTTGTACTCGGCAACATTGTTGGAACACGGCTTCGAAAGGGAGTAAGCACGCTGGATGACCAGCTGATCGGGAGAGACTAAGACTACCCCCACTCCTGCGATGATTTGGCCTTTGGGGCCTGTTCTTGAAGCGCTATCGAAAAACATTCGCCAGACGGAGCTTTCTTCGGTGACGTTTCATTCTTGGACCTCATCCGGGATGTCTTCATAGAGTTTGGAGGACTCTGGGATGTCTTCATAGAGTCTTCATAGATTCTTGGACCTCATCCGGGATGTCTTCATAGTGGCTAAAAAGTCGGCTAGAGCTTGACCCTTGACGGCTTTTTGTGGAACGAACACCATGTTGTACGGTGTCAACAAGATCGCCCATGTAGCTAGCCGGGAGTTCAATGATCCTGGCTTCGTCATAAGAACCCTGAGTGGATTGACTCAGGAGATGACATGAATTGTCTGGCCCGAGATATAATGGCGAGTCTTCTGGACGGCGAACACCAAAGCCAGACACTCCTTTTCTATAGGATCGTACCGGTGTTCGGCCCCGATCAGTATCCTACTGAGGTAGTAGATAGCTTGCTCGTAGCCCGTATCATTGTTCTGAGCCAGCAGAGCGTCGAGGGAATGATCAATGGCACGGACGTAGAGGAGAAATGATTTGCCTGCGACGGATGCCACCAAGACTGGCAGGCTCGTCAAGTAAGCTTTGATATCGTCGAAAGCTTGCTGGAATTCTTCTGTCCAGACGTAGGAGACTCCCTTCTTCATGAGCTGGATGAAGGGTTGGCATTTTCTGGAAAGGTTTGCTATAAACCTTCGGATGTATGCCAGACGCCCCTGCAGGCCTCGAAGTTCTCGGAGGTTCTTCAGAGGGTCCATATCAAGGATAGCCTTGGTCTTCTCGTGATCGACATGAATGCATTTTGCCATAATAATGAAGCCCAGGAACTTCCTGCTAAAAACCCCAAGGAAGGATTTAGCAGGGTTCATCTTGAGTTGATGCGCTCGCATGAGATCGAAGACTGTCTTCAGGTCTTGTAGGTGATCACCTTTGAGGCAGCTCTTGACTGCGATGTCATCAACATAGCATTCGACTGTTTTACAAAGATATTGACGGAAGATGGTACACATAGCTCGTTGGTATATAGCACCAGCATTCTTCAAGCCGAAGGACATCACTGTGTAGCAGAAAACTCCCTTCAGTGTCCTGAACGACGTATGTTTTGCGTCACCGGGGAACATCTTGATCTGATTGTAGCCCGAATATCCGTCTATGAAAGACATGCATTCGAAGCCACATGTATTGTCGATCATCACGTCAGTGATTGGAAGCGGGAATTCGTCCTTCGGGCAAGCGGTGTTGAGGTCCCTGAAGTTGATGCAGACCCGTATCTTCCTATTCTTTTTGGTGACAGGGACAACGTTGGCCACCCAATCCGGGTGTTGTTCTTCACGGATAAACCCGCTGGTCAAGAGTTTGTCCACTTCTTGATCGATAGCGTTCATGATATCAGGGCGAAAACGTCGCTATTGTTGCTTTAGAGGCTTGGCATCAGGTAAGATATTAAGCCTATACATCGCGATCAGAGGATCAAGTTCCGGCATATCTTCATAGCTCCGAGCGAAGACGTCGATATATTCTTTAGCCAATTGGACCAAAGATTCCCGGTCTTCTCCTTTTAGGCTTTTGCTGATGAAGATGGGTTTGGAAGAAGATCCATCCCCAAGGTCGATCTGCTCGACTTCATCTTCGGTAGGGGGTTCGCGTAATTCAAAACGAGACTCCCACTGAGCTCCTAGGCGTTGAGCCCAAGGTTCTTCTTCGAAGAATTCTGGCATTTGGTCTTCGCCTTCACCTTCTTGAGATTGTGCAGATGCCATGTTGGCTGATAGCACCTTCTTGAAGACTGAGCCGATACTGGTATCGGAATCCCAAGTTGATGCTTCGGACGAATGAGAATGTTCTACTTCTTCGGCCTCCGAACTCACTGGAGTTGTCGGCAGCGTGACATAGCCTACCCTCCGTCGAGTTCGATCATAGTAATCCTGCGACTTTCCTTTAGGTATTGGGAGCCGGAGAGGAAGACGCCGGCCCTTGCCGTAGTTCAGGCCTTTGTTGCTTTTTAGGTCGTAACCCATCTTTTGGATGAGATACTTTGCCTTGTCCGTGTACCGATAGACTTGTATTCTGCCGGTATCTGGTTCTTGCTCGAGTGGCGGGAGGTCTTGATGACGCTCGACTTTGCCGAAGATGATGGATTCTTTATCTCGATTCCGTAGCGAGACTATAAAACAGACCCCTTGGGACGGGACTACTCGATTTACATGATTGACGGTCATTATTTGTGTTTGTAACGACCGTAGAGCGTTATCTAATGTATACATGGCATTCCAATATAGAAGACTAGAATAAATAAAAGATACTCTATTATTGATAAAACACGAGATTTTATCCCGCAGGATTACATTGTCCAGAGAGGGTGCATCTACATCAGCAGATATATATTCTCCTAGCTCTTCATCAGTGAGTACTGGGGTTGGACCAGGAGAGTCCACCGCAGCTTTGACCTTGGGGTCTGAGAGGGCTATGTGGGCCTTCTCCGGCAGCTTGGATGAGATGGATGATTGCGGAGGCTTGCCTTTAAGACGCACCTTCAGAGGTTCCTCAACTGCGCCTTCAGTGATTGGTGCCTTCCCTTGTAGTTTTGCCACAAGGGGAGCCGATATTTGGGGCGGCTTTCCCTTGAGCCGTATCTTTAAGAGAGCTTCAGTAGGTGTTCTACCTAGAGCAGTTGGTGCTTTTCCAGGTAGCTTGATGGTCATGGGAGGCAGCATCTGAGGCGGTTTCCCTTTGAGTCGAATTTTCAAAGGAGCGTCGGGAATCTTCTCTGGCTCCATGTTCGGCTCTGCTGCCGCTTCTGCTTCATCATCAGCATTATTGGCTTCCCCTTCGTCAGGCGACTTATACAGGGTAGAATCAGTGAAGTAGGCTTCGACCCCCTTGAAAGGGTCAACGTCCGCAAATTCTGTCCGGATGATGTCGTTGGTGGACACATACTTCATACATTGGTGGAGTGTAGATAGCACCACCATGTACTCATACAGCCACGGATGACCCAGTAGGAGGTTGTAGTTGACGTCAGCATCCACGACATAGCAAGTCACCTCGGTTCGGAGGTTACCCATATGACACTTCAGTCGTATTTTGCCCAGCGGCTCGCTTTTGCTAGCATTGAAGATGCTGATTGTAGTGTTGGAAGGCTCCAGACGGTACATTGGGATCCCTAGTGTTGAGAGTAGCATCTTCGGAATAATACTGAGGGAAGACCCTGGATCGCTCTGAATCCGCTTCACCTTTACGGAGCCGACATACCCTGTGTAATACAGTGGTCTGTTGTATCGGTTGTGCTTGAGCAGCATGTCTTGTTGGGTGAAGGTTATATTGGGGATAACCTCATTCGTACAATGGCAGTGCGCACATGTAGTCGGGAGATCTTCAGGCTGCTTAACCTGACTGATGAAGGACTCAGCATCCTTCAGAGCTTCAAAGAGAGCTTCACGATTGTCCTTGAAAAGACGATGTCACCCCCGTTTTTCGTTCTACGTATTTTCAGTAAACGTATACGGAATCATGACATGTATTTTATTTTCCTGCCTGGCTAGCTAATTTCAGTTTAATCTTGATTAGGTTCATCATGGCATGTAATGGTTTAACTTGGTTTATTTTGGGTTGGCTTGGTTTATTCTTTGGTTCATCATGTTAAACCCACCACCATCCCCCTTTAAACCTACCTAACTTTTCTCTCTCCTCCACTTTCTCATTTACTCCTTCCTTCTCCATTAAACCCACCACCAACCAAGAACACCCCTTAGGCAAGTGCAACTTGCTTCCACAAGAGAACCCATTTTTATTGTTCCAATAGCTTCTTCTTATGTTTCTAAGACACATTAGAACTTATTATTTTCCATTTTGAGGCTTTGATTTTTGTAGATCTAGAAATTGGTCATTTTCGAATTTTGGTGGTTTTGATCTATCAAACTTCTTTATTTTCAAATTTTGATGGTTCCATGTTGAAGAGAATTTCATTCTACCCAATTTTAACCATTTGAAAGTTGGATTTGGACTTGTTTTGACCAAGTTATAGCCTTTTGAAGCTATGGGTTCAACCATGGAGTTCTTGCTGATTTGGAGAAGACAGTGAGCAGTGTGCGCGAGCTTTTTAGCTTGCGCCACTGAGTTGCACGCGCTCTTTAGCGCAGCACAGTCTGACCTCGTGCGCAGTCTGACTCATGCGCATTCTGACCTCGTGCGCAGTCTGACTCATGCGCAGTCTGACCTCGTGCACAGTCTGACCTCGTACGCAGTCTGACTCGTGCGCAGTCTGACCTCGTGCGCAGTCTGACTCATGCGCAGTCTGACCTCGTGTGCAGACTGACTCGTGCGCAGTCTTACCACGTGCGCAGTCTGACTCATGTGCAGTCTGACTCGTGCGCAGTCTGACTCATGCGCAGTCTGACCTCGTGCGCAGTCTGACTCGTGCGCAGTCTGACTCGTGTGCCGTCTGACTCGTGCGCAGTCTGACTCATGCGCAGTCTGACTCGGGCGCAACCTGACTCAGGCGTAACCTAGCCTCGCGCAGTCTAGTGCCTGGCACAACATGACTTGGCCTGACTCTTCCTGGCGCAACTTGACCCGACCTTGTGCATTTTAGTGATTGGCACCCTTAGTGCCTAGGCGCAACCTGATGTTCAGGCGCAACTGGACTTGACCCTACTTGCCTTGGCGCAACCTGTTACCCTGGCGCAACTTGGCTAATGCCACTTGTTGGCCATAGTACCCCTTGCTCGTCCCCCTTGGGCGCATTATGTCCCCATATCCCCCTTTTTAGGATTTTTGCACCCATTTTATATCCGTACGCCTTTTCGATATAAACTCGACATAAACCCGATGTGATCATGACATTATTTATGAATGTTAATCTGAACATGACTTAGTGATGGAATCATATGATCAGCGACCCGTTGTGGTGCACTTGCATAGACACGATATGACATTATGACCTTATAGGATAACTCTTGATAGTGATCCACCATGGTGCACTCTTGACAAGTAATTTGACATGATAATTCTTGATGGTGGTCCGTTGTGATGCACCCTTAACTTTTAAGTAATCTTGATAAGCAACCCGACATGATAACCTTGATACGCTGTTACGACAGCTAACCTGACATGCTAAGTGAATTCTTGACACCGTGGGTGATTGTATTGAATATGCTTGTATAAGCAACCAGTCTTGTCTCGCATTATGTCTAGGACATGTATCCCTGGTTACCACGGTCAGGGATTCATACTGAATCTGACTAGGTTAATGACTAGATTGATCAAGTAGAGCATATAGAGAGGTATTTCGGCTACAAGCAATCTCGTTATCTGGGCGCCTTCCTTGATGGACTTGTAGCCTACCGACGAGTAGGGCACATTTTCAGCTCACTGCTATGTGGGGCACTACATGAAACGATTACTATGCACACTGTCATGTGTTGCATCCAAGTCACCTAACAAGACATGATAACTCTAATCATGAACCTTACGTCTGGATAACCTGGATAGTCTGCAGGGCTTGTGGCCGTAGGCGTACCTCATTGCATCTTGCTAGTAACTAAGCTTGTGATAACCCAAGTTAGTTAAGTATCAAGCCTTACTCTTTGCTTGGCCGTGAATGATGGATGGAGTCCTATCTTGTCTAGTCTTGCCCAGATCCGGTGTATGGATATCTCTGGACATGCTTGTTTATGATTTACTTTATCGATAATTGGTTCGAGGCTAAGTTCTGTTCAGGTGAAGGGTTACAACCCCGGTCCTTGTTTGGTTTACGGGTTGTAACTTGGTTACCGGAATAGTCCTCTAGTTATCTTATCGTTTATCATCCTGTTTTCTTTAACTCATGTCTTATGTTATTTTACCTATGACTCTATGTGCTGACATGCTGGTTTTAGTTCTTAAGTGAAGCCCCCTTTGTGGTACTTGCTCTTTCTGGGGTCTGACCCAGCTGGTTTTGTATGGCCAGATTTTGGAGCAGCTACCGAGGATCTCCCAACTTTCCTGCCAGATGGTGAACATTAGAAGGAATCCCGACAACGAGTGGGTTTTATTTTGCTCTCCTACTCCATTGTACAAATATTCTTTTGAGGCGTTTAGCCGCCGAGCAAGTGTTAGCTCGTTGCAACTTTACTTACTGTCTGCCTACGGGCTGTAACATGATTGACAAATCCTAGAGTTGATCATGTATAACTTAAACTCTTGCTAGTCTTCGTATTTTGTATGACTAGCTTCATGATTATCTGAATATGTAATGTATGGGACGCCTTACCTTGTATGTCTGATGATCTACCATCTTGTTATATCTACTTGTTGCTTGAGATTTAGACACTAGGCTTGTTATTGACCTTAAGAGACTGATGGCTTGTAGTAAACCCTCATGCATCTAGACAGTCGTGACCGTATTGCGAGGTGAGATTCACTTCAATGTACGTAGCTGGCTGTGTCTATCCCCCGCTCTCCAGTATTCTGGTTCTGGGACGTGACACGGTTTAAGTGGTGGCCCATGCAGGTCTTGTAGATCAAGATATGTGAGGGTTTATCGGATAGATGTCTCAATCAGCACTCGTCCTTGATCTCTACTCGTGCCTTCTGATCTTTCAGAATCCTTGACCTGATCACATGTTTATATCCTCGATCTATCATGGTCCTTTCTTATTGTTCCCCATGTCATTTCTTCAGCGATATTGTTCCTAGTCCTACCGATCAGCAAGGCGGAGCACCTCCAGTGGACCAGCAGCAACCTGGAGACCAAGCCCAGTACTCTGGAGCGGCCTCCCGAGTCATGCATTCCGGGGACCCCGAGCCCCCAGTTCAGCCAGTCCAGCCTGCAGAGCCTGACGATGGCACCTTGGTGGGTCTCATCAGGACATTGCTTGCGTCTCAAGATTGTCGGGGCGATGCCCTGCACCAGGCAGTACAGGATGCCATGGGCCGTGTTGGTTATCAAGGGAACAGTGCGGCTAGCAGTTTCAAGCGCCTCAACCCTTCCTTCTTCGACGGTAGTGAAGACGCTATTGCAGCTGATGTGTAGCTCCAGGACATTGAGATTATCTTGGATACAGCCAAGACTCCAGAAGAAGAGAAGGTAGCTGTGGTACGCCTACAGTTATTGGACCTAGCCCGCACCTGGTGGGCGATGATAGCAGTTGGATTGGCAACGCCTGTCCCGTGGAAGGTGTTCAGTGACAAGTTTCAGATCAAGTACTTCGATGCTGTAGCTCGGCACGACCTACAGACGAGGTTCACCAATCTCAGGCAGATGAGTAGGACGGTCGATGGATATGCGACCAAGTTTTCAAGACTGAGTCGGTTTGCTCCCATTTTGGTGGCAACCGAGTTTGATCGAGCGCAGCGGTTCCAGCAGGGACTCCACCTAGAGATCATTCTAGCAGTAGAGCAGTTTGAGCATCAGACCTTTGATGCTATTTTGCGGGCAGCTAAGAGGCATGAGTATACCTCGCAGAGAATTGTAGACAGAACTGGAGGACGAAAGCGGTCCCATGGTCAGATGACCCAGTCCTCAGCCCCAGCCCCGGCAGCTAGGGCCTTGACCATTGGAGCTCCGAGGAGGGCAGCATCAGTTACGTCGGTTCAGCATTCGACTCCGACGTATTCTCAGCAGCAGAAGCGGAGGCAGTCTTCCATAATGGGCTGCACTCATTGTGGGAAGCCAGGGCATGTAGTGCCAGAATGTCGCCGAGCACAAGGATTGTGTTTGGCTTGTAGGGCACCGGATCACATGATAGGGTCCTGACCACAGAGAATCGGTTCATCCTCATCGGCCCAGACTAGTCCCTCGGTGAGGGGACCAGCACCAGTGCAGCAGCAGCAGTATCAGCCTTCGAGGCCATTGCCGCCTCAGGCTCAGGCATTCCAGCAGCAGCGACCGCAACAGTATGCCCAGGTGCAAGCTCAGGTTCAGAACCGCCAGAGAGGTTTTCAGCAGAGGGGACCAGCACCCAGAGGGCACGGACCGTAGAAGAGGAGTTGGCATCAGGTGAGGTGGTGGCAGGTACCATTCTCGTCAACTCTTTTCCTGCATCAGTATTATTTGATTCAGGTGCATCGCATTCATTTATGTCTGCACGATTTGCGACACGGATAGGACTGGAGCCCGAGTCATTATCAGTAAGGCTCAATATACTTACTGGTAACGGACTTGTAGGTGTAGATAGGGTGTTTTCCTCGTATCGAATCGTAGTTAGCCGTAGAGAGTTTCCCGCTAGATTGATAGAGTTCCCGATGGCCGATTATGATGTGATCCTAGGAATGGATTGGTTGAGGGACCAGTATGCTAGAATAGATTGCCATGTCGACAAGATTATTTTTAGTATTCCCGGTGAGCCAGAGTTTTCATTTTCTCGAGGCGGAGTAGAACCTTCTTCCCCAGCATTGCGGATGGCCGTAGCAGCAACAGTTCAGTTTCCCAGAGTTGTAGAAGAGTTTCCTGACGTATTTCCCGAAGAGCTTCTAGGCATGCCCCCAGAGAGAGATAGAGTTCACTATCGACTTGATTCCAGGGACGGCACCAGTGTCAGAGAGAGTCTATAGGATGGCACCATCAGAGTTGGAGGTCATGTACAAGATGATTGAAGAACTTAGAACCAAGGGATTCATTCGTGCTAGCGGATCACCTTGGGGAGCTCCGATGCTTCTTGTGAAGAAGAAGGATGGTACGTCAAGATTATGTGTTGATTATCGTACCTTGAACTCTGTAACAATTAAGAACAGATATCCTTTGCCAAGGATAGATGATTTATTTGATCAGCTCAAGGGAGCGGCAGTATTCTCGAAGATTGACTTGCGGTCGGGGTACCATCAGATCAGAGTCAGAGAGCAGGACATCCCGAAGACAGCATTCAGATCTAGATATGGACATTGGGAGTTCCTTGTTATGCCATTTGGAGCGACCAATACGCCGGTCGTATTCATTGACCTCATGAATCGTATCTTCATGCCCTATTTGGACCAGTTCGTGATAGTGTTCATAGACGACATCTTAGTCTATAGCAAGAACGAGGCAGAGCATGAGCAGCATCTTCGTGTAGTTTTTCAGATTCTCAGGGAGCACCAGTTGTACGCGAAGTTCAGTAAGTACGAATTTTGGCTTGATCGTATTTCGTACTTAGGTCATATCATCACCAAAGGTGGAGTGGAAGTTGACCCCCAGAAGATAGTGGCTATAGAGACATGGCCAGTACCTAGCACCGTCGTAGAAGTTCGGAGTTTCCTCGGGTTGGCCGGCTATTACCGACGCTTTGTGTCAGACTTTGCTCAGATTTTAGCGCCACTGACGCAGTTGACCCGTAAGGATATGCAGTTTGCTTGGACAACAGAGTGTCAGAGTTCATATGTGAAGTTGAAGCGGAGATTGATGACGGCTCCCATTCTCACTCTTTCCGACGGGACGGGAGGATTTTTAGTTTATTGCGACGCATCCGGCAAGGGATTAGGATGTGTCTTGATGCAGCATGGTAAGGTAGTCGTTTATGCGTCACGTCAGCTTCGTGACCATGAAAGGAATTACCCAAAACCATGACCTGGAGTTAGCAGCTATAGTTTTTGCATTGAAACTTTGGAGACATTATTTGTATGGAGATCAGGTGGAGATTTTCACCGACCACAAGAGTCTGAAGTATGTATTTACCCAGAAGGATCTTAATATGCGTCAGAGGAGATGGCTAGAGCTACTTGTGGATTATGACATCAGCTTGCAGTATCATCCTGGAAAGGCCAACGTAGTGGCAGATGCATTGAGCAGGAGGGCTGGAGTTTATTTTCTAACGGCGCAGCCAGAGTTGTTAGCAGATCTTCAGAAGATGGGTATTGAAGTTGTTCTTCCTTCCAGTGTGGCATTGATGGCCAGTATGCAAGTTCAGTCCAGTATAGTTGAGAGGATCAAGTTAGCTCAATCAGCAGACTCTAAGCTTCAGCGGCTTAGGGCAGAATGTGTGGCAGGACAGAGACCAGAGTTATGCATTCATAAAGATGGTACACTCCGACATGGAAGGCGTCTTTGTGTACCCAGTGGTAATATCAGACAGGAGATCATGGCAGAAGCCCACAGTTCTCAGTATTCCATTCATCCCGGCGGTACGAAGATGTATCGAGATATTCGGCAGCATTTTTGGTGGAATGGCATGAAGAGGGAGATTGCCCGGTTTGTCTCTTGTTGTTTAGTTTGCCAACAAGTAAAGGCCGAACATCAGAGACCAGCTGGACTTCTTCAACCTTTATCGATCCCAGAATGGAAATGGGAGCACATTACCATGGATTTTGTAACTGGATTACCTAGATCCCCAGCTGGAAGAGATGCCATCTGGGTTATAGTTGATCGTCTCATGAAGGTAGCTCATTTTCTTCCTTTCAGAATCGGCCAGTCGACGGATCAGCTTGCAAAGATGTACCTCAGACAGATAGTCAGATTGCATGGAGTGCCAATTAGTATTGTGTCCGACAGAGATTCGAGATTCACATCTCACTTTTGGCGAAGTCTTCAAAAAAGTTTGGGGACTCGTCTCAAGTTCAGTTCAGCCTACCATCCGCAGACAGATGGTCAGTCAGAACGCACGATCCAGACTCTTGAAGATATGATGCAGTCATGTACACTCGACTTCGGTGGTTCTTGGGAAGATCACCTGCATCTCATGGAGTTGTCCTATAACAACAGTTTCCAGGCTAGTATCCAGATGGTACCTTTCGAGGCCTTGTACGGTAGGAAGTACAGATCTCCTTTAGCTTGGGACGATATCGGTGAGAGGCAAATGCTTGGACCAGAGATGGTGACGCGGACTATTGAGGTGGTCAGACAAGTCAGAGATCATCTTCGAGTTGTCCAATATCGCCAGTGTCATTGGGCCGATTCCCATCGGCGCCCTCTTGAATTTTCTGTCGGCGACCACGTATTCCTTAGGATCTCGCCTACCCGTGGCGTCATTCGATTCGGCGTACGGGGAAATCTTAGTCCTAGGTATATAGGGCCGTTTGATATCCTTGAGCGAGTAGGTAATGTACCCTATCGTCTCACTCTTCCACAATCGTTACGTGAGGTGCATGATGTCTTCCATGTATCCCAATTACGATGGTATATCCCGGATCCGAGTCATGTCCTTGATCATTCGGAATTGGTTGTTGGTACCAACCTTTCGAATGAGGAGAGACCCGTATCTATATTGGACCGGAGGGAGAAGATACTCAAGAACAAGACTATTAGTTTAGTCCGTGTTGCTTGGGGTCATCACTCTTTGGGTGAGTCAATGTGGGAGCGTGAGGATGATATCCGATCACGATATCCCGACCTGTTTGACTCGTAAGGTATAATGTCTTTCTTATGCCTTATGCTTAAGTTCCTTGCTTGTATGAATGATTGTTTGATTGACTGCTAGTCATATATTGCCTACAATTGATATAGCTTGCTCGACATCTCTAGCCTCTTGATTAAATTCCGAGGACGGAATTCTTTTAAGGTGGGTAGAGTTGTCACCCCCATTTTCTGTTCTACGTATTTTCAGTATACGTATACGGAATCATGACATGTATTTTATTTTCCTGCCTGGCTAGCTAATTTCAGTTTAATCATGATTAGGTTCATCATGGCATGTAATGGTTTAACTTGGTTTATTTTGGGTTGGCTTGGTTTATTCTTTGGTTCATCATGTTAAACCCACCACCACCCCCCTTTATAACCTACCTAACTTTTTTCTCTCCTCCATTTTCTCATTTACTCCTTCCTTCTCCATTAAACCACCACCAACCAAGAACACCCCTTAGGCAAGTACAACTTGCTTCAACAAGAGAACCCATTTTTATTGTTCCAATAGCTTCTTCTCATGTTTCTAAGACACATTAGAACTTGTCATTTTCCATTTTGAGGCTTTGATTTTTGTAGATCTATAAATTGGTCATTTTTGGATTTTGGTGGTTTTGATCTATCAAACTTCTTTGTTTTCAAATTTTGATGGTTCCATGTTGAAGAGAATTTCATTCTACCCAATTTTGACCATTTAAAAGTTGAATTTGGACTTGTTTTGACCAAGTTATAGCCTTTTGAAGCTATGGGTTCAACCATGGAGTTCTTGCTGATTTGGAGAAGATAGTGAGCAGTGTGCGCAAGCTTTTTAGCTTGCGCTACTGAGTTGCGCGCACTTTTAGCACAGCACAGTCTGACCTCGTGCGCAGTCTGACTTATGCGCAGTCTGACCTCGTGTGCAGTCTGACCTCGTGTGCAGTCTGACCTCGTATGCAGTCTGACTCGTGCGCGTCTGACTCGTGCGCAGTCTGACCTCGTGTACAGTCTGACCATGCACAGTCTGACCTCGTGTGCAGACTGACTCGTGCGCAGTCTGACTCGTGCGCAGTCTGACTCGTACGCAGTCTGACTCGTCCACAGTCTGACCTCGTGCGCAGTCTGACCTCGTGCGCAGTCTGACTCGTGCGCAGTCTTACTCGTGTGCAGTCTGACTCGTGTGCAGTCTGACTCATGCGCAGTCTAACTCGGGCGCAACCTGACTCAGGCGCAACCTAGCCTCGCGCAGTCTAGTGCCTGGCGTAACATGACTTGGCCTGACTCTTCCTGGCATAACTTAACCCGACCTTGTGCATTTTAGTGATTGGCACACCTAGTGCCTAGGCGCAACCTGATGTTCAGGCGCAACTGGACTTGACCCTACTTGCCTTGGCGCAACCTGTTACCCTGGCACAACTTGGCTAATGCCACTTGTTGGCCATAGTACCCCTTGCTCCTCCCCCTTGGGTGCATTATGTCCCCATATCCCCCTTTTTAGGATTTTTGCAGCCATTTTATATCCGTACGCCTTTTCGATATAAACTCGACATGAACCCGATGTGATCATGACATTATTTATGAATGTTAATCTGAACACGACTTAGTGATGGAATCACATGATCAACGACCCGTTGTGGTGCACTTGCATAGACACGATATGACATTATGACCTTATAGGATAACTCTTGATAGTGACCCGCCGTGGTGCACTCTTGACAAGTAATTTGACATGATAATTCTTGATGGTGGTCCGTTGTGACGCACCCTTGTCTTGATAAGTAATCTTGATAAGCAACCCGACATGATAACCTTGATACGCTGTTACGACAGCTAACCTGACATGCTAAGTGAATTCTTGACACCGTGGGTGATTGTATTGAATATGCTTGTATAAGCAACCAGTCTTGTCTAGCATCATGTCTAGGACATGTATCCCTGGTTACCACGGTCAGGGATTTATACTGAATCTGACTAGGTTAATGACTAGATTAATCAAGTAGAGCATATAGAGAGGTATTCTGGCTACAAGCAATCCCGTTATCTGGGCACCTTCCTTGTTGGACTTGTAGCCTACCAACGAGTAGGGCACATTTCCAGCTCACTGCTATGTGGGGCACTACATGAAACGATTACTATACACACTGTCATGTGTTGCATCCAAGTCACCTAACAAGACATGATAACTCTAATCTTGAACCTTGCGTCTGGATAACCTGGATAGTCTGCAGGACTTGTGGTCGTAGGCGTACCTCATTGTATCTTGCTAGTAACTAAGCTTGTGATAACCCTAGTTAGTTAAGTATCAAGCCGTACTCTTTGCTTGGCCGTGAATGATGGATGGAGTCCTATCTTGTCTAGTCTTGCCCAGATCCGGTGTATGGATATCTCTGGACATGCTTGTTTATGCTTTACTTTATCGATAATTGGTTCGAGGCTAAGTTCTGTTCAGGTGAAGGGTTACAACCCCGGTCCTTGTTTGGTTTACGGGTTGTAACTTGGTTACCGGAATAGTCCTCTAGTTATCTTATCGTTTATCATCCTGTTTTTTTAACTCATGTCTTATGTTATTTCACCTATGACTCTATGTGCTGACATGCTGGTTTTAGTTCTTAAGTGAAGCCCCCTTTGTGGTACTTGCTCTTTCTGGGGTCTGACCCAGCTGGTTTTGTATGGCCAGATTTTGGAGCAGCTACCGAGGATCTCCCAACTTTTCTGCCAGATGGTGAACACTAGAAGGAATCCCGACAACGAGTGGGTTTTATTTTGCTCTCCCACTCCATTATACAAATATTCTTTTGAGGCGTTTAGCCGCCGAGCAAGTGTTAGCTCGTTGCAACTTTACTTACTGTCTGCCTACGGGCTGTAACATGATTGACAATCCTAGGATTGATCATGTATAACTTAAACTCTTGCTAGTCTTCGTATTTTGTATGACTAGCTTCATGATCATCTGAATATGTAATGTATGGGACGCCTTACCTTGTATGTCTGATGATCTACCATCTTGTTATATCTACTTGTTGCTTGAGATTGAGACACTAGGCTTGTTATTGACCTTAAGAGACTGATGGCTTGTAGTAAACCCTCATGCATCTAGACAGCCGTGACCGTATTGCGAGGTGAGATTCACTTCAATGTACGTAGCTGGCTGTGTCTGTCCCCTTTGGGATGGGGACGACGCCATCTTGTGTTGTGGTTGGCGGTAAGGTGCCAAATTGGAGCGACACCAGGTTGGCCGAGACCGTTTTCTCCTCGTAGTTGACGGAGATAACATCCGCATTGATCATACGCTGGATGTAGTTCTTGAGGACGTAGCAGTCCTTAGTTGGATGTCCGACAAACCGATGGTAGTGACAGTACCTGGGATGGTCCACTTTTCCAACCTTGTCGGGATGCTTCGGGTCCGGCAACTTGATTTTGTCACCCTGCTTCAATATCTCGAAGAGTTGCAGGGTGTCTTCATCGTTGAAAGAATAAACCTCCTTTGGCCTTGGTGCAAGTGGAGGCTTCTGAGTGGGTGCTGATGCACCTTTGGAGGTATTGCCAATCAATGCCTGCTTTCCCTTCGTCTCTCGTCCAGGGTTCTTGGCTGCAGGCCGTTTTCCCTTGTCCTCAAAGGCAGAAAAACTGACTCCCAGAAGACGAGCATTGGACGCCTTCTTTTCAGCTGCCTCGGCCTCGATGATCAAGGAACTCCAGTCGGAAGGAGGAGTGGAGTTGAGCCAAAGTTTGATAGCAGACAGCATGTTCATGCTGCAGGAGGAGAGCAGTGCATGTTCTGGCATACCCGGGGGTAGTCTGAAGCAGGCTTGTGGGAACCGTTCGATGAATGCTCGAACTATTTCCTTCTCCTTCTGACATATCTCTATAAGGGATGCCATTGTCATGTCCTTCCCTCCG
The DNA here is from genome assembly GCA_029216955.1 of Iris pallida. Lineage (NCBI taxonomy): Eukaryota > Viridiplantae > Streptophyta > Magnoliopsida > Asparagales > Iridaceae > Iris > Iris pallida. The sequence goes on along the minus strand of JANAVB010044620.1, from coordinate 10,563,468 downwards.
TCGTAGAAACAATCGAGGAAGAGACGTGTCAAATCGTCGAAGGAAGATATGGAGTTGTCGGGGAGACTGTAGTACCAGTCGTAAGACACTCCTTTCAGTGCCCGACAAATATGCTGGTGAGTAGTGTGTCTTCCTTCGGAAGATCTCCCGTTTGAGATTGGAAGTATGTCAGATAGCGGCACGGAGAGTCCTTCTCGTCGTATGGCGTCAATGTCTGTGGTTTATACTTGGGAGGATAAACCACTTTGTTCCATTCGAGGGGGTATGGTTGTGGGATCCCCATCTTCTGGCGCTCCTCATGTCTGTTCTTGGACTCAAAGCGCTCGCGTAAGTCCCTGATCATCTCAACCACGTCTTCCGTGGAGCTGGGAGTCGGGAAAGGTGGTACAGCCTGGAGTTGAACATTTGATGGCTCCGACGTCCGAGGTTCTTTACGGTGATCTGTATCCAAGGATACCCGTTGAAGGGGTACACTTGATTCTCCATTGGCCCCTGGGTCAGGACCGGTAGACGGTGCCCAGGCCAAAGCTGACCGTATCTCGAACACTGCTTGAGTCAGTATTTGCATGGAGGCAGAGAGGGTTTTGAGTCCTCCCTCCAAGGTATCCATGCGCTAGACAAGGTCTGCTGGCGGCACATCTGGCTCGACATCACCCCCAGTCATGTATACTGTCATGACACGGCTGGAAGTGGATGGATCGGTTGAGGCTTCACTCTCGACCTCACTCTCCTGTAGGGGAGTTGCCTCTCCTGGAGCTTCGTCTTGGCTACCTCCAGCTATGTCCTGGGGGATATCTTCGCCTTCGGAAAGGACTTGGCTACCCCCAGCTACGTTCTGGAGGACGTCTTCATCTTCAGGAGGATGATCAGCAAGGAATTGTCTACCCCCAGCTATGTTCTGGAGGACGTCTTCGCTTTCAGGAGAAGGATCGACGAGGGCCTGACTACCCCCAGCTTCCTCCAAGATCTTTTTTCTCCTCCGAGTGCCTTCAAACACTCCAGAGGACGGGACAGTCGTCTTGGCTTTCCTTGGCTGGCTCTTGGATGAGGACACAGTCGAGGAGCTACCAGTCGCCTTCCGAATTGATGGGGAGTTTGAGACTACATTGCAGGAAGCAACCTGTAGTTCTAGCTCCATTTTTGTTGACACCTTCTTCCCGAGGCGATGTTGGAGAGGTGTTGATGATTGCAGCCGCTAGAACACCGACTGCCTTGGTGGTGGGACTGCTAATTTGCAACAACAGTTGACGGTGACTACAGCACAAGTGTGCCCTGTAAAGGGCGTATTGCGCTTGTCAGTTGACTCTCCTGATCGGCGCTTGTGACTAATCATATTACGCAAATCATTGGGGGAGAGTGCCTCCTTCGCACCCCCATCAGGCGCATGGCAAGGCCAAGCGCCGGGGTGATAAAGTGAATGCTGCGCCCCATGATCCAACGCAAAACATGCACTCAAATCAATAGTGGGGGAACAACATTTACAGTGACTTGAACGAACCTCAGACGCACAACCAGTGGAGGCACGGGAGTTCAAGACCACAGGGTTTGCCTTGCTCGACTTGGTTGCGAACGCAGCAGATGTGCCCAAGTGAGACAAGGACTTTGAAGGTCGGCTCGTTTCTGGCACAGAAGCACCCGAGTCAACCTTGTACATCTTACCATCAGCAGCGCACATGATTGTGAGCGCATGCTTCTGGTTTGCCGTTGGCATAGCACGTTTGAGGCACATGGCCCGTGCCGTCCTAGACTTCTTCGTACCAGTCTGCTGGGGTGCATAGTACTCAGAGTCTAAATTCTCCTCGCCACAACAGCGAGTGAGTCTGTCAAAGACAGAGGCCTTCTGTGGCACATCAAAGGTGATGCGCAGGGCAGTAGCTGCGCCCTTACTCCGTCGGCGCATCTTCCTTGTCTGAGAAGGAGATGGCTAGGGAATTTGGTCAGCACCACGCTTTCCCGAGAGATGCGCTGCACAGGTGGGCGCATCCTGGCTGCTGAGGTCATCAGCGAGAAGGGTGGACTGCATCCGCGTATCCCCTTCAGTGGTGGTGCCAGGAGCCTCGACCTTGCGCACCCAAACTTGGCGAGTCTTCTTCGGCTTTGGCAGCCGCTTCGAAGGACTTGTGCTGCCTTCAGAGATGAACTCCTCATATGCCTGTTGATTGAGGCGTACGACCAGCATCTTGTGGGAGGAGCCCACCTTCACATCGTCGGATTACGATACAGCTTTCTCGGTAGAGGAGAAAGAGGTCCCCAGCAGAGTCGCCAGCTTGTTTGCCATTAAAATCTTTTTATTACAAATTTCAATTACAAACAGAACAGTGTTACAATATAGGACTTAGACGTAGTCCTAGGAGAACACTTTTGTTTATCTGGGTCCTTTGTGCCGATGGAGCGAGTGGTAATGCGTTGACTCTGTTGACGATCTGACGACGGTTATCGGTTCTCTGAGGGACTGAGTTGCTCTAGGTGCTGGAGCTTACGGAGAGGAAGAAGACGATGAGTGTCTGTATCTGCCTCTCTGTATGTATGTTCGTAGGTCCGTAGCCATTTTCAGAAGGAAATGATCCCTCTATTTATAGTCTGTAGGCTGGCTGCTCATGCGCACATATGTAGGATGCGTCGGTTTTTGGGGATGCCACGTGGTGATTGCTGATAGAGGCGCATGGGCGGTGCGCTCGGATTGAGGAGTTGAACTCTTCTCATTGCATTTGTGGGCTACGGCAGAGCTGACACGTAGCAGTAGAGAAGATCTTTCGGTTGCTGAGATCTTGGGTGATTAGCACCCCTTCATCGGCTGAACTGAGTCAAAAAGACATGTGTCACGTATCCGTAGCTCAAAGATCTCGGATTTGGTGGAGAGTAATCTGATAGGATGTGCCTAGGATTGGACGCATGAGAAGACTTTGGCTTGTAACCTTTAGGAGTCACAAACCAGTCTGGGCGTACGGCTTTTGAGGCGCATACGAGGCTTCAGTAGTGACTTTGACTTCTGTCTTTAGGGATCAGAGAAAAGTCTGAGGCACATGGCTTTTGAGGCGCATACAGAGATTTGGGCACATGACTGCGGAGGCGCATGCAAAATGGTTGGGCGGCCACGTGGCTTGTAACCACCGGAGGGAAGTAATGATGATGCCGACGTCAGTGACGCATCATCTTCTGAAAAAGCTGTCAACTGTTCAGTCCTCGGGGACTGGCTGCTGTCGTGTCAGACTTCAGCATTTAATGTTCTTTGACGGGTGATGGGCTGTTGAGTGGGCGCATCGATCTACGTTCTACTAGGCACATGGGGACGTATGGGCGCATCCTTACAAGGCGCTTGGTGCTGGTGGGCGCGTCAGTATGATGCGCAGTCTGACCGGCGCATCCATTTGTATGACACGTCTTTATTGGCCCGACTGTTACGTTCTTTAAGTGCTTTAAATAGCCGTTTTGACTTGGCTGAATTCGAAGCGTCAGGTTCATCACCATTAATGCAAATTCATTATACGGGATTCGGGAAGCCCGTCACTTGGCGCATGGGTTTGATTTGCCCGGCCTATAAATAGTGGCAAGGAGAGATTTTGCCTCTCGTTCTCTCATGTCCTCCCAAAATAAACTTGTTTGCTCGAGCACATTCTATTGATGAGATGTTTTCGAGGGTGAATATGCGACGCATTGTCTTCATTTATGCACTTGAAGGTGACTGTTACATCCAAAAGTCGGAGTCGAGGGCTTCTGAGGCAGGCAGAAGGTGCATGTTGCATCCAAAGATCGGGATGCTCGAGCCTCGTCTCCGTTATGTTGGGAGAGCCGCAGATCGGAATTGCGGTGCTCCGATCATCTTCCTTGGGCTTTGGGAGAGCTCCTCCTCCTGCTAGAGTGGGTGTTGCCCATTCTGGTTGTGTTGAAAGCCTCCTTTTGTCGCGGGTCAATTGCGGTGCTCTCCTCTTCCTTTGGGCTTTGGAGAGCTCTTCCTCCAGCTAGGGGGTTGATTGCCCACCCTCGTTCTGCTCAATAAATGCTTCATTAGTCAAAGCATTTGTAATGTCCCAGTCCCAAAATACTTAGGACTAGGTACGTGTCCATGCCAGTTGTATACATACGAAGTACACTCCAATATATGAAAACCTTGTATGTATACATAAGCTGTAAAAATGCAGTAAAACCATAATAACTAAATCTCATCCACTGGATAAATAAATGATATAAAAGCAACTTTGAATTTGTCATGTATACAATCGTTGGGCGGAGACAAAGTCCACTACCATCTATCTCAAATAAAATGTACAAGAAGTGATCGAATAAATAACGAGACGAACCAAACGCAATCGTCTTCGAAAAAATGGAGAAGATCACTGCCTTGGCTAGAACACCTGCAAAATCACAGAAGCACACACCTGGAGAGATAACCAGGTCCTCAGAGAGACGTAACAAGATACAGAAAGAACATGCCATATGAACTGAATATAAATGCACCATAAAATAAAGATAAAGTAAAAGCGTCCAAACCATAACACGGCTCAATATCCCATCATCGAAACAGTAGAATACCCCTACAACCAAACAAGGACAAGGGGTAACTTACTATTCCACGATGCGACATTTTCCATGCCATGATTTGGAACATAAAATTTGCTAAGGTCTCCTAACCTTTCTAGTAGGCAATTTAGAAGACATCTCGATGTATGGGCAGGTGAAGGCTGACTCCCCCAGGACAAGGTAACAACTCACAACACACACACGTCAATACCAATACTATCAGCTGGCATAACTCGAGGCAAGCGGCCCACGTGACCCATCAGTCCACATAGCTCGAGTCCAATGGCGTAAGTTTCGTCGCGATTCGATGCGTGTGCACAAAATAATTGAGAAAATCCGAAAAGCCCGATACGCAAAAAATAGACGGATATGGACCAATTTCGTTGCGCACACACAACCAATTTGAATCCCGTCAATTCTTGTTGGTGTTTTTGCCTTTGGACTAGAAAAGATAGTCCCACATCGGCTACACCAAATGGTGAGTATCTCAATATAATGCATTGCTTGTGTTGAGGTGTGCACATGAGGTGTAGTGGGGCACAAGTTTGTGCCATGTGGAAGTATTTTCCTAGAAGGAAAAAGGATTAAATCCAACAAGGATGCAAGTTAATTTTTGTTGTGCGGACTCGGACTCGGACGCGGACTCCAAGATGTCTCGTGCATGCACGGAAGGGTTCGGGGGGTAGGCGTGGACTGGCACACTTCTATGCTGATTGGGGGATGATCTAAAATATCAAACTCTATTTTTGAGTATTGGTATTTTAGTCCCACATCGGATAGGAGAAGAGGTGAAGTCTCAACTCCACTCTATAAATAGAGCCCCTTGGCCTCCTTTGAAAGATGCACCAAAAAGAGAGTTGAGGGAGTCTGTTAAGTCCAGGAAGCCCGTTCAAGTCTCAAATATTGACTTACGAGCGTTCCAGAAGTTCTCCTGAACTTGCTGGTTCCTGGGAGCTTATCCGTACTGCGGGTATAGCTTTGAGCGCCGGTGTTCAACACCCCAGCGAGATCCGCTCTTCTTCTTCCTTCCTCTTTCTGTTGCCTTCGAGAATCTGAGACTCAACTGTTGTTGATCATCTCTTGTTGCCTTCGAGAAACCGCTATTGCAAACGCGATTCGATTTTTAATCGTTTAGGCTACGCAATCAGCATTATTTGCATCTCTTTTTTAGGGATTGCAACTGCATTCTTTGCATCTCTTCTTAGGGATTGCAACTGAGTTTTTCCATCGATTGTTTGCAAATAGACTAACAATCTCAAAGCTATACGATTCGATGGAAAATACTCGTGCTTCGCTTGTCGATACCGGCTTTAACAAGTTGGAGAAATTCGACGGCGAACACTTCCAGATCTGGAAGCGAAAGGTGACTCTGAACCTTCAACTCGTGGATGTTGATCACGTGTTGGATGAGGAAGAACCAATCGTTCCAGCAACAGGATCTGCTGCTGTTCTGGCCGCTGCTACGAGCAAGCAGACGAAGTGGAAAAAGGATAACAGCATATGCAGGCTGCTGATCCTGAATTCTATGGAAGACTCTCTGGCCGAGTCCTACACAAAGAGGACTTCTGCCAAAGAGATCTGGGAGTCCGTGGGGAAGCTGTATGACGACGACGAGGCCCGGTCGAAGATGTTCATGGTTGAAAAATACCACAAATGGGTCTTTGAAGACGAGAAGACCATGCTGCCCCAAGTGAAAGAGTTCCTGAAGCTGCGCCAGAAACTGGAGGACGATAGCATGCCCCTCGTCGACAAGTTCGTCGTTGGAGGGATCGTGGCAAAACTTCCTCCAGGATGGAGCAACATCTATGCAAGGATGCATAGGAAGAAGATGGAGATTAGCCTGGATAATCTCCTCAGCGAGATTCATGTTGAGGACGAGATGCGCTCTCAACAGAAGTTGGACACCCTGTCCAAGCAACTAGCAACGGCGAATCTGGTTCAAGCCACCAGAGAGAACAAAGGGAAGCAGGCGGCTTCTCACCACAAGAAGAAGGACTTCTCGAATCTGAAAGTGAAGGGTCCAAGATTCAAGCAACAGAAGTCCAAGTCCCATGTGACTTGCTTCAACTGTGGCAAGAAGGGTCACTATAAAAGTGAATGCAAGTCCAAGCCCAAAGAGCAAGGTGAGCCTAACAAGGTTTCTTTGGTTACTAATCAGGTTGCCATGATAGCACAGGTTGCAACTGTGGGGGCAGACTTGGACTGGTGGATAGACACTGGCGCGACATGTCATGTCTGTTCAGACAAGGACTGGTTCGTCTCCTATGAGCCTACATCCGAGAAAGTCACGATGGCGAACCAGGCACAAGCTGAAGTACTGGGGATCGGGACGGTGGAGCTGAAGCTTACATCGGGGAACATTCTGACGCTTCAAGGTGTGAAGCATGTTCCTGCATTCGCAAAGAACCTGATCTCTGGGAGCCTGCTCTGCAACGCAGGCTTGAGGATGGACATCAATGCTGGCCAAATGGTGATGTCCAAGAAGGGTACTTTCTTCGGGAAAGCTTTTCAGACTGAAGGAATGTACAAAATTCAGCTTGTTGTAACCCAGCATAATAATGTCAATGCTATCACTAGTTTGAATTACTCTCTTGAGTTGTGGCATAATAGACTAGGACATGTTCATTGTAAGCGAATAAACAAAATGTCTAGTCTAGGACTTATCTCCAAGTGTGGGGGTAAGGTAGAGAAATGTGAGATATGTGCTCAGACGAAGATCACTAGGAAACCCTTCCACAGGGTCCATCGAAGCACAGATCTTCTGGAGTTGGTTCACTCAGATATCTGTGACTTCAAACAATTCTCTACAAAGGCCGGGATGAAGTATTTCATTACTTTCATCGATGACTTCTCCAAGTATGCCTTCGTCTATTTACTCAAATCTAAAGACGAAGCATTCGAGAAGTTCAAGGAGTTCAGGGCCGAGGCTGAACGGCAAACTGGACAACAACTCAAGAGGCTGAGGAGTGATCGAGGTGGGGAATATAGGTCTCATGAATTCTCATCATTCTGCAAAGAACATGGAATCATCAACGAGACGACGGCTCCGTATTCTCCACAATCCAACGGAGTAGCAGAAAGGAAGAACAGAACGTTGACAGAGATGATGAATTCTATGCTGTTGACTGCGGGTCTCCCAAAGTGCTATTGGGGAGAAGCTGCATTAACGGCCACTTTCATTCTGAACAGAGTGCCGTATGCAACTTCCGACATAACTCCTCATGAACTCTGGTTCAAAGTCAGACCCAACCTGAATGTCATTCGAGTGTGGGGGTGCCTGGCTTATGTGAAGCTCCCGAATCTAAAGATTCAGAAGCTGGGGACAAGGACTACTAAGGCGATCTTCCTGGGGTATGCCGAGAAGAGTGATGCTCGGAGATTCCTTGATATCGAGTCAAATCATATCATCGAATCTCGCGATGCTGAATATTTTGAAGAAAAGTTTGCAAGGCACAAGAACATTGTTCTCGCGGACATTCCGGAGAATAATGAGGGTGCGGAGCAGACAGAGATCTTTATCGAACCAGTAGTCCAAGATGGAGTTGTTGTCGAGAAGACACCAGCTGAACCAGAACTCGCTGAGCCGTCAACTAAGCGAGCGAGGAGGCCGAAAGACTTCGGAGATGACTTCGTCACCTATCATGTGGAAGCAGATCCGCTTACCTATGATGAGGCGATGAAGACCAGAGATGCTATATTCTGGAAGGAGGCGATTGACAACGAGATTGACTCAATCACCTCCAATAACACATGGGTATTGGTCGACCTACCAGAAGGAGCAAGACCCATCGGATGCAAATGGATCTTCAAGAAGAAGATGAAAGCAGATGGAACCATTGACAAGTTCAAGGCCAGGCTAGTGGCCAAGGGGTTTGCTCAGAAGCAGGGGATCGACTACTTTGACACTTATGCTCCAGTAGCTCGGATGACAACTATCAGATTGTTAATTGCTTTAGCAGCAATACACAAGCTGGTGATACATCAGATGGATGTGAAAACGGCATTCCTTAATGGCGAGCTGACCGAAGAGATCTACATGCAACAACCAGAAGGTTTTGTCGTCAGAGGTCTGGAAAACAAAGTCTGCAAGTTGATGAAGTCTCTGTATGGTTTGAAGCAAGCTCCCAAAATGTGGCATGAGAAGTTTGACAAGGTGATAAGGTCAAATGGCTACAGGGTCAGTGAAACAGACAAGTGTGTCTATACGAAGTTTGCTGACGGAAGAGGAGTAATCGTTTGTCTATACGTGGACGACATGCTAATCCTAGGTACGGATTTAAGCTGCGTCACAGAGACAAAGAAATTCCTCTCGACCAAGTTCAGTATGAAGGACTTGGGGGATGCCGACGTAATCTTGGGGCTCAAGATCATCCGGACAGGCACTGGAATAGCGCTGTCACAGTCTCATTACATTGAGAAGATGCTCTCTCGCTACGGGTATCAAGATCTTCCTATTATTGATACACCGTACAGGAGTGATCTGAAACTGGAGCCAAATTCGAAGGAGAGCGTCAGGCAGTTGGAGTACGCTAGCGTCATCGGAAGTTTGATGTACGCTACTACTGCCACAAGGCCTGACATAGCCTTTGCAGTGGGAATGTTGAGTCGATTTACGAGCAATCCAGGCGTAAAGCATTGGAAAGCTGTGAAGCGTGTTATGAGATATCTCAAGAAGACTCAGACATATGCACTATACTACAGCGGAGATCCGTCAGTAGTGGAAGGCTTCAGTGATGCTAGCTGGTGTTCAGAGGTGGAGAGCGAATATTCCACAGGTGGATATGTGTTCGCCATGGGTGGAGCTGCTATATCGTGGAAGTCGAAGAAGCAGACTATGTTATCTCGCTCCTCCATGGAATCTGAATTCTTTGCATTGGACGCTGCAGCAGATGAAGCAGAGTGGCTTCGGGAGCTCATGTATGACCTACCAATGGTTGGGGCTCAGATACCGGCGATTCTGATATACTGTGACAACCAGGCGGCAGCAGCAGTAGCATCAAATGAACTCTTCAACGGGAAGAAGAGGACTGTGCGGTTGAAGCACAGAACAGTGAACGATCTCATAAAAAGGGGCGTCATTGCAGTGATCGATGTTCGGAGTCAGGAAAACCTGGCGGATCCGTTCACGAAGGGTCTCAAGCGTCAGCTGGTCGAGGACACAGCAAGAAAGATGGGCTTGAAGGCATTCTAATATTGTGTCATTATAATCCTATCAATAAATTTTATGTTATTGGTTCAAAGAGAAATCTACCAGATATCTAATTTTTTGATTCAAGGGAGGACTATTGACTGGAAAAATATTAGTTAACAGTGGGCACTTGTTCTGCGGAACATGTAAGGGTTTCGGACCCAGAACCACTGTTGTCTACTATGAATTTTCTACGGAAAATTGATCCTGTGAGAAGGATGGCATAATGCCTTAATGAGTTCTCAGACTGAGTGAAGGTCTGTTATGCTTTACAGGAAGCATGGTGGCGCAACAACCACAAAGGAGTGTTACAACTCCATGCTACAGTGGGGTGACTCCACCATGAGGTTCCCAGGTAGGGGTAATGCCTCGGCTTTGTTAGCCAAGTTACAGGCGGCGTAGCACCGCATATAGGCAGGTAGCCTAATGTTGCATAATCGTAATAAAGAGATGTAGGCAGCACTACAAAGAGGCCGGTGTCCTCATGTTACAGTGGCATGACACCACGATGAGGTACCCAGGTAGGGGTAAAGCCTCGGCTTTGCAAGCCATGTCATAGTGGCGTAACACCACAAGGGAGCGCAAGGCTTCATGCTGGGTAGTTTGGCACTACAAAGAGGCTTGAGACCTCATGCTACAGTAGTATGACACTACGATGAGGTTCCCAGGTAGGGGTAATGCCTTGGCTTTGTCAGCCATGTCATAGCGGCGTAGCACCGCAAAGAAGCGCAATGCTTCATGCCAATGACTCTTTATATAGAACTCACCTATAGTGTATGGACAGAGATATCAGGCCGTCTCTTGAGGGTAAACTTGTAGACGCCCAAAAATTATACACTGAAACCAGGCTGGCACAAGGCCTTCAATGTGCAGCCAGAAGCACAGTTGATGTCACTATGTGAGTAGGAAGAATTGCAGTTATGGTGCAGAATTCAAGGCTTAGTCCATTCTTGTATCATGCTGTTATTTAACCTATGCGGAAAGATTCAAGTCGTAGCGACATCTCTCCTAATGCATGATGGACAATCACTGTGGGGAACGCTCAACCCATATATTGAGATATGTGGGGGATTGTTGGTGTTTTTGCCTTTGGACTAGAAAAGATAGTCCCACATCGGCTACACCAAATGGTGAGTATCTCAATATAATGCATTGCTTGTGTTGAGGTGTGCACATGAGGTGTAGTGGGGCACAAGTTTGTGCCATGTGGAAGTATTTTCCTAGAAGGAAAAAGGATTAAATCCAACAAGGATGCAAGTTAATTTTTGTTGTGCGGACTCGGACTCGGACGCGGACTCCAAGATGTCTCGTGCATGCACGGGAGGGTTCGGGGGGTAGGCGTGGACTGGCACACTTCTATGCTGATTGTGGGATGATCTAAAATATCAAACTCTATTTTTGAGTATTGGTATTTTAGTCCCACATCGGATAGGAGAAGAGGTGAAGTCTCAACTCCACTCTATAAATAGAGCCCCTTGGCCTCCTTTGAAAGATGCACCAAAAAGAGAGTTGAGGGAGTCTGTTAAGTCCAGGAAGCCCGTTCAAGTCTCAAATATTGACTTACGAGCGTTCCAGAAGTTCTTCTGAACTTGCTGGTTCCTGGGAGCTTATCCGTACTGCGGGTATAGCTTTGAGCGCCGGTGTTCAACACCCCAGCGAGATCCGCTCTTCTTCTTCCTTCCTCTTTCTGTTGCCTTCGAGAATCTGAGACTCAACTGTTGTTGATCATCTCTTGTTGCCTTCGAGAAACCGCTATTCCAAACGCGATTCGATTTTTTAATCGTTTAGGCTACGCAATCAGCATTATTTGCATCTCTTTTTTAGGGATTGCAACTGCATTCTTTGCATCTCTTCTTAGGGATTGCAACTGAGTTTTTCCATCGATTGTTTGCAAATAGACTAACAATTCTCATACGTCCACAAATTCGATACGGACCTTTCGGTATTTTCGGTTCATGACGGGGTCGCCCGATTTGTCGGGACGTACCTCGTACGGAGTTTTTAATGTTTTTTTTGAAAACTGATTTTTCGAGATTTTTAATTTAATTAAAACTGAAATTTATTGCAGAATAAATAAATCTATTTGAAGGGGATGATAGAGGGTCATGTGGGCTTTCTACCCGAATTTACGGATCTAAAAACGGATTTAAATTGAGAGAGAAATTGATCGGGGAAGTGGGATACCTTAAAGTGGGAATCTGTTGTTGTTGTTGTCGTGACGACCGGGAGGCGGGAGTGCTGTCGCTCCGGCGAGGTTGCACGCACGCTGAGGAGAGGTACGGGGACAGAGGTGAGAGGAGGAAGGAAGGAAGGAAAGTGGCGAAGGAGAAATAATTAAGAATTAGGATTTTTCAATATATATATAAATATATCCATACATATCTATGGAGAGAGAGGGGTCGGTTTCAAGGCTAAAGCTGTTGTTTGCTTTCTTGCAAAGGGGGGTCGGCCAAAATAGCATGCTGTGCTATTCTTAGGGGTGGGCGCCTAATGCTAAGTGCAGATGTTGCTTGGGACAAGTGGGCGGCCACTTAGTAGTTATTAATAGTATTTTTTTTTTCTTTTTTTTCCTTTTCTTTTCTTTTCTTTCCTTTATTTTTCTTATTCCTTTCTTAAACTTTAATATATATAACTATATATATATATATATATATATATATATATATATATATATATATACATAGTCATAAATACACCAAAAAATCTATTTAAAATCCAAATACTACTTAAAAGTCAACTATCCAATTATTTAATATATTTGAGCATATCTACATATATATATATAAATCCAATCCAATAAATCAACTAAAAATAATAATAATATTTAAATAGGTAAACATATTTATTAAATCTCCACAAATTTGAAATAAAGTTTAATATTATCTAACTATATATATGATGCATCTAAAATATATTTTTACATATATACACAAATTTAAATTGCCATAAAAGGCAAAAATAATAATATCACATAATATCAAATAATATCAACAATAATAAAATGCCTATTAAATTTTCACAAAAATAACTTTAGTAATAATAAAATAATAAAAATTATTTCCACGGGTGAACTTTACCACACACCCTCATTTGGACCCAGAAAATGTACCATTTTAGTAACACATTATTAAATAATAAAAACGTAAATTTTGTACCACTAAGTAATATTTAGAAAATATACTCCCAAACCTTAAAATAAATTAAGAAATATTTTACACCCATAAAATATGCATCCATGGTCGTTATTGATCACACCACATGTTTATTTGGGCTTAAATTTGGTCCAGGCCCAGTTCGGGCTGAATTGGCCAAACCGGATCATCAAAAAAAATAAATAAAACCATAAATTGCATAAATTTATTTTTAAGTCTAATAAAATAAATAAAAATAATTTTTAAAAAAAATAGGGGTTTTACAGTATTTGATCGGGTCGAGGTAAAGCGCATATGCTGAGACTTCATGATGCACATAACTGAGGCTCTTGAAGAGATACGCCTGACTGAGACGCCGAAGAGATGCGCCTGACTGAAACGCTGAAGGGCGGCACATAACTGAGCTGCTGAAGGAATGCACCTGGCTGAGACGCTGAAGTGCTGCGCCAAACTGAGACGCCGAAACGATGCGCCTGTTCGAGAGCGCATGGCGAGATGCGCCCGTTTGAGAGCGCATGGCGAGATGCGCCCGTTTGAGAGCGCATGGTGGTTGCTGCGCCTGGCTGTAGACTTAGGGTCTTTTCTTTTTGTAGAAGTTCTCCTTTGTACAGCCTTTTTAGACATGTAATAAACTTTTATATGAAATAAAAATATTCTTTTAATGTCTAAGCTTTTGCTATTTGCTATGCCAAGTACTTCATCTTAGCTTCCTGGCGCATGTAGTGTTAGGCGCATAGGATTTCTGTTCCTAAAATTCCATGCTTCTACAGCTGCACTGCTCGATCTCCACCGTCACACTTTCCCAAAAAACTTTTGTGCTTAGATTTCCTGTTTAGGAATATTCTATACTCTTTTCTCGTTTGTATACAAAAAAGTTTGTATAACTTTTGTTCATGGCAAACATTACTGTACCAAGCGAGCATGCAATTAGGATTAAGTATGTATAGGATCTCAATCCACAATTGCTTTGGAAACTTTTCTTGAATTTGATTATCGTCTTTGGACTCCATATTTGTCTCTTGATATTGCTATCGTTATTTCTTGTCTCCTCTATTTCTGAGAGATTGGTGGATTATCTCAAATGGAGACCTTGCCAAATAATGTGCATACTATAATACTTTTAAAAAAGAACGAATACCCATAGTTAAGAAGAGTTAGAATAGATAGCCAGGTTAGAATAAAGTAGTATCATTAGACCATAGCAGAAAAATTGGCCCTAAATAGGAACGGTAGATAAACTATAGGCTGATCATTAAGATATGGTACTATAGACCAAAGGCTCGCCACTAAACTATCATGCTACCTTCTTGACGTTATCAGACAACCATGTGTCCAAACACATGTTTATATATCATGTAGATTGGTTATAGTATTACTATATTTTATGTTTCTTTTATGCATGTTATTTACTGTATTCATTCGACATGTATATTATGTATCGTTTTATGTCTCTTTCAGGACTTGCTTTCCTTCCATGTTCTGCTAAGATTCCCTAGGAGTGAGTTGGTATTTATTCTTTTCATGATCTAGGTATTGTTAGTTGATACATGAATATTTTCTTCTGCAGTTATATTTGATTTCGTTATTTTGCACTATGTTATAATAGCTTAGCCTTTGCAAGTTCTTATATTATTTACGAGCATGTTCAAACAATTGTATTGAGGTTGATCCACTTTATTACATATTGTCTATTCATGTTATTTGTATTAAGTGGATTGAGATATGTGGCTATATATAGATTGACCGAACTCATGCTGGAGTCCACTTGATGCATAGCTGATCATTGTCACATATCTCGATCCTTTGTATTTTGGAACTAGGATGTGACACTGGTATAACTAGATTTCGTTCTAGATATATTGAGAAAGTCCATCCACAAACTTGGTGATGACCTCTTCTAAGTCGAGAGAGATGTCTACCAAGACTGCCAATCACTGAAACTCTTATCGTGTACTCATGTACCCATCGATTGTGACACTATTTCAGTTTGTGCTAGTGCGTTCATCGGTTTTGGGAGTACCCCATTAGTTAATACTCCTGGTGGATGAGTCATTTTAATTAATCCTATGTCTTGAAACTATCCACCAAACCAAAGCGTGGCTCGTCAGCTTCAGTCGCACGAATGCGACTTTCTCCTCACTACTATACCCATAAAGGGTAAAGTAGGTCTCTGCATGGTCGATATGGACATCCATCTTTTCGTGTCTACCGTGTCTTTGAAGGACTCGATGCGAAAAGGTTTTGGTTTTTTGTCAGCAATGTTATCATATGCTGCTCCATTTTTGCTAGCATCCTCATGTAAAAAATTAGTGAAAGACACCTGCACTCTAGAAGGATATCGTCATCCTGGGATGAATTGTTAATAGAGTGCTCGATGGTCTTCTTGACTACCGTCGCCAAATTACAACCTCTCTTCAAGCAACTCATCTCGGTTGTCAAAATTGTTGCTGTGTTGTCAAGAGATTCTTGTGCTGACTTTGTATACAACCCTAGTATATGGATACAACGTCTAGGACCAAATCGCCTAGGTCCCAAGAATTACTTTGATCATTGAAAAAATGGTAAATGGTCCGAGCTCTCTAGCCTAGTGGTATTAGAGCGGACATCCGGAGGGGCCGGCAAGGTTCGAGCCCCCCAATTGTGTGTGTGCGTGTGTTTTCAAAAAAAAAAAAAAAATGGTAAATGACAAAAAAATCCTCGTTAGATATCCGCCTTTTGCAAATTAAGACCTATTAGTCATTTTTAGCAATTAGCCCCTCCTTAGATTACAAATCCGCTCAATAAGGTCCCTCCAGTCAAAATTAAAAAATTTAATCTCGAAAAATGTCCCTGCCCCCCTCTTCCCCCCGGTGGCGGCGGCGACCCCCCAGCCCCGCCCAACCCACTACCTTCCCCTGTCGGCCCTGCCCCCCTGCCCTCCTCCCGCCCGACCCCGCCGGCCCTCCCTCCGACGGCGAGCCCCCATCCCTGCCCGTCCGTCGCGAGCCTCCCCTGACCTCGTCGGCCCCGCACGGCCCTCTTCCGCACTCGCCGGCCCCCCGCGGTCCTCCCCCGCCCTCGCCCCGGCCCCACACTGCCCCCTTCACGTGGCATCGTCGGCCACCCAGCCCCTCCCCCAACGGTCGAGGAAGGAAAAAGGGGAGAGATAAAATTGTCATTAGGGAGTTTTTTGCAATAAAAAATAAATAGTAAAAAATTAAATAGCATGAGTTTTTTTCCGCAAAAATGGCTAATTTAGAAAAGATTTTTTTGTCATTTACCCTTGAAAAAAACGTAAAGTACACATATATGCGATGAACGTGGATCGAGAAGACGTGACCTTCAAATCTTCAGTCTGATGCTCTCCTAACTGAGCTATCCCCGCTCCTGCATGTAATTCGCTTTATTATCTTCTTAACAGAATGCTCAACCGGACTAAAACCCCTACTTTCTTCTGTACCTACAAACCCACCCCCACCAAATTGTAGGGGTGAGCATTATTCGGTTTTGAACCGAAAACCTAATCGAACCGAACCGAATAAAAGATTCAGTTCGGTTTTGAAAAAATCGGTTAGGTTTCGGTTTTGAAAATACTAAATTTTCTTATTCGGTTTCGATTTCGGTCCAAAAGCGAAAACCGAATAAGAAAATTAAGTTTATATATATATATATATATATATATATATATATATCCAAAAGGGCGGAAGCAGAGGAGCAGAAGATAAGAAGAGAGAAGAAGGAAATCTTTTATTAAGAACACAGTAGTAGTACAGCACACAGTAGTAGTACAAGCTTGCAGGAGAGGAAAGAAATAAAAAACTGAACTCAAAAATTGCACACCGATAAAAGAGGACACAGCCCCTTATTTATACATAACTCATTGATGTAATGAGTCCACCATCTGTCGGTCACCAGGCCATCTGTCGGTACCAAAGCTGATCTGTTGGTAGAAGACTGTCGGTCGACTTTACTTTAAGAAAAGTAAAGGAATCGTCTTTACTTTACGTCACATCAAAACTTTATGTCGACTTTACTTTATGTAAAGTAAAGGAATCTTCCCAAAAGTTTTGTCGGCCATGAAAGAAAAGGTTCACGGACGGTTCATTGACGGACCACATTATTTTGGAACTATTCTCCTCTATCTTTTGCCTTCCCCTTCTGTTCTTCAGCATTTGAGGATGATGACTCAGTACATAATAGAGTCAAAGCCTTTGGTACATGGTATCAAAATCTTCTTCATCATCTGGATTTTGAGAATCCTCCATTGAAATATCAGGTTGAACTGGAACTGTATCTTCCATATTAAAATCAGCAATGAATTGGGCTTGAAAGTATTGGAAGCATCTTTTCTTTAATTCTTCTTCAGTAATATAGGGGTTCTTTCTAATCAAAGAAGCTTTTAATTTCTTGATTGGACTATTTTCTATGATATCTTGTTTTAACTGCTTCTCAATAAGTACCTCATTTACTTTGATATTAGCCTAAATTTCGACTAATTTTTCATTCTCATCGATTCGTTCCCACCATTTTATATGGAACTTTCTGACTAATATCGGGATATTCAGGACATTAATCTCTCCCTGGAGAGTCCATTTCATAATAAATGGAATGTCATTTTGTACAAAGAAGTGAATGGTACTCTCCCCTTCAAAAATATGCTCTTTTTGACAGAGAACCGAAGAATTTACCTATTGAGGAAAACTTGCCTTAATAGAAACAGGCAAAATATCAATGGTTGCCCCAAGTAGCAGCCACCAATTATAGAACCATGTAGGGATATCCAGGCTGAGTATTTCTGGACAAATTTTAGAAACCAAGTATGTTTTTTATTAGTGTTTTGATAATAAAACACTTTATAAAAAGCATCAACATATTCTCAGTAAGTATAAACTAAGGCCGGTTTATCCCGAACTGTACTGGTCATAAAGGAATTAGGGTTTAAGCCCCAGGATTGTGGAGTTATCACCTTTTTGATAATAGCTTTGCTATAGATTATATCAGAAGTAGGATCATTAACCTTCTGATAGTAGTATTGAATTTCCACTGATTTGGAAGCTAATAAAATTCCTTCGTACATATTACGAATTTTTTGGAATCTTGGAAACATACTAAGATCCATGTAGCGAGCCATCAATTTCCATGGCTCAGACAATGGGTCACCTCTTCTCGAATAATTTGAATAATTTCTTCAGACTTTATTTTCTGAAGAAAAACTGGTTCCTTATCAACCACGTCTTTAAAGGAGGGAGAAGACTGATTTTCTTTCCCTTTGGTAGAACCAGAATCGAGTCTGGACCCTGGAAATGTTTCCTAGCAACGGGTCTAGGAACCCATGGTTACTTACCCTTTCGACTTGACATCCTGCAAAAATTCACGAGTCAAAAAGTCAGGAAGAGAGTTCTCATTTCCACGTATATATTCAATATCAAAATCAAATATAGCTACTTCAGCCTGCCATCGTGCAAATATTTGTTTGGATGTTAAATTTTTCTATTCAGCTTAGTTGTTGTAAGGTCTTCATGACGGAAGTTTGTGTTTTACGGATAGTTGGAGTGTCTTTATTCTAGTTGATCGGCATACGGAAGAAATTCCAAAGTCGTGTTGGTTATAGGCAGGGATTGTCTTTCTTTCCCGTAAATCGTTGACAGCCGTACTAGTCTTCTTCAGCCAACTATTTTGTTCTCACAATTTTATCTTCGAAATTGTCATGAAGAAATATAACAAGTTTTTTGTAATAATTATTAGTTCATACTTAAGCAGATAGTGAAGTAGATTTTACTCACATGAGTGAAGGTTCGGTTCAGCCAATTGGAATGATAAAGAAGACCCTTAATAAGGGCAAAAATTTTAAGAACGTACAGATGTACGAGTATCCAACAGACGTTGAAGAGTTGAACAAATGGACGATTCCTAAGGTTCAAAAAAAATTAATTTTGGCATATTATTCAAAAAAAATTATATGGTTAATTTATATATATATATATATATATATATATATATATATATATATATATATATAATATGCCAAAATTATTCCAATCATATTTTTTCGTTTTAAATAATATACGAGAATTATCACAATCATTTTTTTATTTTTAAAATAATATTTCAAAATTATACCAGAGGAATTTTTTTAAATAATATGCAAAACTTATTCCAATTGAATTTTAAAATAAATTAAACGGACTCTGTTGAAATTATCCTTTAAAAAAATTATATCACATGAAAATTTATCCAATGATTTTTTTAGAAATCACTGGATAATTTTGCTTGTTATTTCATTTTTTAAAAAGGATAATTTCAACAATTCATTTAATTTATTTTAAAATTCAATTGGGATAATTTTTATTATTATTTTAACGTTTTTCTCTTGAATTATTTTAAAAATAAAAAATGATTGTTATAATTTTGGTATATTATTTAAACTAAAACAATCCCATTGAAATAAGTTTGGTATATTATTCAAAAAATTATATGGTTAATTTGTTATGTATAAAGATAATAAATAGATAATTTGGATGATAAAAAAAATAACTATTTTTTATTTGATTTAATATATATATATATATATATATATATATATATATATATATATATATATATATATATATATATATATATATATATTAGGATTCAAGAAGAATGAGAGGGTCTATATGCAAAATAAACATCATTTCTCAATCCCGCCAACTCAATTGGCGATCCTTCAGTCCATTCCGGAAACCCATGCCCAACTTGCCATTTAAGTTAGCGGCCACACCAACTCGCCAAATCTTTTGGCGAGTTATCGATTGATATGTAATTTTTTTAAAATTTATCCCTTCACACACAATTTTATAAAAAAATTCCTCATATAAGAAAATTTCTAAAAAAATATTACAAATTGCGTGTTTTGTTGTAGTGAGCTCTTGATGTTGTTCTGAAGGTCTTGGAACAGCTGAACAAGCTACGGTAATGCCACCTTGTAAATCAAGTTGATAAGTATCCATTTACATGATTTTAAGCAAAATTTGATCTCATAATCCTTTAATAATTGGAAGTTATCTTTCCAACTTGATATTTATAAATTGTACAAAAAATTGACATTTATATAAAAATCAGGAGCAAAAAGTTGAAAGGAATGGAGGGTTCCCGATGATTAATAACCATGGCTCCCTTGTGATCCAATTCTCAATGTCCTCATATATATTATTCATTTTATGAGGAACCTATCATGCTCTTGGTAAATAATTGTCAATTTCTTGCAACCAAACACACTTATGTTATTTATTATGTTTTAATTTGGGAATTACAATTAACAAGGAAGCTTTTACAATGCCCAAAAAAAATCATGTTGGATAACCAAAACTATCATCAATTTATTAAAGTTTTTAAAAATTAAATTTATAACTTCATTTATAAAATAAGGGTAATTTTAGTAACCCACTTTAAAAATCTTTGAACATTGTAAAAGCTCCCTTAGCAATTACAATTCTCTTTAATTTTAATTATGCATATGCCGGTGAGTCAAATTAAATTGTTTCCAATACATGTTTCGTACTTTTTTGACTGAGTACATTTTCATACTTTATACATGAAAAAGTAGAAGACTGAAAAAGTAGAAGAAGACTGATCATAGTACAAAAGAGAGGAGAGTGGAGCACTAAACTTATTTTTTTAAGCTCCCTTAGTTATTTATACTTTTCTGTTACAAGTTACAGTTGTCACCATGTCCACTGCCGCTTGACCCCTTTCTGTAGGGTAGGGTCATGAATTTTTTGGAAAATGTTCAACAAATTCATTCAGAAGTCTAGGATTTGGTTATACTACTTTTTACATGTTGCATGTAGCTGTGCATATAAAATAACTCTCATTATCTTGAGATACGTCGAATATTGGTTATCAATAGATTTTGAATGTTATTATTGGAGCCAAAAAATGTTTATATATGATCTTAAAGTCATATTTGCTATTGTATCTAATTTTTATCTTTTGTGTATAAATTAACTTTTGTATGATACATCTTGTGACAAGTATTTGTGTATTGCAACAATATATTCAAAATTTAAGCTATCAAAGTCCCTAATGCCGCACTATCAATACGTGGTTGCAACGACGAACATTGTTCTCTTACGTGGCCACCATCACCGAGGGTTTGTTCTTCCGATGATATTGAACTATAAATAGTAAATATGCGACAATTTTACAAGGGTACATACTTGATTAATTAGCAATAGGTCAAGATGTACAGAAGTAAATTATGGTGTTGCAATGACTTATTGGGCCATAATTGGGTTATATGCAATTGATGTTATTGTTGTGTTCTGCCTTACTGTTGTTTGGTTGTTGCAGTAAATGAATGCAGCTAATATTTAGTGCTTGCATGCTTTCCCAATGTGCAACTGTTTGATTGGTGTCACACGATATGTACATGTTGTTGTTAACAACAAACTGAGTTATTTTGTTCCTTTAAGTTCTTTATCAACTCAAGGTAATTTAAAAAATCGAAAAAGACACCATATGCAATAATCAAAATTAATAATTTGTCGAATAGTCACAGCTCTTAATAACTAATTTAAAGAATTGAAGACGACTTCTGTTTTGTGGGGAATGAAAAAATTATGGGGGAAATCCCCCCCCCCCAACCACCACACACATACACTTAAGAAACGTGTAACATGATGCGATGTCTCTCTTTTTTTGTCAAATATATGGATACGGATATGCAATTTAAAATAGTAAAGACAAATACATTCACAACATTTATTTATATTGGCAAAATAATAATAAATTTGCAACAATTTATAAATATTGTGAAGTACACATCTTTTACAATATTATATAAAAGTTGTTGAGCATGACATTGTTTACAACATTTTAAAAACATTGTCAAAAGTAATAACTTTGACAACATTAAATAAACATTGTCAAAACTAATACGTTTTACAATGTTAATAAAATATTGTTGAAAAGAGTAATACACAACTTTTTTGAATGACCATTGTAGAAACCTTAACGTTTGAATATAAAATGTTGTTTGCACATATATGTTACAATGTTTTTACAATAAAGGTTGTAGAAGAACCCATTTTTTACAACGTTTCCAGGATGTGTTGTAGATAAAATGTTGTACTTTCCTGATTTACCTGTGCGCTCCACCGGAGACGCAGGATCCAGATGCCCTCTGACGTTATCCAGAGCGTTATGGACGTAGCCCCTTGTACATGATGCCCTTTGACGATCTTCGGACGTTACGGACGTAGGCCCCTGGTGCCCTATATGGGGACTATGTCGATCCTATTTACAGCCATGGCTCATGTGTCGAAGGATTATTTCTTAACTACATTTCACTTAGAACGGTTAGGTACCTTTATCTGTTAGGTATGAGTACTTTTGGTTTGGATATTTGTATCTGATCGTGGCTTGAAATAATAACTTGTCGCGGATTAGTTCGTCATATCTTGTCCTTATTTGGTTGTATATGTGGCTTACTACTCCGATAAGAAGGTATTGAACCTTGTTGGGATCTGGATACCATATTGGATTCATAGCATAGAAAGATACGTCATCATGAATTAGTTTACCATCTCCTGTCATTGTTTGGTTGGGGGGATGGTAAGCTAGTTTAATAGGTGTGTATTGGACCATGTTATAATTCAATTAACTTATTTATTTGAGCAATATTTATTTAGTTTATATGGCATGATATTATGTATCTTGTTACGTCCCTCTGAGGACCTGGTTATCTCGCCAGGTGTGTGCTCTTGTCTTTCGCAGGTGTTCTAGCCGTGGCCATGATCATCTCTATTTTTTCGAGGATGATTGCACTTTGATCGTCTTCGTTTCGCTCGCCAAACTCTTTCTTTTGTTATGTATTTCTTTTCATAGTTGGTAGTGGATTTGTCTCCGTCCAAATACATGTACCAAATGACAATTACATAGTTGATTATATAATATCTTTTATTCTTTTATTTTGTGGATGAGATTTGTTAGTTGTGGTTTACTGTATTTACAGCTTATGTATCCATACGAGACCCATGTACTTTGTATGTATACAGCTGGCATATCTACGTTTCTAGTCCTACCTATTTTGGGACTGGGACGTTACAACGAGTAGGGCACATTTCCAATCCACTGTCATGTGGGGCACTTCTTGAAAACATAAGTACTGAAAGTACACCAGTAATCTTGATAACTCTTGTAAATCACCTCGCTTGGATAATCTCGATAGCTGCAGGGCTTATGACTGCGGAAACATCTTATTGCATCTTGCTAGTAACTAGGCTTGTGATAACGCTAGTTAGTTAAGGATAGCAAGCCGTAGGACTTGATTGGCTTTGCCTGAATGCTTGATCGTGATTAGCATGAAAATTATATTATGTCTATTATTTTTCCTAATGCAAGCTATTATTTTATTATAACCCTATCTTCTTGTCATTTAAGCATGTTCATTTATTTATTCTTATATTTTATTATCTGTTAGTTTTAGTTCCTTAATGAAGTCTTCCTTGTGGCACTTGTTTTTTTTGGGGTCTGACCCAACCGGTTTTGTATGGCCAAATTTTGGAGTGATACCCGAGGATCTTTTTGCTTATCAGCCAGATGGTGAACACCAGACGTAATCCTGGCAACGAGTGGATTTCTATTTTGCTCGCCCACTCTACTGTAAATTATTCTTTTGAGGCGTTCAGCCGCCGAGCAAGTGTTAGCTCGTGTTGAAACTTAATTTCTGTTTGCGTAAGGGCTGTAACATGATTGACAAAACCTAGAGTTGATCATGTATGACTTAACTCTTGCTAGTCTTCATATTTTGTATGACTAACTTCATGATCATCTGAATATGTAATGTTTGGGATGCCTTACTTTCTATGTCTGATGATCTAATATCTTGTAACATTTACTTGCTTGCTTGAGATTGAGACACTAGATTTGTTTTTGACCATAAGAGACTGATGAATTGTAGTTTAACCCTTATGCATCTAGACAGCCGTAACCGTATTGCGAGATGGGTTGTACTTCAAGGTATGTAGCTGGCTGTGTCTGTCCCCCGCTCTCCAGCTCTCCAGTATTCTGGTTCTGGGGTGTGACAATAGGAGACTTGATTGTAGCATGCACCCCTAGTCTCTTGACAGCCACGATCGTCGTATGATATTTTTATACCTCATATGGAGTAACTGGCCTAGTCACTCTCCATATTTTGGTACTAGGGGATCGAGTGGAGATTTACACGGATCATAAGAGCTTAAAGTATATATTCACCCAGAAGGACCTGAATATGAGATAGAGAAGATGGTTGGAGTTACTGAAGGACTTCAATGTGAATCTTCAGTATCATCTAGGCAAGGCAAATGTGGTAGCAGATGTCAGCCCCTGTTTTTCAAAATTAATTAAATTAGTGCTAATTGGTGGCTAAAGACATGATTAGCTTTAAAATAATTTATTATAATTTTTAGGAATTTTTCTAGAATTTTTAAATGATTTTTAAATGAGTTTTAATAACTAAAATACCATTTTTATAATTTATTAAAATGTTTTAATATAGTTTTGTAATTAATTAAAATATTTTAATAGCAGTTTGTAAATACTTAAATTATTTCAGTGGTAGTTTGTAATTAACTAATTGTTTTAAGTGCGGGATACAAATTATTATTTGCATTCAGGCATATTAGGGACCTATTTGCAAATACCTAAAACCCTAGGGACCTAACTGAAAAACCTATTCCTACCCACCCCTGACGACCGGCCAGCTGCCGACGACCGGCCAGCTGCCCCCCTCCCGCCATTTTCGGCCGACCTAGACCCTTCGACCGACCTCTCACCCCAATAAAATGACCCCCTCACTCTCCCCGACCCACCACTACCACGACGACCCATCTTCGCCCAGCTCCGCCTATTTCCCTCACCATTTAGCCTCGCCTGAACCCTAGCTCCGACGAACCCCCCGTCCAGCCTCCACAGTAGTCATCGTCATCTTCAACCACCACCCATCGGTTCGCCACGGCGAGCTGAGTCGATCGCCACCAAAGCGCCACCGCCACGACGCCTCCTCCGCCCAGTTGCCGCCCCAATAGCCCGCTCGACTCGGACACGTACGTGTCACTTTGTTTTTCTCTTCCCCGACACGACTCGTCCATACATATGTGACTCGTCGCGTCCCGACGAGTCTATTGGTGAGTTTGGACACAACGAACTCGTGTCGTGCGTGTCATAAAGGACCAGGACACTTGGACTCAACTGTACTTCGTGTCCTTAACTTTCGGGATACGAAACTGTGCTATCGGGTTTAAACCCGTTAACCTAAAACCTATTTAACACTAAACTAAACCCTACCCTTAACACACAGAGCGGGCTGACCCCCTGGCCAGCCCAACTTAGCCCGAGAACTCGACCCCCTGGGCCGAGTTCGAACCCCCCCTGTTGTTCTATTTACTTTTCCTTTTCCTTTTTTGTTTTCTTTGTTTTATTTTTATATATTTATGTATATATGTATACATGTATATGTATGTATGTATATATATATATATATATATATATATATATATATATATATATATATATATATATATATATATATATATATATATATATATTTTGTGTATATGTATATATATATATATTATTATATATACTGTATTATATGTATATATATACTGTATTTGTATATATATTTAGAACTTTATTATATTATAAATGTGTGTGTATATATATATATATATATATATATATATATATATATATATATATATATATATATATATATATATATATATACTATTATATATATATGTATACAATATTTGTATATATATATATTTTTTTATAGTTAAGTATTTCTTATATATATATTTATATATATATATATATATATATATATATATATATATATATATATATATATATATATATATATATATATATATATATATATATATATATATATATAAATATATATATATATATATTTTTTTTTATAGTTAAGTATTTCTTATATATATATTTATATTTATATATATATATATATATATATATATATATATATATATATATATATATATATATATATATATATATATATATATATATATATATATATATATATATATATATATATATATATATATCTCCATTATGTATACATATAAATATCTATATATTTATATGTATATATATAAATATTGTAGTTATTTATTTTATGTATGTATTTCAAAATTCTACTTTGTACAAAATATTATTGTGCATAAATTTCCAAGTCATTTTTATTGTTTAAATTATGACTTGTATATTTTTACCACTTTAAAAGAATATATATATTATTATTATTTAAAATCCTGTATTTTATTACTGCAACCATTTGGTGTCCAAGCCTAGCATGGGTTTTTGGGCTCCAATGTGTTTTCACACATTCAAGACCTGTACAAGTCATATTGGACTTGATTCATGGCCTTGGGTCCTGTATTTGAACTCTGGTTCAAATTATGTACATGGACAAAATACGCAGATAATTAATTATTTAATTTCAGATTGTGTACCATGTTGTTTTTGAATTTCTAAAAATACATATTGGACTTGATTCATGGCCTTGGGTCCTGTATTTGAACTCTGGTTCAAATTATGTACATGGACAAAATACGCAGATAATTAATTATTTAATTTCAGATTGTGTACCATGTTATTTTTGAATTTCTAAAAATAGTTTAATTACTGTTAAAATTCTGGAAAAATAGTATTTGGATACTATGTTAATTTAGATAATTTAGCATAATTTTTACAGTATTTAGTTTATATTTTTGCCACTGTTTTGGCATATGAAACTAGAACTCACTTTCTGTGTACTTATGAAAACTGATTTTTATAAAATACATGTACTGGTTAATAAATTCCAAAAAAATTATAATAAATTTCTATAATTAACAAGGATCATTATGGTACTTTATTTTATGTAAAATTGAGCTTTTTGCCTATCTCAAAAATTATTGGAACCCAATGTACAGTTTGATTTATTTATTGCTTAATTACGACTTGCAACTTTTTGTGTTATTTTGAGTTTTAGTCGTATTGAACCTCACCCCGCACTAGTGTAAAGGCCCTAGAAAGTTAGTTATAGTATTGTGTCATCCCACATTGGTCTCCTATGCTAAAGTTACCATTTGGCTAGGTGTCCAATCAGAAAGTCGTGTTGCACCACTAGTGTCTTAGTGTTTAACTTAGTATAAAAACTAAGTTATGTATTTATTTCTACAGTGACGAGTCACCAGGCAACTATAGCACTTTTATCACTGCTTTGCTAGAGGCAGGTACTTTCTACGAACTTTATATACTGCTATAACAATAAACTGTGATTTACCAACCATGTTAAATGCTGATCCTTAGGGTAGCAAGTTAAAACTTTGCATGTTGTATTACTTTCAGTCTCTGCCATGTTTAGGACAGTTTTCATATCTATCATATGTTTAAATAACGAGTTAAGGGGAAACTGCTAGTAGTGTACGTGATCATGACCCCCTTCTCCGTATGTATTTACCGCGCTCGGTAACTTTCTATATGTGACCTTTCCGTATGTTCTGATCCCGCGTTTGTGTATGGATATACACCGATGCCGTTCGTGCACGTATGTGCATGCCAAAAAACTTGATATGTACCGCTGTACATCCTATTCACCTATTGACCGATTCACGTACATACTACGATTTTAAACTTTTAAACTATATGTTGTCATTTCTAAAAAGAACCAATTAAACCATGATATGCCATGATTCCAGTTTATTACATTTATGTTCATGCTTCGTATATTTAGTTTGCTAGAATCAGTACTTACTCCCATCCTGACAGGATAACGTTGTAGGTATCCTTACTGAGGAGGAGTTGCTCTGTGACCCATATTATGGAGTTACTGCCGAGGACCAGGCCTTGTCTTACGAGGATGTACCTGCGGGGAACCTCGTCTAGTTTGTGATGTTGCTCGAGATATTTAGTATAGTCATGTATTTGACTACATATTTTGTAACTGGACCTGTATCCAGTTTTACATTTCAGACTTGTACTTGGACTTATTACTATATGAGACGACTTTTGTGTTTGGAGCATTTATGACTCTTATTTACTTATAGAACTGTTAGCACATTTAGTCTTATCTTATTATCTCTAGAACAGCTTACTGCGCTTTATCTCAAGCGCAGGCTGGACATGACTCGGCCCGGCCCAACAATTTGGGTAGCGGGTCGTGACATGTTTTTAGTGGTGGCCCATGCAGGTCAAGACTAAATTGTTTGGTTACGTTATTGTACCAAGCTTGCCTGTAATTAGGAACTTAAGGTAATTAGACAACATTAGGAATGACGCTTAGAACACCTAGAGGAATACTAGGGTTGCAACATAGGAAATACATCACATGCTTGCTATTATAATTAGATTTTCTTGTCTATGATTGTTTTACTTTAAAGAGTCCTTATAAGTCCTTTTTTATTGTAATTATATGGTGCTTACTCGTTTATCCCAGTATGTCACACCTGAGAATGGCACACTCCCTATGCAGTTAGCTGATCAGTTGACCAATACACCTCCACCTACCATACTCCCCCACTCCACAGATCCACAAACCCAGATGCCTCCACTACCTTCCACATCACAGTCCTAGCAGGACCCGATACTTCCACCACCCCCTATCACTATACCTACCCAGGCTTCCGTCATAATTTACGGGAACCAACTGCTCACTCTGATCCAGGGGTTCCTAACGACCCATTAGGAGCAGACTACCCTACTCCGCAAGAGCATGGAGCGTTCTGAGAAACGTACCGTGATCCCACCACCTGTAGAGCCACGGCAGAGAGCGAGGATGATCAAGGACTTCATGGGTCTGAACCCCAAGGAGTTCTCAGGGACTGAGGGCATAGTAGTAGCAGATGACTAGCTAGACTCGGTAGAGAGGAAGCTCCTTGGAGTTAGGATGCCGGATGACCTCTAGGTCGAGGCAGCAGGATTTCTGCTGATAGACTTGGCAGGAGTTTGGTTTCAGAATGAGCCGCTATTCGCGAGAGGGAGAGCCACTTGGGATCAGTTCAAGACCCAGTTTAAGAAGAAATTCTTCTCGACCATCGCTAGAATAGCCATGGGGCTACGATTCCAGAACATCCAGCAGGGGAACCATTCTGTCGACGCGTATACGGTAGAGTTTAGTAGCCTGAGCCGTTTCGCTCCTAGTCTAGTTCCTGACCCAGAGGAGATGACGCGTAGGTTTTGCCATGGTCTAGTTCCAGACATTGGCATTCTTATAGTGGCAAACGGTACGACTGACTACTACCAGAGCCTAGAGTTGGCCCGGAGCATTGAGGAGCGTCTTCTGTCTTGCAAGAGGCCGGCTTCTGTACACCTCGAGGGACCGTCCAAGCGTCAGGCTTTCCAGCAGAGAGCACCGACGCCGCACCAGCAGACTTACCATCCTCCTACACCACATCATCCGACCCCGCCAGTTAGAGTCCCGGGACCCCGGCAGCAGCAGAAGGGAACCTTGTGTACATTCTGTAAAAGGGTAGGCCACGACTCTTTTATTTGTAGGAAGAGGTTGGGGCAGTGTTTAGCTTGTGGGTCTGCCATCCATCAGCTTCGAGACTGCCTAGTAGCGAAGACTAGAGGGCCGCTTTTGACTCAGCAGCAGAGGTTTGGGTAACATCTGCAGCAGCAGAAGGGACCCCAGGGGAAGGCGTATAGTCTAGCTCTTGAGCCGGAGCCGGAGCAGGTTTCGGAGCCAGATTATTTGGCTGACATCATCACAGGTCATGTTTATTTGTATACTTTTCTAGCTCTATGCTTGTTTGATTTTGGTGTATCTCATAGCTTCCTGTCATTAGAGTTTATGCATAAACACCATTTAGTAGCTACACCTACCGAGGAGATCAGTAGAGTAATGACGGGAGGCGGACCAGTGCCCATTAGAGCTATCTATAGATGCTCTATTACTATAGCCGAAAGAGAGTTCAGGGGACGATTCTTTGTGATGCCACTCCTCGGTTATGATATCATATTGGGGATGGACTGGCTTAGCTATGCCCATGCAGCTATAGACTGTCGTGAGGGTAGTATTCTGTTCAGTCCCCCAGGCACAGCACCATTCAGTGTCAGAAGGACAGGGCCGGAGATCAGCCTAGAGCTGAACTGTTGTGCGATAGTTGGGGAGTTAGCACCGCCACACCCTATCATTAGGGAGTTTATGGATGTATTCCCAGAGGATCTTTTAGGACTTCCGCCCGACAGAGGATGTGGAGTTCACTATAGATTTAGTACCGGGTTCATCACCAGTATCCCGAACTTGCTATAGAGTGAACCCCAAGGAGACCGTAGAGATGAAAGAGCAGATTGATGCCCTGTTGAAAAAGGGTTTCATTCGATCTAGTATTTCTCCATGGGGAGCGCCAGTGCTCTTTGTGCCTAAGAAGGATGGTACAGTACGGTTGTGTATTGACTACTGGGCGTTGAATGCCATCACCATTAAGAACAAATATCCTCTGCCCAGGATAGATGATTTGTTCGACCAGTTGAGTGGGGAGAAAGTATTTTCCAGGATAGACTTGAGATCCGGGTACCACTAGGTGAAAGTCAGGGCTGCAGACATCCAGAAGACGGCGTTCAACACGAAGTACGGGCAGTACGAGTTTCTGGTGATGCCATTTGGTCTCACAAATGTGCCAGCTGTCTTTATGAATTTGATGAATAAGACATTTCACCAGTATCTGGATAAGTTCATCGTAGTATTCATCGACGACATCCTGATATACTCGAAGACGCCGGAGGAGCATGTAGAGCACTTGTGGACAGTTTTAGGGATTTTAAGGCAGGAGAGATTGTATGCCAAATTGTCGAAGTACGAGTTCTTTTTAGACCGAGTGGAGTTTCTCGGCCATGTAGTTACTGGAGAGGGAATCTCGATGGATCCCAGGAAGATTGCTGCAGTTGAGACATGGAAGGCTCCGACGTCAGTTTCAGAGATCATGAGCTTTTTGGGTTTAGCCGACTATTATAGGAAGTTCGTCCAGGACTTTGCTATGATAGCTGAACCCATGACGAAGCTGACAAGGAAGGACGCAGAGTACATCTGGTCAGAGGACTGCCAGGCAGCATTTGAGGAGCTGAAGAGGAGGCTGACGACCGCTCCAGTTCTGACATTACCTTCAGGATCTGGAGGTTTCACCATATACAATGATGCTTCGGGAAAGGGACTAGGATGTGTCCTACAGCAGCATGGGAAAGTGATTGCTTATGCATCTAGGCAATTGTGGACTCATGAGCGGAACTATCCTACCCATGACCTAGAGTTAGCTGCGGTGATCTTTGAACTCAAGTTATGGAAATCATACGGAGAGCGTGTGAAAATCTTCACTGACCACAGAGCTTGAAGTATGTGTTCACGCAGAAAGAGCTGAATATGAGGCAAAGACGATGGTTGGAGTTGATGAAGGACTTCGACATCGATTTACATTATCATCTCGGGAAGGCAAATGTGGTGGCGGATGCGCTGAGCAGGCATCCGATGGCATGGTATCTGATGATAGATCGGCATTTACGGGAAGATCTGGAGAAGCTCGGTATCAAGATAGTTCGGCCAGGATCATTGATACAGATGATGGCGGTTGACATTCAGTCAGGTTTGATGGAGCAGATCAGGGAGGCACAGTCTACAGATGAGAGCCTTCGTAGACTTCAGGCCCAGGCTTTACCTGGATTGCTGGATGACTTCACTATAGCAGAGGATGGATCCTTGAGGTATGGCAGCCGATTGTGCATGCCGAAGGGAGAGCTCATAGAGGCAGTCTTGCAGGAGGTGCACCGATCGAGATATTCTATTCACCCTGGTGCTAACAAGATGTACCGTGACTTACGGGAACATCTTTGGTAGCACGGGATGAAGAGAGATGTATCACGTTTCATTTCGAGATGCCTAGTTTGCCAGCAGGTCAAGGCGAAGCGCCAGAGGCCAGCTGGTCTTTTGCAGCCGTTACCCATTCCCGAGTGAAAATGGGAACACATTACGATGGACTTCGTCTCAGGGATTTATCGTTCCCAAGGAAGGAAAGATGCTATTTGGGTCATCATAGACAGGCTGACGAAGTGTGCGCACTTTATACCCTTCAAGGTGGGGCTTTCTACCGAAAAGTTGGCGGAGCTATACATGCAGCAGATAGTGCGCTTGCACGGAGTACCAGTAAGCATCGTGTCGGATAGAGATAGCAGATTCACGTCCCACTACTGGAGGAGCTTGCCAGATTGTGCAGACTTGGAGACCCAAACTGAGCGCACTTTGCTCTTGGCAGAAGTGGCTACAGTACGGGGAGTGGTCTTGGAGTTGAGCATCGCCTCGTAGGCTGTCTGGTTGACCTTCATAACCAGCGTCTTTTGCGTCTTCCCCATAGACGCTACGTCACATTGAGTTGCTACTTCCTCGTCGGAGGAGAAAGTTGTCCCCAGCAGAGTCGCCATTTTGTTTGCAAAAACAAAAGTATAGAACTTTATTGATACAAACTGTAATAAAGATTACAAGAATTCTGGGAAAATTACAACTATAGGAATCCAATCTTGATGACGATTGCTTTATCCCTTAGACGATGTGAACTGTGAAGACGAAGCCTTTGAAGTTGAAAACAACTCTGGAAACTGAAGGCAAAAGCCTCTGAAGTTGAAGACAAAAGTCTCGGAAGAATGCAGCAGCACTTTGGCAAGAACTCCTGAACTCTCTGATTTCTGATCTCTGATCTTGATCCCCCTTGAAATGAAGACTTGAAACTCTATTTATAGAGTTCTAGAAATAACTAACTTTCAGTTATTTTGGGACTGCGCAGGATGATTTGCGCAGCATTGGTTTGCACAGCATTGATTTGCGCAGACAGTTACTGGATCGTGGGCCAACTATCATGGACACATGGCATCATTTGATAGAAATACGCATGATCGTGCATAAACAGTTGCCACGTAATGAGCAATCGATGGCATGAATGCCACGTGTAACTTATCAGTTATATTGATGGAGTGCGTAGAGTTGAATTGCGCATACATGGTTTGCGCAGACTCAAACTGCGCAGGATTGGTTTGCGCTGCCAGCTGTCAGCCGCCCTCGAGCACTGTGCGATGCAGGAAACGAACAAACTCCTTGTTATTCGTGCTGTCAGTTGTCAGAAAAAGATTTGATTTGATTTGGTAATGATGACTTCTGCCACGTCAGTCTGCACAGTTGGAAGTGTGCACAAAGCAGTATGCGCAATCGGATTGCTGCGCAATCTGTTGTCTGCACAATTCATCCAAATGATGGGTTTCTTGATTTCTTGACTTTGTTGATTGATGCAACTTGATTTTTTAGGACCTACAAGACCCCCTTCAAAGTTTTCGAAAGTTGATTTGATTCAAAGTTTCGAAATACTTTGAATTTTTGAATTTTGAATCAAGTTGCGCATAATGATGAGCTGTCTGCGCAAAGTGAAGTGCCCCCAAATTTTAGGCGCAATCCAAGGCAGCCATTTCGTATTTCAAAGGCTATAAATAGTCGTCCTTTCATTTTTAATTCTTTACTTTACAATCTCGAAAAATCTCCTCTGAGCCCTTACTGTCTTCCAACTCCAACGACTTGCCATGGCGCCCCGACGATCTAATGTTGCCGCCGCCGCTGCCGCGAAGGGAAAAGCTCCGGTCGAGTCATCTGACAGAGTTGCACGGCGAGCATCTCGACATGAGTCCGCGCACCCCGCTCTGATAGGTAGTTAAACCGATCGAAAACCCCTTTTTAGGGTGTTTCGACTTCCTTCGATCTTCGAAACTCATCTCTTTTTAGAGATGAGTTCAAATTGCGCCACCCTTTTTAGGGTTTTTGGTTGCATAAACAGTCAGTCTTCATTTTTATGAAGGCTGTAATCCTGCGCAATCTATCGAATTGTGCTGACAGAAAGTCAGCGCAATCGATTGATTTGCGCTAGATGTCAGCGCAATCGATTGGTTTGTGCACCCTGATGAGATGCGCAAACTGATATTGCGCAATCTATGTCAGCGCAATCTGAGGATTGTATACTCTACTGTTTTGTTTGTCTGAAAAATAGAATATTTGACTTGTACTGATCTTCATCTGTTTTTGATGCAGTTGAAACCAATGAAGATCCAAACTATGAACATTTTGTGGGAACTTTGTCTGAATCTGAATATAAAGAAGATCTATCTCATGTTCATTATCCTCAGTACGATCTGCCGGCTTCTCGTCAGGCAATATTGATTTCCCAGGACAACGAAACTTTAATGTGTCTGATGAATGGACAGCCTCTGGAATCAGCAGATGCTGTTATCCACAAGATCCCAATCTCGACAGCTAGCCGAGACAAATCAGGAAGCTGCTACTACACCAACTTCTGTACAGAAAGAAACAAACATCACCAATAGATGTAGAGAGTCCTGATAGACCTCTACATAGAAAGAAGAAGAAGAAGAAGTTGGTCACCAGAAGAAATTTAGAAGCCTCTTCTTCCAAACAACTCCTAACTTCAGTAGATGCTGCAGCAGGACTTATAATGCCATCTCCCACACCTGTTTCTGAATCAGGAAGTAAAACCCTTGAAGAGACTGAACAGAGGGAAGATCTTGACCCCAGAACTGAAGTTGAAACACTCAGAGAAAACATCATTGAAGAGGAGCTAAATATTACACGACCTCTTTCACCTGTCGCGGAGACGACCCAGCTTCCTCCTACTCCTAAGACTCTTCGTGAAGAAGAAGAGCGTGAAATGATCGGAGCTTTAGAAGATTGTTATAGCCTGCAGGAGGATCAAACCGCAACTGATAGTGGGAATGAAGCCCAAGAAGAAGAAGAAGATAAGGATGAAGAAAGTTCTTCGTCTGGAAATGTTGATGAGTATATACAGAATCCTGAAGGGGACAACGAAGAACACATATCTCTTGATACCGCCGATGATGCTTTGAATCCTAAAAAGGATATTGAAGTAGAGGCGTCCGTAGAAAAGGTTGTTAACCCTGATGAAGACGTCGAGATAGAAATATCTCCTGAAGAAGCGGCTGGTGAAGATGTTCAGCAAGAGAATCCCGCCACCGAACCCCAAGGTATAAAACGAGATTTAACAATCTTCTTTCTTTAAAATAGATTGATATCTAATATCTTCATTTGTAGTTCTTGCAGATCTTGATACTCTACCAACACCTCCGATGAACCTGGCTATGGTGCCTATTCCGACGGTGGTTGTTAGTAGTAGCCATCACTTATCTTGCGGTTCTGAAGCGGGTAGCAGCCATGCTGTCGCAATTGAATCTACTTCCGTTCAACGGGAGTCTATTCCAGCAGAAGATGCAGTTGTTGTTAGATCAAATCAAGGTAAGACTGTTTTTATTTGATCTTTTTGTTTATTGGCAAATTAGTAAAATAATAATTTTTCTTTTTGCAGAAGAACAAACAGGAGGAGCAGCTAGCTCCACTCTGGCTCTTTTGTTTAAAGAGCCCATCATTCAGCAGCAAAGGATTGAGCAACCGACTACCCCATCCTCAACAGGGGTAGCTTCGACTCCTGGAACTATAGCCATCAATCAGCAAGTTGTACAATCATTTACCAAATGCTTTTTTGAATCGTTGGGATCTCTTGCTCATAAGATGATAGAGAAGGAAGGAGCTGACTTTATTATGGTTAGGAAGCCAAATTCTTTTTAATAAGAGCCATAAGGGATCAAGGAGATGAGGCTCAAGCCATTCTTCTTGAACATATATTGGATGAGTTGGAAGTATCCATAAAGAAATATAAGGAGCTCAAGAAGAAGAATAGAGACTCTCTGGTGCAAGCCGAATATGAGCGACTAGCCCAAGAAGCTGATATTGAAAGGATAAACCTTCAGAACCTTTTAGAAGCTCATTCAGCAAAGTCAGCTGAATTCAACTCAAAGATAGAATCAGTTACTTTGGCAGCTGAGAACAAAGGACAGAGGCTTACTGGATTGAAAGCAGAAATTATTCGCCTTCAGAAGGAATTTGAAAAAGAAACTGCCAATCAACGACTTATGATTGAACAACTCAATGCCCTAATTCAGGAGAAAAATGAGTATGAAGAGACTCATAGTGCTGAAATTACCCGCAGGACAATAGATATGCCTGTTTTTGATGAAGAAAAAGGGATGAAAGAAGCAAGAATGAGAGTAACAACTAGTCACGAAGAAGAGTTGCAGACTTTGAAGCAACAGATCAACAATTTGATTGTTCCTCCCTCTTAATTGAAACTCTTTTGTATCTTTGTTTTTGTTGCTGTGGAAGCATTTTTGTACTGTCTTATATTCTGATTAAATAAAAGACATTTTGTTGTGATTCCATTATTTATTGCTTATTTTATTCAGATATAAATAATAGAGATAGAAAATATATTCAGAGGTGCAAGGCATGATATATTTCTTGATGATTTTATAGAAAATAATTATATTCATTATATCTACTCAGAGGTAATATGGACGTGGCAGAATATATTGAGTATAATTATTTCGATTTGACAACTTAATCAAAACGACAAGTTGTTGATGTAAATAATGAACGATGATGAATCGTCAATGTTTGTGAGATGAATGAACGGGAAGACCGTCAAATAATAGATGACAATGAACGGGTGAACCGTCAAGTGGTGATTAATGAATGGATGAACCGTTGAATGGAAATGAACGGATAACCCATCAGGTGATGATGAATGAACGGGTGAACCGTCGGGTAATAAACGGATGAACCGTCGGATGAATGTGATAAATGAACGGATGAACCGTCGGAAGTTAATGAACGGATGAACCGTCTGATGAATGTAATAAATGAACGGATGAACCGTCGTTTCATTATTTGAGGAACTTCTGTCTAAATATAGCGAAATCTGACAGGAATAAACATTCTGCTCTTCAACATAAAAATGTCGTCCCGGAGAAGCATCTAAGAGGGCCGAAATCGTCTCAAAGGTTGAGAAGGGCACTGAAGAACGCCCTGCCGATCAATCCAGCCGAAGGAGGCAAAAGCGGGCGAAGGTCCGTCTGCACCTCAGCCACCACGAGACATTCTGGACTTCCTGCTTGAACCTGGAAGGACTAAAGAAGAAGAATCCATGAGGATGGCCGCCTGCAAGTTTCTTGTGGGATCCAGCATGGAGGTTCTCGACTCTTTTG